>BSBK01000527.1:1655000-1836458 GCA_027943335.1 Chamaecyparis obtusa
GATGAACCTGAGACTGAAGATGAGAACCTTTGATGAATAGATCCAAAAAGAAGACAATCAAGAGAGCACCAAAACACAGTCTCAATGCAAGCTTAGAATGAAAATGCAAGCCTAAGCTAAATGCAAGCCTAGAATGAAAATGCAAGTGTAAACTAAATGCAAACCCTAGGACTTGGTTGTTGGACTCATCATATTTATCATCATTGAGTTCTTTTAGGCACGGGACATTCGCAAGATGCCATACAACCCTCACTGACATTGCAATCATGAGAATATGAATATGACATAAGTGTTAGATTTGTCAGAATGAGGTGTAGACATTAAGGCACAAGAAGCCAGAATGACTTGAACACCTATTCCTTTTGATTTAGCAAGTTAACATAAGCATCAAAGCACAATTGCTAGAATGACCTGAATGCTGCTTGCAAACAAAACACACCACACACACAAGAGTTCCTTCCTTTTCCAAAGAGTGCTCGCAGTGACCCTTACATGCACTTAGCAGGACGAGCGTTAGCAGTTTTACTTGCAGCAAAAAGAAGTCACTCAAAATAGACAAGGAGAAGAACCAACCTCACCAAAGAATCCATATAAAATGAGTTGAGGTACGCATGGCCATCCAATACGAGATGAAGGCTCTTACAGATGGACACCCCGCTTAGATAGATTCCTTGGATCATTGGAACTAAACCAAAAAATAGAAAACAAAGGAAAGATCATGCCCCTAGTCTTCACGTTTCTTAGTCAAGAAAGACATCTTAGATTCACTAGAGGAGAAATGATAAAACAAACAAACAAACAAGTAAAGGAAAAGCTCAGCATGCTTCAGAGGAACACAAAATCAATTTTCAATTTTAGTTTCAGTTTGTGTTCAAGCGGATTGAAGTCGAATCGGAAGAAAACAACATTCAAAGTCTCGATGGGATAGTGATAGTAGGCAGACACAGTGAGAACCACTAGTGACTGTTGTGAGAGATAAAGTCTCAAGAGGACATTAGAGTGCGAACCAAGTATTAGCAGGCGAACGTAGTGAGAACCACCGGTGAATGATACAAGGAAGATTCTCAAAAGAGAGAATAAAATGAGAGTGAAACATCAGTAGGCAAATGCAGTGAGGACCACTGGTGACTGATGTAAGGAGGAGATCCCAAAAGAGAGAGGTTCAAATGAGAGCTAAGTATCAATAGGTAGGCATAGTGAGAACCACTAGCGACCGATACATGAGAGATCCTCAAGGAGAGAAATCTCAAAGAAGCTAGGCATCAATAGGTAGACGCAGCGGGAACCGCTGGTGACTGATGCACAAACAAAAATTTTGAAAGCAACAGGACAATGCCCCCTAGACCAGGAAGATGTCCCCAAGTGTGAACCAGTTCCAATCCATGAAGAGTCAAGGAAAATCTTGAAGACAACTGAAAGCAAGAGCATGAGCCTAACAAACTAAAGCAGGAAACAAACTGGAGCAAGAAAGCGGGAAAGCAAACTAAAGCAGGAATCTAAAAAAGCCAAGCGACGCTGAGATGAGATGTAGCTTTAGGAAACAAGAGGCGCCTGTTTACTAGGTTTTTGCCATCTTGGTAGAGATTCTATTTTTACTGCCATGACGTCTATTTACCAAGTTTTCATCAATGGCACATTTTTCTTCATTTTCAATTTTTTTGTACTTTTCTCTTTTTTTTTATTTTTTTTATTTTTTGAATATTTCATTTTTTTGTATTTTTATTTTTTTCACTTTTTTTGTATTTTTATTTTTTTCACTTTTTTTGTATTTTTTCAATTTTTTATTTTTTTTATTATTATCAAGGCACCTCTTTACCAAGTTTTCACCAAGATAATAGATACATCAAAGTGCCTATTTTCTAGGTTTTCACTAAGATGATCATTTTTAGGACATTTTCCAATTTTTAGGATTTTTGACAATATACCATTTTTTGGGATTTTTTCAGGATCAATAAATATATGCATGAGCATGTCGAGAATGTCTCAACTATAGAACTTCTTCAGATGAAGAGTGTTGATAGGCTCTTTGAGTTTCTCTCCTTCAGTGGTGGAGAGTCGATAAGCGCCAGACCCAAATGCTATAGTAATGACATATGGACCAAGCCAATTTGGTTCAAATTTGCCTTTTTGAACTCGTTGCTACTGATTTTTGAGGTTCTCTCTCAGGACAAGATCACCCACTTGGAATTCTCTTTGTCTGACTTTCTTATTATAGGCTTTTGACATTCTCTTTTGATATGCTCAGAGATGATCGAACGCCACCTTCCGACGTTCATCAAGTAACTCAAGCTCTTGAAGCTAGGATATTCTGTTATCTTCATTAGTGATGAGGTCCCTAAGAGAGATTCACAATGTCAGAATCTCAACCTCAATAGGTAATACTACCTCTGCTCCATAAACCAGGGCAAAAGGAGTGGCCCCCGTTGGTGTTCGGATACTTGTCCTGTAGGCCCACAAGGCTAGATTGATCTGGAGATGCCAATCTCTACCAGATTTATGAGCTGTTTGGTGCAAGATTTTTAGAATTTTCTTATTAGAAGCCTCTGCTTCTCCATTACCCTGAGGGTAATAGATAGATGAGCAATGCTGAATAATTTTGAATTTAGTACACAAGTCTATCAAGTCCTTATTTTTGAATTGTCCCCCATTGTTAGCGATAATAGATGAGGGTATGCCATATCTACAAATGATATAATTCAGTATGAACATAGCAATAGTCTTGTCATCAGCTACAGCTAGAGGCACTGCCTCAACCCACTTGGTAAAGTAATCAGTAGCTGTAATTATAAACTTGTGCCCTCTAGAAGATGAAGGATGTATCTGACCAACCAAGTCGAAGGCCCATTGCTGAAATGGCTAGAAACTAATGAGAGGACTAAGTTCATGAGTAGGAGCATGAATCAAGTTTCCATGAAATTGGCATTGCTTGCAAGTCTTGGCATATTGAACAACTTCTTTTTCCATATCTGGCTAGTAATATCTAGTTCTAATAAGTTTTCGGGCTAACATCAGACCACTAGAATGAAACCCACAATTACCTTCATGTACCTCAGCCAATGCATGTTTGGACTCATCGAGTTCTAAGCACCTAAGAAGAGTATCATCTAAACCTCGTCTATACAAGTCATTTGCTATGAGAACATACCATGAAGTAGTACGAATGAGATGACACTTCTCATTCCAGGTATAAGTGTTGAGAATGATCTGGTCATGAAGGTAGAAAAAGATATGGTGGTAGCAGGATGAATCATGTCCAATGACTAAATAGATCATCTTGGATTCAAGATTATCATAAGCAGGGTAGTGTAATGTCTCCACCAGGAACTTGTGTTTGAAATCATTTTCTAGCATTTGTAACATTGAGGCTAGAGTGGCGATAGCATCAGTTGCTTTATTGTCTGTCCTTGGAACCTACTGGAAAGAAATATGTGCAAATTTTTGCTTGAGATCATCTACCATCCTTTTGTAAGGTATTAGCTTGTCATATTTTGTTTGGTAGACATCATTGACTTGATTGATAATTAATTGAGAATCCCCAAAGACTTTGAGCTCATCAACACGCCATTTAAGGGCTATCTTCATTCCATTAATAAGAGCTTCATATTTAGCTATGTTGTTTGTTTAAGGAAACAACATTTTATATGCCTTTGGAAATGAGTATCTTTGAAGTGTAACAAACAGAATGCCTGCACCGGACCCTTATTGAGTGAAAGATCCATCAAAGAACATGCTCCAAGATGTATGTGTGAGAAGCATGACGGATTCATCTGGAAACTCAATACTCAAAGGTTGGTGATCTTTCAAAGGAGCCTCCACCAACTGATCAAAAATTGCCTGTCCCTTAATGGCTTTTCTTTCCACATAATCAAAGTCAAATTCACTAAGGATCATTACCCATTTCGCTAATCTACTCGTGAGGGCAGCCTTGCTCAACAAGTACTTCAATGGATCAATTTTTGCAATAAGCCTGGTGGTATGAGCTAGCATATAATGCCGCAATTTCTAAGAAGCAAATACCACTACTAAAAAAGCCTTCTTAATGGCAGAGTAGTTCATTTCATAGGTAACCAATGTTCTGTTGATATAGTATATAGCTCTCTCTTTGTTGTTCTGATCTTCTTGAGCTAGGAGAGTGCCCAAAGATGTATTTGTTGCTGATATGTATAGTATAAGCGGCTTCCCATGAATACAAGGCATCAAAATTGGGGGGTTAGCAAGATATTGTTTTATTTGAGCAAGGCTTTTGTCACACTCCTCATTCCATTCGTAGGTCACATTCTTATGCAAAGTTTTAGTAAATGGTTGTGACTTGTCAGAGAATTGTGAAATAAAGCACTAGATAGATTGTAGCCTTCCTTGTAATCCTCTCATTTGACTAATATTCTTGGGTGGAGGCATGTCCATAATAGCTTTAACCTTTTCAGGATCTACTTCTATGCCTTTAGTTGAAATAATATAGCCCAAGAGTTTTCCAAAGTAACACCAAAAGCACATTTCTTCGGATTAAGCCTAAGACTGAATTGTTCCATATGGTCAAGAATGAGATCCAAGTCTATGAGGTGAGTTCTTTGCTGCATGATTTTGGCTAAACTATCATCCTCATAATCCTCCATCATTTTATGCATCATATAATGGAAGATAGTAATAATAGCTCTTTGGTATGTTGCTCCAACATTTTTAAGCCCCAAAGGCATGACATTCTAGCAAAAGGTGCCCCAAGCACATGTAAAAGTGGTCTTTTCTTGATCCTCTGGTGCAATTTTAATTTGATTATAGCCAAAAAAGCCATCCATTAATGAATACATCTCATACCCTATTGTCATGTCAACTATCATATCAATATTAGGCAGTGGGAAGTCATCTTTCGGACATGCCTTATTGAGATCTCTGAAATCTATACACACCCAAATGGATTTATCATGTTTAGTGACTGGAAAAATGTTTGAAATCCATTCTACATAATCAATAGCTCTTATGAAGCCAACATTAAGAAGCTTTTCCAGCTCTGCTTTAACCAAAAGTGCTACATGAGGATGCATTTTTCGCAGCTTCTGTTTAACAGGTTTGATACCTGGTGCAATGGACAAATGATGCATGATTAGATTGGGGTCTAATCCAGGTATGTTAGATTAGGTCCATGCAAAGTTTATTTTCTTTCTCTAAAAGAATCTTTTTCCTCAATAGACAATGATTGTGCTAGGTGAATGATCTGTGGAGTAGTTTTTGTACCCAAATTGACCGGTTGTGTTAGCTCAATCAATACTGATGACCTCTCTTGGAAGTGGCTTGGAAGAGCATCAATTATCTCATCCTTGGGTGCCTCAGAGAGGTTTTCACCCATGAGTACATCTTTTATTTTTACTATTTTTGGCTCTGATACTGCCACAAAGTGGTTTTCACCATCAGAGCATCTATTTTTTCTTCTTTTAATTTTTTTACTGATATACTTAATATCCACCTCTATCATGCTGAGTCTTCTCTCACTGGTTGAGGACATCATAGGCTCAATTGCGTGGAGGTAACAGGCTAGATCTTAATCAGTCTGGAATGTTAGGACTTCATTGGATTCAGCAGGGGAGTTCCAGTTTATCAGATTGGGACGATGGAGTGAAAGGGAAGTAGTGATTGGTTCAACTGCGTTCATGGTATAACCCTCAAAAGTGCTAATGAGAAAGTCAAGGCCTAAAGCAATCTCATCCAAAGGAATGTTAGAATTCCTATAAGACCTTATGTCAAAGGTAGAGGACATGTTAACATTAGTGGAGTCTAATTCATGCGGCCTAGCACGAGACCCTTCACCTACTTTGAGGAGTCTTTCATACACATATATAGTATCTATGTCTACATCATAAGTGGCATCAGACAAAGAGTGGAACTAATATTCACGTGAGTCTGTATTTGATGTAGGAATTTCATTAGCATCATCAGTCTCATTATTATCCCTTGTGGCATTGATAGCTTGCTGAAGTTGTTCTTGTTCATAGTACTTTTGAAAATATGGTGGCCTATATCATTCACCTATAAAATTGGGATCATCATTTAGTGCTACTTTCCATTCCTCATATGTAACTTGATGCACTGAAGAGGTTTTATCAGAATCAGCTTCAGAACAAGTATCAATATCAGACTCTACCATATGAACAGGTATGATAGGCTCATCAGGTTCAGCAAGGAGTGCCGCAAGATCTGGAGGGATAGGATATGGAAATGTATCCTCATCAGAGCTATTCTCTAGATTCACTTCTAGAGTAGCATCTTCAATTTATTGTTCAGGTTCAGGTTCAGGCTTAGGAGCTGACACAAATTTCTTGGTCACCAAATGAAAGGGAGTCTTCTTAAAGCCTAAGCCACTAGTATCTTTTGTATGACGGCCTATAGCTTCAATAGGTTTTAGCAAGCCATTATCATTTTTTCCTATGGGACCACTCCCCTTATAACCAAAGTACTTCATGATCTTGAAAGCTTCACTATATGGTTCTTGCTCAAAATCTGGAGTGGTTGTTTCAGCTGTCTCTTTTCCTTTGTAGATCCAAGCTCTGATAGCTCTTTCTTCATCCTCATCTTCTAAAGGTATAGAGGCCCTCACAAAGGTGCCATCATAAATTTTTTGAGGAGGAGCATTAGGAACTTTGTTGTCTTTAGAAGGTCTCCCATAAGAATGTGGAGACAAAGGTAGAGCAGCAAGAGATAGCACAGGTTCCATTCGATATTCTCCCATACCTATATCCTCAAGTCTCAAAGTTTGTTCCATCTCTTTCAGCTTAGCCTCATAGAAATCAGTGGATTCCCTATTTTCTGGAACAAAACTATCTATAGTTTGCGTAAGAGTATTGCAAGAGAAGTTGGTATTTGTAGGTACAGTGACTTCCGCCCCATGAAATGGGAACTTAATGCATTGATGGTATGTGGATGGAACAACCTGCATCTCATGAATCCAAGGCCTACCCAAAAAGATGTTGTAGGCGAGAGGAATATCGAGCACTTGGAAAGTAACATCTCTCTCAATAGGACCTATGTGGATAGGTAGAATGAATAAGCCCTCGGGCTTGTGTTCTTCCTCATCATAAGCTTTTATGGTAATCTTTTTGAGAGGATCTATGTAGTTTTCATCATATCCTAGCTAAGTGAACAGTTTAGCGGAAAAGATATTAAGGCAAGCACCATTATCTATGAGCACATGACGGACATGCTTAGGACCTATCATGAGCTCTATGTGCAGGGAAGCATTATGCGGGTGACTTAAAGAGTGGTCATCTTCTTCAGAAAAGGATAGATAATGAGGTGAAGTCAAATGAACCACCATAGATTGGAACCAGTGGAGATCAAGATCCTTGGGAACATTAGCTTCAGCAAGAGCCTTATCCAAAATCTTCCTGTGAGCAGGTGAGATCTTCAGCAACTCAAAAAATGGTAATCTGAGCATTACTTCACTGAAGTTGGTCTAAAATACTATAACTACCTGAGCTAGCTATAGGAATAGTTTTTGTATTCTTTTTGGCAGGGTGAACATTAGTTTTATCCATGCTTTTCTTAGGAGAAGATGTAGGAATATCAGGTCTCTTATCCTCTATTTGCTTAGGAGTGGATGTAGAAGTATCAAGACCTTTCAACACAACTCTTCCTCGTGATCGAGTGACAACATTAGCACAACCTTGGGATTGTTCAGATTTGGATGAATGAGATGTAGAACTATGCAAAACAAAAGGTGTCTTAGATTTTGGAGTGTCATCACTCCCCTTAGAAGTGATCATATCACAATATTCCATCTCGATAGGTTCGATCATACCAATGACATTGTCATTATTAGTGTACATTTAATTGACTTTAGCATTGGTATTCTTAGTGTTTGAAGGCTCTCCCTTCTCATGAGGAGGAAAAGGATCCTTGAAAGCTTGGTGATTCAAATTCTTATTATGATTCTCCATAATGATGTCACCATTATCAATGAGATCTTGCACTTTATGTCTCAATTGGAGACAAGTAGAAGTTTTATGACCAATATTCTGATGATAGTCACAATAATCATTATCATTCCACCAGTAAGGTCATGGTTGTGGATCATAAGTATGTTTTTCCAAAGGAGTAAGAACCTAATTTTGTATAAGAGTCTTGTAGACCACATCAAGAGGTTCTCCCAAAGGAGTGAAATCATGCTTGGGTCATTTGGACCAATGTTTGTTCTTAGAAAACTTTGAAGTTTTCTGATTATCAATTGTGGTCTTTTCGGTAGCCTTAGCTACTTGTATACTAGAAGTAAGATTAAAAACATGCTTTGAAGGCTTTGCAGTAACATTATCCACCACTCCATCATTTACCACATCTTGGTTCTTATTGACAGACTTTCCTTTATCCTTGTTTGTGGAGAATCCTTGTTTATTGTCCTTATTCAAAGTTAGCTCTCCCTTCTTGATCATAAAGGCCTCTATTCACACTGCTTGTCTGATCATGCTATCAAAAGTAAGAGGACCTTGCAATTGCACTTGGTATCCAAAATCGGGGACAAGATTGTCCAAGAAAATGTTGAGTCTCTCAGACTCTGGTAATTTATGAGGACACTTCGTGCATAATTGTCTCCACCTTTGGAGAAAGGTTAGGAAAGGTTCTCCTTGTCACTGTTTTAAGTTGCAAAGATCTTGAATGTTGACTGGATGTTGAATGTTATGTGAGTAGTATTGGAGAAAAATATTTTCCATTTCATCAAAAGTTTTAATACCAATAGGCAATCTAGAGAACCATTCCATAGCAGGTCCACCCAAACTTTGAGGAAACAGATGCATAAGATATGTCTGATCATGCATGAATTCCATAGACAATGCACCAAACTCCCTTAAATGATCTTGGGGATCGGTTGTACCAAAGTATTTGTCATATTTGGGGAGTTCTACACCTCTAGGAAAAGGTGGCATATGAATGCTTCTGTGAAAAGGAAAAGGACAAATACTTTCCATGGTAAATTGTTGAGGTGGTTGACCTCTATTCCTCACAAGTTGACTAATCTGATCTTGCATTTCCCAGACCATTTTCTGCAACTTTGTGGTCTTAGTTTCTTCTTCCTTAGCTACAAGTGTTTCAACATGATAGTCTCGAGGTAACTTGGCCCCTTGTTTAGCCATCTCAAGGAAGTATTTTTCTTTCTCCTCTAAAAGAAGGATCTCCATCATCCTAATGAGACCTTTATTAGCTTTGGTAGCATCTATATCTTGTTGAGTTATCGCTTTAGGTTTAGTCCCAAGGATCTCATAAATACTTTGAGCCTAATCTTGTTGCTGATAATCTTGGTTTTGATCAAATGGAGGAGGACGATAGAAGTAGGTAGGTTCTTGACCACCTTGAGGTTTGCTTCGAGATTGATCATCATTGTAGAATGGATTTTGGTTATGTTGAGATTGACCATGAGGTTTCTCATTTTGAGGCAGAGCATGACATGGTTCATTAGAAGATTGACCATGATATTGATTGTTTTGAGATTGATCAGAGTTTTGACAATACTTGCCTGGTTGGAAATCAAACAAATTTGCCATCATGTTGTAGACTTATGTAGTATCTAGAGACTTGACAAAGTGATGTGAACGAGATCAAAAAGGTGCAGCCAAGTTAACCTTTTGTGAATGAATAAGATCAAAAGATTTAACAAATTATGGTGGAAAAATATCTTCAACACTACCACTAGGTTCAATGATAGGACTATTCTCAGTAGGATTAATTGGCACAATAATAGGGCTAGTCTGTTTAAGAGATCTTCCAAAGTTGTGGAACAATGATTCATCTTGGAAGTATGAGTTATCTTGGTCTTGAAACAAAAAACTAGGTTGAGCTTCAAACAATGCGTTGAAGCACTCTTGAAACATTAGAGGTGATGGTTGAGATGGACTACTTTTCAAAGTGCCCAATGAGGAAAATGAGGATCTCTCACAAAGTTAAGATTTTGCCATGGATTCAGGAGGATCTCTCTCTTGATTAGAAGGTTCACTTCTACTTTGATCAGGATTCTGAATAGGATAAGTCTTGCCACTTCTAGTCGTGACAGTCATAGACAAAGATGAAATGAGAGAGAACTCGGGACAAAGCTAGACTCGGTCTCTAAGAACAATGCAAAGGAGATAAAGGCTAGAATAGCCAAGATGTGAGATGGACTTGATACGAATCGTCAAAAGAGGTGGCTAGAATAGCCGAGATAAGACTATTGCAACACAAGATACAAAAGGCATAAAGAGATAAGGTAAACCAATGAGAGATGACATGAGTCAAAACAAAGATCGATCAATTCCTAACTCTAAACAACCAGTTTCTGACAATGAACAATAGGAAAGTAGAAAAATAGACCTCAAACAAAAGACAAATTAGATAAAAGTCAAACAGTCAATAGCAAATAAGTCTCTATTTTTGAAAAATGTGCTACAGTCTCATGCAAGAAAGTACTAGGCCACACAAGAGAACACTAGTCTTCGTGCGAGAAAATAAGGTCTCATGCAAGAAAGTGCTTTGAAGTGTGAAACCTCGCGTGAGAAAGGTAAAAAATCTGATAATTGGGCATAGTTTTCTAGATAAAAGTTGAATCTTGAAGTACAGTCTGAACTGATGTCTGACAGAAAATCCAGTTTCCTGATAGGTTTGAAGAACGGTTTAATCAACAAGCTCATTTTAGGATTTCAAGCATTTGTTTAAAGACACAAAGGTTCAAATAAAGCAGTTGTGATACAAGAAGTAGTCGTTAACAGACCTATCAAGGACAAAGCAACTTGATAGCATCAGGGGAGTCTTTTTTTGATAATGACTGGACAATGTTTAAGACTCGATAAAAAACACATAGCTTAGTCCTACAAAAAAATGGTGAGAAGCCAAAACCTTTGCCCCATTACTTACGCGCATACATGCACCTCACATAGTTGTGTCACCCCCTAGAGGGTGCCCATGTTTTTGGTGTTTCCAAGGACTCAACAATGTACGTTCAAATTTTACCCTTGTAGCATGGGCCAGTGTCACAATGACCTCCAAACGTCTAGGTGTATACCTATGATGGGAATCTATAGGAGAGATTCTTCCCCCTCCCTAGGAAAAGATTATGACTCCTTTCAGAGGTGAACCGGGTAGGCCACTAGCTATGAAAAGTTCTTAGTAGGCTTCCATTCATGCTAGCCTTCGGTGCCCCCGATAGAGGGTTAAGGCCTTGCAACCACACCAACACCTAAAAGTCATACACCCACGCAAGCAGGGCTAGAAGTGGTGCCACTCAGTACAATAAACGGAGCCTTCTCAAGATGATAGTCGAAGTCTTGAGAAGGAAGCTAACATGGTTTTGGAGTCTTTAGACTCAACAAAACATTCTTTATTACAGTGAGGTGGAATCATCGGTGATAGGTGTGTACTCACTTGGGTCATTCCCGGAGGTTCAATACCGACAGGCCCTCTAAAGGTGACACTGGACTTGGTTTAGATTCGGGGGTCATATTTTCTAGTTCTCCCAAAGGGAGAAGATCATACTTCTCTATCTTGTTTCCTCACCCAAACACATCAAGAAAGTTCATCACCGAGTTAGTTTCACTCCACCACAACTACAAACTTTTGGGTTTCTGGTTCTCTCGAAGAGAGAAGAGCATAATCCCTTGGTAAGTAGAAGCATAAAGATTCACTATCTTTCTTTGCTTCCCCAAGAATTTGTCATACTAGTAAGATCATTAGGATTTCGGGTTCATTCATGGTCATCACCTCCATGTAATGAAGAGCCAAAGTCCCTACTCACTATCAAAATCCTCAAGAAATTTTAATGGAGCCCTATTTAGACTATGTGAATAAAAGTAGGAAACAAGCACAACATTTTTAGCAATCTTCGACTATTGGCCTGCAATCAAACCATTAGCATGTTTTAGTTCTTGGTCAAATGTTCTGCAGAAAACTGTTATGTTGTGAAAATGACAGAAAATACTAAGCAACAGCAAATAGAAAATTGTTAGAAATTCAAAATAGAAAGATAGAAAGCAGGAAAATTTAGGTCACTATCCTAGAATCTCGCGCAAGGAAGTACTCCATGGCGTGCGAGGCCACACATTCTTGCGCGAGGAAGTGCTACAGGGAGCAAAATCTTGTGCAGGATGCTCTAGATTCTCGCGCGAAGATCTGTACACAGGGAGTATGGACGCATGAAAGAGCATGAATTTTTATCAAAAAAGGATGAGAATGAGGCCAGAAATCAGATTTTTTGCCCCATGGTGGACACCAAAATGTGTGTGTCTGAATGTGGACCAAACGCAACATAGTCATTGCTCAATCATGAGATGGCAAGTATGAACATGAATTGTCCATCTCACAACATCGATTGAATTGACTTGTTGCCTCCTATGTGGATGGGGTGTTCAATTACTCTCAGAACGAGAGCCAACAACCATAGACCAATCCCACAACAGAGGATTTTCAAAGCTATAATGATATGCAAAATTGAAATTAAACTAAGATGAGTGCAATTAATCTAGAAATGCTTTGAAAGGGATATGAAATGCAATTTTTTATTTTTAGAGAACTTGAAATAAAGGTGATATTATACTAAGAACAAATAAGCAAATTAATCTAATATGAGATGCAAGATTAAACTAATAATGAAATATTAAGCTGATTAATGCAATAAAAGCTTTGGAAACAATGAATTAAATGAGACTAAAATTGCCTATAGTGTAGATGCTCTCAAAATTGCCCTCCTTCGAATGAAGAATATAGGTCCATTAAATAGAAAAGCTCAGGAAGAGAACGAAGGGGTTCTTGATTTGAAACTCTTGACCCTTCATTTCCATTTGAGACAAAAATGCAAGAATTTCTTAATAAAAATGATGGAAAATGCCATACAGGTGGCCTTTCGAATATCTTGAATTATTAATTCAAAAAGGTGTGTCCATTCGAATATCAAGCAATTATAAATTCCTTTTTATGGGTAATTAGCCAAATGGGGTGGAATTAATTTAATTCTAAACACTTAAGACTTTTGGATTGAATTAAATTATCATAAGGGTAATTTAGCTAATTAAAGTCAAGGACTTTAAGAATTAATTTTGATATTTAATTAATGCAATTTATGGTCTTTGCAATTGACATCAAGTCAAATTAAGTTAGGTAGGAGAGAGAAAATTGCCTAGGGAACTAGGACTTTAGAGATGTAAAATTGATGAAAAATGCACAAAAATTAGTTGAAATTAATAGGTGCCTATTTTAGGGTATTACACATAATAGATTGAAAAAGAAGATATTATAGTATATATAATTTATATGTATTTTAGTAGGGACCATGTATTTTCTGGTATAGTTTTCATACATATGCATATCTCTCATACTCCACTGTCTGTCAGCATTGAAGGATAAGATTGCATCATTCGATGCTCTCAGCATTGGAGGATAAAGAGCATCAATTTTTTCTAGGAATAAGCAATTGGGAATTGTCCAAAAAACTGTCCTAGATCGGACTGATTCGGTCATCCCCATGGGGAGCTTGATGTGTCCCATTCCTGAGGAACTTCTTTTATGTACAGTGACTTTTCAAAGCCCGTGTTGTCAGTGTAGAACACCTTTTGGTGTAGAATATTGGTATTCTTTTTTATATTAAATCAATTCCCCAAAATAAAAAGCCAAGAAAGAGGACACTTAAATAGACCGTCACTAATGGAGTCAGTGCTGAAAGCAATGAAACTACACAAAGAGCTGAATCTTTACATGCGAAAACAAAAAAAGCAAACAAACAAGAATACATCCCATCATCTAAATTCTAAATTCTATACCAATTGTGGATTCTATACCAATACAAAGACCATCAGGAATCTCTGGTAGTCTCTATATTAGGCGACAAGGTGATGAACACAAACACGTCGTACAGATATCATATTTCACATTCCATAGGCCACAGTTAAGGAGCTCACCATAAACGCGTTGAAGATGCAGCAGCTCATCGATCACCGGAGCGATGTTGCTCACCATATATCCTGTGCCACGACTAATATGGCTGAAGAAAAGGTGCCCACTCAACCTTTTCTGCCTTCTCTTTTGTTTCTATACGACATTTTAGTGACTGGAATTAGAGATGTAGCAGGTTATAGCGCATCCAAGCCACCCAGAGCATTCGCTTAGATTTTTCAAATATAAAAGTGAGTTTACATGCGACGATTGCGGAGAGCGCGGGCGTGAGAAAGGGTATGAGTGCGCTATTTGCGATTTTGATCTGCATTCATCGTGTGCCACGAAAAATATGGCTGAATTAAAGGTAGGCATTCAAGCTTTTCTGTACTGATAGAACTAGGCAGGCCTATTGTCATCTGTTTTTCTTTTAATTGCGTGGTGCGTGAAAGATGTAGCAGGTAGAACAGCATCCGATCGACCCAGGGCATTGCCTCAGCTTTGTTCGATATCCTCACGGCTTTACTTGCGGCGATTGCGGAGAGAAAGGGAGCGGGAACGGCTATGGCTGCGTTGCCTGCGAATTCGATCTCCATAACTCCTGTGCCACGATTGTAATGGCTGAAGAAAAGGTACTCATGAACCCTACAACTATTCTCTTCTCTTTTCTCTTAGACCGCAGTTTCATTCTGCTTCCACCCCTTTTCAATTTAATGCTTTTCAAATTTGTTCAAACTAGACAATTATTTTATCAACGGGCTTTCAAAAAGAATAAGTTTATAAATGAAAAATATAAATATAAAAAAGAATCAGTTTAATTTCCCAATATTAGGACGCGGCTAAATTACTTATGATATTATTTTCATATATCCACTATTTAATTAAGCGAACTTTATTTTTCATTATTCAAAATTATTATAATTTTTTTCTAAATATATTTTGAAATAAAATAATGGATGGTAAAATATCACTTTTATTATTTTTAATAATTCTAAAAAAAATTACTTTTCATATTACCCACAAAGGTTGCTCTGGCCGTGCAGGGGATGAGGTAGCTGTCACAACTATTGGAGGCTTTGCTAATTTGACTTTAGCTGGCTCAGGGTAATGCCAATGGTAGATTTTTCTCAACGATATGAAATATAACTGATATAACGGCTGGAATTTGATGATCTAAATGGTCATTTTTATACTCTTAGATCTAATATGACAGACAGCTTGACAGCTTGAGTATTTATTAGATATTTATAATATAATATTATATTTTACTATATATATATAGAAAATATAGATTTAAAAACTTATTTATTCAGTTTGAAAATTTTCATATATTATTAATTTGTTATTTTTAAATTTATTTATTTTTCCTTCTTGTTGACAATCAATATTTTTCTTACATAAGTAATCATCAAATTTTAATCTTGGAAGAAGATCAATTACATTTCACATGATTTTTCAATTAAGAGCATTGTAATTAATTTAGGGAAAATGGATTAAAAGAATTATTAAGCGACTTAAAATATTTATTGAGATAGATGTTAGTCTTTTTACTATTTTTCAATACGAATATTGAATATTTTGTAGAAAAAAAGAGTGATATTTGAAATAATAAGATGTATGTCTGAAATTAAATTGATGACTTAAGAAACTTCTAAACATTTTTATTTTTATTTTTATTATAAAACTGAATTGACTTTTGTTTGTATCCCTTCTAAAAAAAAAGACAATTTTTTAAAATGAAAATAGATAGTTTCATATGTATGTATGTATTGTATCATTGTCTATTTTTTAATGAAAATAGATAGTTTTTTTTTGTTTTTTTTTAATAATATATAGTCTTGTATTATAAAAAGGCTCAAAAGGAATTTAACTATTGTTGGGTATGAAAAAGATATTTTATTGAATTTTGGGAGAGGCAAAACAAGAACTAGAAATTATTTTCCTAAAAATATTTATCTACTACTTTGTTGAAAGAATAATAGAATTGTATTAGAGAAGGATTTGAAGTTTGATTAGTGAGAAACTTACAACCTTCTAGTATTAGATTCATTGAACAAAAAGTGAATTCTTGTAATTGTAATTTTATTTGCTATGAGAAAGAACTTTAATTAATAAAGCATTTGATTGTAAAAAAAAAGAAATGTTTGTATTCATAAATTTGTTGTTGGAAACATTTGAGAAACAAGGGCCTCTCTAAAAAATGAGATAGATTGTGTTTCAGATTTTTGATAACTTTACAAATTAAAGATATTCTTCTCATTTTGTCACATATTTAAGAAAGATGTGTGATTACTTTTATATATGAAAAATAAATTAATTTATGAAGGGTATGAATTTTTTGTTTTGCTTGTTGTACTTGAAAACTGAGACATTTAAGCATGAAAATTATTAAATCTTAATTTTGTATTTAAAACCTTAAATTACAAAATATGGGTCATTTTGTTTTGTTAAAATTAAGTTAGAAAACATGAATTTTATTCTTAAACTCTTCCAAGGTTTATCAACTTTCCAATGTGATTGTACATATGTATTGTTGGGAGAATTCAAGACACAATAGTGCTCCATGAGTATTGAGTTCTTTTTGTTTCAATTTTAGGATACCCTTATAAATAGAAAGCATTGCTTCTTTTTTTTTCTCACATATTTTAAGAAAATATTGTTATTATATATATTTTTAAGAGAAATAAATTTAATTGATGAACCATATAGCTTTATTTCTTATTTTTTGTATTTGAAAAAAAGATATTTGAACTCAAAAATATTAATTCTTTATTTTCTTGAAAAGTTATTTAAAAAATACATGTTTTCTTTCTAGATATTATTATAGAACATGTTGTCTAAAATATTTGTCTAAATAAATTTGGTAGTTGATATTATTTTTCTAGGATATTGACTTATTATGTTGACATGTACAATCTTTCTACTTGGAGGGACTATATGCTATTTCTTTGTAAATGCATATGGCGAATATGAAAAACAAGATTCGTAAGAGCTAGCCATGTGTAGCACTAGTCCCTAGATTGTATTTATTTTAGACCAGTGATAAGCAGTGCCATTTTTTTGTAAATGAAGGTGTTAAGACTAATATTTTTTTAAAAGTAATCTAGGCCAACAATAAAGAAGTGACAATCAACATTTAAGATCATTAAGTTTTGTTTATCCACGTAGGTATAACGTTCTATGAAGTTGTTGCTAACTTTCTAAAATGTAACATTTTTAGTGCACCATTCTTTTGTTGTTGTTGTGCATGTCTAATGCTTGCATGGATGTTGAGGGCTTGGCGCTACTACATAGTGTATTCTCAGAGTCACCTGACAAGTTGTATTATAGAATTTTAATATTATTTGACGTAATTATTAATATTGGAAAAATGAATTAATTAAATTACCTAATGTTAAATGTGAGGTCATAGATTTGGTAGCACGTAGTTTAGTAATACCACTTGCTAGTTTGTGGGAGCCTATTCCTATGAAAGAAACCATGAGGGTACATATTGAGATTAGCTAGGTTTATCAATTGTAGAGGTTGGAAGCATGACATGGGATGTGTGGTTTCATTCTTATTCACATGGAGTGCTTGTTTATGCTTGAGACTTCAAAGACTTTCATGAATATATTATAATGTTGCATTGATGAATAATACATGGAAGATGGATGTTTTTTTGCAGGTTGGGTTTTTTGTTTACATGTTACATAATGTTTACATGTTACAAATGTGATAATGAGTTTGCATATTTGGGTAGGTAAGTGCACCAAAATGGTGTGCAAAAAAGTGGCCACCTCCTAATAAAAAACTTTTCATAACCCGCCCAGGTTATTCAAAATTTGAAAAACTATACTTGGAAAACCCGAGCCTTTGTCAAGCCACAAAAAATAATAATAAAAATTGAATTCTTCAAAATGTGTACGTGTTTTGTAAAGAAAAAATGCTTTACAAAACCTGTACACATTTTGTAAAAAAAAAACTGCACTACAAAATGTGTATGTATTTTGATTGTCATAATTTTTTAAAAATACCCAATTAGGTTATTGTTGTTATTGAATTTTGATGCCATATTGATCATTGTGCAAGCATGACACACTGTCAAACATGTAAGAATTTGTTTTTTAAATTTTATTTATTTCAATTTTGATTGAGTAGGGTTTGTTGAATTAATTTAAGTTTTTAAATTAATTTGATGTTAGATTCAGAAAACAAACCTTGACCATGAAAGAGACAGCAAAGAACTCTTTGAACATAGGAAAATCTTGCTAATGTTGGAAATGAGAAACATGAGAACCCTCAAAATGTATCCCCACAACAATAAAACTCTCAGCAAAACCCAAATCCACCACCAAACCTAAACCGACCACCAAACCCAAATCCAAACCCCCTGTGTTCTCTAATAGGTAATGTTGATGCCACAAAAGAGGACCATATCAATCATCTTCAAAAAAATTGTGCCCAAATATCCATATTGGTTAATAGGTTGAGGTCCTCTAGTTTTGAGCACCACACATCCCTCACCACTTCCTTGGAAATAATGGCCAATAGTGCGAATGAGGCATCTAAGGAGGCTACAACATGGAGTTCATGGAGGGATAGATGTCATGCATTTTATGTCGATGGGTTGTGATATGATCAAGTGAAAAAAAAGAGGATACTTTTATAGAAGACATATGTTCTATTTTCACTTATCCTATTAGTAGTAACTCCGTAGAAATAACTACGGATCATTTTCTCATAAATTGGTGTGTTCATAATAGGATGAGAGCTATATTCTAGGATAGGTAGTATATGATATTTGACCAAGAACCCTATAATAATTGGGAGATGCCTTTATATTTTTTGAGAAAGTTATATTGTGAGTTTATCTCTAGCTAGAAGCCAAATTACTTTGACATCTGGGAGCTCCAAGGTAGAGGGAGAGGCTCTATGTGGGATAGAGTTGTGGCACATATGGTAGCTGACTTGTGGCATAGGAGGTGTCTAGAAAAAAAAACTATAGTTCATGTTGTGGTCCCAATGGTAGTGAAGGAGTCCATGTATTTATAGACCCTTCAGGCAGCTACATCATTGACTGATATCATTATTGAGCATGGCACACAGTTAGCTGACGAAGAGGATGGAACTTCACTTGCACCACCTCCATCATCATCAAATGCCCTATTTGGCTCAGCCCATTCCATTCAACATATGTGCCCTAGCTATTAGCATATATGTGTCAGAGTAGATACCGATACAAATCAGGAGATTTGTCATCCCAATGGTGTAAACATTGTGGGAGTAGATACCAAGCATTTTCTGCTATGGATGTGGCCCTCACAAACAACCTATTGACAATGGTGTTCTCTACGAGACAAGTGTGGGCATATTTATTTGTTTTCTGACATGTTATTAATTTTAATCACCTAAATCTTATAAAAGTAAATAAATTTTTATTTAGAGAACAAATTAAATTGATATATAAATAATATGCATTGCAGGGTCCAACGGGCGATACTATGAGCACACCACAAAGTGCTTGTTCGACTAGACATGCATGGGTAGATTTGACACATGAGTTATAGTTTTTAAATATTCATAAAAATAGAAAAATTTCTTGGTGTCAAGATATATTTTCTTAATATGTATATTTATTTGATGTTTTAAAGGGCTCGTTGGGAGTTTAGATGTCCAAAGTTGATGATGTGATGCTTTCTATGATTGACTTTGGCCTAGAGAGCTTTGTGGTATCATATTTTTCACATTGCTTGTTTATAATTTTAATTGAACCTATGCTTTATCATATTCATTTCTCTAATGTTAATTTTGTTTCTGCTAGGCTACCCCACCTGGCTCCAAGACACCAGGACAAAAAAAGAAATCCTCGAGGACACCCAAATTACAAAAGGTAATTTAGTACAATTTAATTTTACTTATTGAAACATATTATGATTGAACATGTGCATGTATACTAATTAATGCACATGTATTATTTGTTCTATTTACAAAGAAATTTGAGCTTTATAGAATTAATGAATGCACTAGATGTTGCTGATGTTCAGGAGCGAGAAGAGGTAGCATCCTTATATTCACTTTTGATTGCATTCTTGTTTGTTCAAAATCTCTTAGAAATCCTTCCTATATGACTGATATATGTTATTATTTTCATACATGAAATTTGGTCATAGCGGCCTCATTAGCGACAATCCCTCCTAAGCGTATAGGAGAGTTGTCTGAGGCTCTAGTATGCATTGTATATGTGTGTGTGTGTGTGTGTGTGTGTCTATATATATATATATATATATATATATATATATATATATATATATATATATATTGATGAAGGGTGCTCCCCTTAATACCACAAACAAATAACAAAAATAGAGAAACAACAACAATATGCAAGAACAGAAAATTGGCTTCTTATTATCTCCACAAATGTGGAATTACAAACTTTCAGAATTACAATATGCAAAGCCACATGGGCATCCCCTTAAATATTCTGTAGGACAAAGCCTCGAACTATTACCTAGATCTACTACCCAGAACTATTCTAAACTACCTAAGACAATAATACAGCCTTCCTTATATAGGCAATTTACCACCGCCTGGGAAGGTTCAAGAATTTTAGCCAATAAGGCTGACGAAACTCAGAATTATTTTATTTTACATTTTATTACATCATAGTCAGCTCAAGATAACCTTTGAAACCTCAGCACCAGTCTTGAGCTCTTTGATAGCATTTCTCATTTCTTCCCATTCTGACTTGGTGGGTGCAGGAGCGGGTACTCCCAGTGAGAATGGATCGGATGGTGCGGATTAATACGGAGGGATGTGAGGAAGATATGGTGAGCTAGGGAATGGGGATTGCCCGGCTGAAAAGGTCATCTGGAATGGGTTCTAGTTAGCTTGTTGAGCGACATATTGTTGGTGTAGGGGAGGTGCATGCTACAACAAGGCTTGCTGCTGCGGAATGAGGGGATTAGCTTATGCGTTTGGAAAGTGTTGTTGCTGCGAGGGAGTTTGGTGGAATGGTTTTGACTGGGATTGGTGATGAGCTTGACCAATGTAGGATGGGTGCATACCCGCATTGCTAAGAGAGGGGATGGTGGCTTGGGTGTGCACTATGGGTGGTTGTGTATGGGAGTTAGTGGCATGGGTAGTGATGAGCTGCTGCGATTGTGGAGGAATGGTCTACTGGGCAACTGTTGGCATGACCAAATAATTGGTAAACATGGGAAAAGATGTAGCAAAGGGAGGTGGAGGTGGCTTTTTTGCTACTTTGGGGAGAGCTTGTTGCTGAGGGGTTGTATGGTATAGTTGACCATGCGTAGGTATGCCCATGGCATTCATTTGTGCTTGGTTAAGGCTCCAAGTGGCGCTGAGCCCGGCTAGGTGTTGTGCTACGAAGGTTACTGGGAATGTGGGATTTTGTGATGCAAGTTGAGGGTTCTGGTTTGTTATGGGTGGCATTCCTGTTGTGAAGGTGACTTGTTGGACTTGTGCATTGGCGGCAGATGTAGGAGGGACTTGCACGGATTGGGGTTGTGTAACGGCTTGAGTGGATGTAAATGGGGTGGCATTTGTTACTCTTTGTGTTGAAATGGGTGTTTGGTTTACAATGGGTGGAGGGACCGTCTGAGCAGTGACCTGCATGGGGGGTGGTGTTTGTGTGGCTAACTGCGCGGAAGTAGGTAGAGGTGTTGCACCCATAATGGAGAAAGGTGCGGATTGGGGTGTGTTTTGGGCGGTTGCACCAGGTTGCAAGAGATGAGTGATCAATGAGGCTATGTGGGATACTTGCATGCTTGGAGCATGGAGTTGTTGGATGACAGAGGGATCGGTGTCGGTAGGGATGTGGAGGGGTTTTGTAGGGTCAAAGGTATGTAACTGAGGCGGGATGGGAGTACCTTCCTGCACATAGTTTGCCAAGATGGTGAGATGATTCTGGGCAATGATTGCGCTTACCATTTGTGCATGTCCTAGAAGACACATGAAAGCCTCCATGGAGCTAGTAGTGGGTGTCTCGCTGGGGTCTTCCCACACGTTCTAAACTATTGTTGCTGGGGGGTCGTATACCACCATTTCACCTACATAATAGTTTGGGTCTGCTGAGGTAGTGGCTTGATTGGGGTCCATCCCTTTTCATTTCTTTGATTGTGTTATAGTAGGCATGAAAATGCAAAGCCCTAAGATGAGGGGGGATGCAGATGTGTTGAAATGATGCTAGGGATGAGGATCTTGGGATTAAGATGAATTAGGTGATGATCTAAATACAGGATTCCTAGGGATGTGCCACTTGGAAGGGGATCAAGATGGGTTATCTTTCCTAATGAGGGATCAAAATGTGTGGATTGTCATCCTCAAATAGACTTGTGATCTTTGGACGATGGGATCCTTACTAGTGTGAGCCAATCTTTGGATCAAGATGATGAGGTCCACAAAAGCAAGTACTAGCTACCCTAGACACTGGTTAGTCAAATGGGTGAAGCTTTGAGATTTTAATTTGTGTAACAAGGATAGGACAACTCAGGGCAAGTTCTTTGGATATGATATGGATCTAGGATAGTGACTTAGGATAATGGTGCTAAATGATGCTTCTTAAGAGGGGATGATGGAAATGCACCTATTGGGTTACTAAGATGAGGGATGCTGTGACAACTTTCACAATTTGAAAGAGGGGGAGATTGTGCCAACTAGTCTTCACTTTCTAATCTGACAAAGAGGTGATCAACTTGGATTTGAAAAGAAAACTATTTAATCCTTGCGTTGTATTGTATGTTGTCCAATTGGGTTTGGTACTTTTCTTCTTCGTGGGTTGCAGTGAAAATATGCTGACAATCTTTGAGCTTTCTTTCTATAACTTTCTTCTCTCAGTATGCACATGGGATGGGTAACTTAGCTTTCTTATGCTTCATAGTTTGGGTCATGGATCATAAAAATGTAATAGTTCTCAGGATACTGGATTAGATCAAACTAGGAGGTGACTATGGCAAGTATTCCTAGACTTGATTTCGAACAAACTTTGGTTATGCTTTTAGGATAATGTCTTGACAAACAGTCCTCACAAGAGACAAAGCAATCTTAGAGGATACAGGTAGATGATCTCTCTTGGAAAAAGAACTTTGTAATTCTGATATTATGTATGTTCAACAAATGTTTTCACTGGGTCAAGTCAATTTCAAGAACACATACAAGCACTTTCTACCTACAAGATAGGCTAGTATCACAACCTTTGCCCACAGCTTGATATCCCAAAAGAGGAATACAAATGGTGAGTAATCTTCAGGCGACTCGGGAATCCACATGGGTTGGTCCTTGCACTTGAAGATTATGATACTTTCGGGAGTAGATTGGGTGGGCTTCTAATTAATAGCTTCTAGTAAGATCTGTGGCATCCCCCCAATCAGTTTGTACATGCCTGACTCACTTAAGAGTCTAGTTGACCATGCCAAAATCATAGGGATATTCACCTACCTCGGGCTACCATCAACACACCTCACCTAAGCTTGTAGGGATAGGTGAGAGTTTACTTGGCACCTTATTTATATACCGGCTGAGGAATTACCAGTTTTGAGGTCATTCTCTAAAGAGGAAGCGCTTTTCTCTCTAGACAGGCCTCACTAGAAGTGTTGTCAATCAAACTTGATCTTTCTCTTCACCCAAGATCTGCAAAGGCAAGGGGAGAGGATACAGATACAAATAGATTGCTTCCATGTCACTTACTTTAACAAGGTTTATGCAAAATTGAAAATCTCTAAGGAAGTGTTGAAAAACACTCCTTCAAACACGCCAAGAAGAATTCATTCCAAATTGAACCTATTAAAACTAAGTATTTATATTCTAGAACATCAAACACTCGTGTTTAACATGCAAGGTTCTTTGTTTGAAATGTAAATGACAATGCTTGAAATAAAGATTTGATTTGCAAAAAAAAGAAAAATTTTACTCCCTTTAGCATTCAAGATAGTGTTTGACCAAATTTTTAAGCACCAAAAGAAGTGTTCATCGCATTGATTATTTGTCCCTTAGCCATTCAAGATTGAGTGAGTTGATTTTAAGCACCAAAAAGAATTATGATGTTTTCCTTGTTCAATTTTAACCTTTGTTCATTTTAAGCCCAAATAAAAAATATGAGGTGTTTTTTGGCATACACTTCTTTTTAATGCACCAAAAATAAAGTGAGTTAATTCTATTTTAAAATATTAACCCGCATTCCCGCAAAAACCTTCAATCCTGTAGTAGAAAAAAAATCATTCCCACAGAGCTGTAGAGGCATTCCCGCAAGACTATCAAAAAAACCAAAATGACAGAATGCTAACAAATCACAGAACTAATACCTACGGCCGCGTTCCCGTAAGTAAAACCTTATTCCCGCAAGTAAACTTTCGATCCTGCGTTGTGGGAATGAGGGCAGGAAAATTTAAGAAAACAACAGGGTCATATGACTAAGAGATGGTTACTGTCAATCTCACTAGGTCAAAATTCCATTCTCGCAAGGTCAAATAGTGATCTCGCGTTGTGGGAATGTGAACAAGAAAAAAGGACAACAGTAAATGCCTAATAGCTTACAAATCATACACAGGCAATCCACCTGGTAAATGCGCATTCCTGCATTGCGGGAATAAGATCTCGCAAAAAACACAGTCAGGTTATTTTCTAGAATACAGATAAAGAGCAGAAAAGACATAAGATTGAAGGTTTTTTTGTGAAAGCACGTTCCCACGAGGCCATACAAGCGTTCGCATGGTGCAATCTGTGTTCCCACATCCATACAAGCGTTCCCACAAAATTGTGAATTTTTTAGAAGTTTTAGTTGTGAGAAATCTGACGATAGGAATGGCTGTGGAAATAGGTCTTCTTCGGCCCTAAACCTGCAAAAATCAGAGAAACTCCTTGCAACACACTCAAACAACAAGAAAACTTAGTATTTGGGTTAGTTTTGCAAGAAAAGAAAAACAAGATAAAGAGAATGACCCTTGAAGTGGGTCCCACTGGGCATGCCAAAATGTAATACCTAAATATGTAGTGCTAAGAATGAAAAGCAAGCTAAGCATTCAACAATACAAACTAGATAACACTTATGCTAAGACCTACAAAATGGAAGCAAACAATACTCAAAAGAAAATGCAAACCCTCAAGCAAACCTCCAAGATGTAGAAGATTTGTCCAAGGATGGAATGTGTGCTCAAATGCTATGCTCAAGCTTCAATGGAGAAATGGGCATAATAACTTTGCTTCAATGGTGGATGAAAATGAAGGAGGAGAGCTTCTCTTTTATAGAAAGAAGGGTGAAATGGACAGTCAAGATTAAGAGGCAAAAGGGGAGTGAGGAATGGTGGAGATGCATCCAAGGGAGAGCACATAGATTGTGCTTTCTCAAATGCATAGCATTGTGACAAGCATCACAATGAGGGAGGATGGAAGGAGAGGTCAAATGGTTGAGGGATGAGAGGGGAAAAGTGTGTAAGAGGTGTAAGAGGCTTTTTCTTTCTCATTGGAGGATGTGGAGGTGATGTCATAAGGGGTTGACTTTGAGCGGGATTAGCATTTATTAATTTTGGATTATGATTGTGCACATGCTTAAGAGGTGATTAGGCTTGGATTAGTGGTGGATTAGTGAGATGTGATGGAGGAGAGAGAATGAGTGGAGGAGAATTAGGATTTTTAGGATTTAAATATTTAATTTAATTCCACGTGGGAGGAAAAGGGGATTTTTGAATTAATTTAAATAAATGTGTGCATTTATTTAAACTAATAGAAGAAGGGGGATTTAATTAATTATCAGACTATAGGTTTGTCATTTAGATAATTAATTGGACTATATTTAATTAATTAAATAGGGGATGACCTAAATTAATTAAATAATAATATTTAATTAATAAAATATCCTAGAATAAGCCTAAATGAAATTACTAATTTATGTAATCCAAGTTAGGTGTCTACAGGTACTATATTGCACCTTTTATTAATTAAGACCATCAACCATTGAGAACTAGCATCTACTGAGCCTTTAGAAACACTAGATTTGTCAAGATTTGGGGTAACCATTACCATGGAGTTATCCAAATGCTTGAAATCATCTTCTAACTGATCTGGTACCATTAGTTGCGGATTGGTATACTGCTCCTTCTCCTGCTCTCCTTCTTTTACTAAATCCAGTTCTATTATCCTTTCACTTCTCGTCTCCTATTTCTTATTGGACTTTGTCTTTGACCTTTTTATTTGTGTGGCAGAGCATGCAATTGTAGGAATTATGAGCTTTTTCTTGGTAGCCAACCTCTTGGTTCTAGGCTTGGTTCTACCTGCATCACAAGTTGGAATATTAATATCAAAAAATAAAGGTGGGGAAGGGGATTTAGGAGCCTTCTTAGACACCAAGGCATTAGAACCATGGGTTTTTGTTTACCTTTTCTTCCTAAGACAATTTTTAGCTCCCTTTATCACATTGAGAGTTCTCATCTGTATATCATCCCTTTCAATCTCTAACCATATTACTTTAGGAAGAGGTTGACTCTTTATCTCTTCAAATTTCAAATCAATTGTACATCTTTATTGTCTTCATGAACTTCACTAATATCTATCTTTAGTCCCATTGCTACAATATTTTGTAGATGAAGTTTGCTCCAATGCCTCTTCCTAACTTCCATCTCATCAAGTCAATCTTCCCAGAAATCTTCAAGATGGGGTATAGGTAAAAACTAATCACCTAACTTTAAGTATTGTTTAGCAAAACCTTTGTTATCAAAACTATGTTTGGCCTTATAATATTTGAAATCAAATATTTTCATATCATACCCCACTCTTAATGCATCAGAAAAAGTCTTACACGAATAGTGACCTAGTTCAAGAGGAAAAGAACTCTCGTGTTCTTCTTCTAGAAGATATGTTTTTATAACATGTGCTAACTATCTACACAACTCAGCCAACATGAAACAATCTAGGGCATACCTTGGTAATTTCATTGGTTCATTTTCATAGCCCCCCACACGAATGTATGTGAAATGGGGGTATTGAATATAGTAGCTACCATAAATCCTCATGAGCTACTTTACTTCATGAGTCATCCTCTTGATCAAAGCACCAATTATTTCAAAAAATAACCTACTAGTAAAGACATCATTCACCCTTCTGTAATCATCGACTTCTCTTTCTCCTTGTAGAAGGGGGTAATGTTGGCATTAATTATGTTTGTCATTAGTGACAACACTTATTCAGATTCTGTGTGCTTACTGAGCTTCGCAGTGTTTACCAAGCAATCCGAACAGACCGAGCTTCACAGTGCTTACCGAGTTATCATTACCGAGTGATGAGATGAGCAGTGTTTACCGAGTGTCAGCATAGTAAACAAGGAATTCAATTTCTACCGAGTGACACTGTATCTACCGAGTTTCCAGTGTATACCGAGTTCGAAACTATGACTGAGTGGTTAGTATGGACTGAGCCTCCACTCCTACCGAGAGCATGATGATGCTGAGTATTGCAGTGGATGCCAAGTATCAAAAAGTCACCGAGTTAGTTTGCAGGAACTTTGTAACTATATTTGGGCCGACTCAGTAATATTTGTGTTAGGGCCGACTTTGTAATTATTTTGGATTGATATATAAGCAATGTTTTGTATCATATCAAAAGTGTAGTAATGTGTGAAAAAGGGAAGAAAGGAAGAGATAGGTGAATTACAAAGGGTGTTAGGATTAACAAGGCAGAAATAACAATTATGTGCAAATATAACTAATATCAGAAAATAATAAACCACACAGAATAGAACACAATGGCACACAGATTTAACGTGGTTCACCCAATCCCTGGGCTACGTCCACCAGCAGCGAGTCCAATATTATTATTATCCAGTGATTACAACCTGATTACAATCCGTAATCCCTTACAACCCAATTCTGCCGCAAGTACTAAAATCATACATCATGAAAATCCCTAACCCTAAGCCATATTATACAATATTTTCCCGCTTTAGGGTTAGAATGAGTTATAAGTAGTCGGCCCAAAAAACTGAAAAGTGTACAGTACTTTCCTGGATAGTACTTTCCTGATTAGTCACCACAAGCTAACAATCTCCCACTTGGTGACTGATCAGTATCCACACTATACTAAAAAACCTCCCACTTGGAGACTGATCCTGTAGCAATACCGCTACCCACATGAGGCTCCCACTGGATTGAACCACCTTGGACTCAGTTGTTCCTTTATTTTGTTTAGTCTAGAAGACCAACTGAAGCTGAACATGAGTTCAACTTCTCCCTTGTTACTACCTTTGTAAACATATCTGCTGGATTATCATCAGTATGAATCTTTTCCAGCCTTAACTGTCCATCATCCAAAACTGATCGAATGAAATGGTACCACAACTGTATGTGTTTTGTCTTTGAGTGCAAAGCAGAATTCTTTGCAAGATGAATGGCACTTTGGCTATCTGTATGTAGAAAATTATCCTTTTGTGGATGTCCCAATTCTTCCATGAAGAATTGAAGCCATATCATCTCCTTGGCTGCCTCTGTAGCAGCAACATACTCTGCCTCTGTAGTGGATAAAGCAACCACCTTTTGTAGGTGAGAAATCCAACTCACTGCTGTCCCACCAACAGTGAATATATAACCTGTAGTACTCCACCTGCTATCTATATCTCCTGCCAAATCTGAGTCAACATAGCCTTGTACAGTAGTAGTAGAACCCCCAAAGTGTAAACACTTACTGGATGTGCCTCTCAAATATCTGAGAATCCATTTGACTGCATTCCAATGCTCAATACCAGGGTTACTCATATAACGGCTAACGACTCCCACTGCGTGTGCAATATCTGGCCTAGTACATACCATAGCATACATTAAGCTCCCTACAGCTGAAGCATAAGGTACCTTAGACATTTTAGTCTCTTCTTCTGGTGTCTTGGGACACATATCCTTAGTCAATTTCAAATGACCAGGCAAAGGTGTGCTGGCAGCTTTGGCATTTTCCATAGAGAAACATTGCAACACCTTCTCAATATAATCAGCCTGAGATAGAGACAATTTCCTATTTTTCCTATCTCTACAAATTTTCATACCAAGGATTTGTTTTGCTGCCCCCAAATCCTTCATAGCAAAAGATTTTTCTAACTGTTGTTTCAACCCCTCCAATTTTGACAAAAGCTCCGAGAAACATAGAACACAACTATCTTTCATTAAATCGGGCGCTTGATACATACATAGACTATAATGCATATGATGATAACCAGGACTATTATCAGACCACAACAGACTGACTTACAGGACTCAGACTCTACAGACATGCTAAAAGATCGACAGTCTGATTTCTGATCTTCCGAGAGGAAGAGAGCATACTCTCTATGTCTTTCTTTCCTAAAGACTTACAGACACTCTATCTATCTCTGCTACTTGAGACTCTATCTTGTGCTCAACTCACCTTATGAACTCAACTCATGAACTTATGAACTTATGATCTTATCAACTTATGATTTGGAAGTGAGGACTGCGTTCCTTATATAGGAGAGGAACCGTCTTTTGGTTTCAAATCATATTACAATATTTTGAAATCCGTCCATAGGAACAGGACACGTAGCAGAGCATCTACTTTATTCAACCGACCTTATCTCTTACAAGAATCTCGCCAGGAATGAGATGAACAGTAATAAGAGATAAGCACAAAGCATCTTTTTGACACGTGAAGGGTAACACGTAGTTATTTTAGGAAGAACTTATCCTCCTTTAAACCATGGTAGGGTCCATGCTTCCTTTTATTCTCTGAGAGGAAAGTATCTCAGCTAAGTGACAACCCCACTTAGTAAGCATGCGATCTGGGAGAATGAGCTTCCCAATCGATTCCTTCTTCTTTATCTGAGTTGTCATCTTCAAGCCTTGCTGTCTTCATTATTCGATCAAACTTTTCTTCAAGGCTTTCTTCTTTCCAAAGAATTCTTCTGATACATCGAACAAATGCTTTTTCACCATGTTGTTCTGGTAATGTCTGGAAACTGGTGAAGATCCATACAGGTATCCTTTCTATAGCAAATTGATGAAGGCTTCGTAATTCCATTGTTGCATCTTGATGTGGCTGAGGACCAAAGATATCAAAAACATATCTGTTTATGGGATTAGTACTATATGACCAAAATACAACTTTAAACAGATAACCATAATTTGAAATCATGGGCATTAAATCATGACAGTGTGGAAATACTCCTCTAAAGAAATCACAAAAGGGATTTTCTCTTTGTAGCCACAATGTTTGATCAGGAACATGAGTACTGCTGAGGATATGGATTGGCCATTCAAAGGATGTAGCACTGGTTGCAGAATGGTGTAAATGTCTTTGAATCTCAGGGTCAGAAGGCTGACAGGCTTCTCTCTGAATAAGTGAATCTGTTAATAATCTTCGTCCAGCAGAGAAATGACGATCTCTGAGATACATATAATTATCCTTTGAAACACTAAAAATGTTAGTACTCCAATCAGTATGACTGATGAAATTATACTGTTCTGTTCTCTGACAAATCATATTCACATGACGAGCATTCTGATCATTATTGAATTCATTCAGAAGAACCTTATATCTCTCTTCTTCATAACCATCTATAATGTCTTCAACATTATTCCATAAATGCATCAAAATATTTCCTTGATCATGTTCTAAATCAGTATGGAGATTAGGTTGGAAAATAGGATTTTCAGGTATATTACCTTGAATACTATTCACATGTCTTCCTTCATTCTGAGCATTTTGTCTTTGAGCAATTTCTTCTTCATGCTGCAGAATTCTAAATCTTCTCATCCATTCTTCCCATGTACCAGGTTCATTATCAAGCACAATCTCTAGATTAGACCTGATATCTTGTTGACTATCTAACACTGTAGATCTGAGATTAGGATGAATAACACAAGGTTCACCAAGCTCATTAATACTGTTTTGAGATAAAGCATTTACAATATTGTAACAACCTTCTCGACTAAGAAAGTCAGCTAAAACATTCTTGGTACCTTCTATGTGTTCAGTATCAAAATCAAAAGTATCTAAGAACTGTGCCCATCTAAGCAATCGAGCTCTGACAACTTTGTTTTTAGACTCTTTCTTAAAGAATCCAGGCAAGTTCTGTAAATCACTTCTTAATAGGAACTTTTGATCTCCTATGAACAATTGAAACTTTTCAAATGCATGAACTACAGCTAACAATTCTTTATGCGTGGAATGGTAGTTCATTTCTGATCCTTTAAATGATCTAGATTCATATCTAACAATTTCTTCTCTTTTCTTATCTTGATGTTCAGAAACTTCTAAAAGAATAGCACCCCAAGCAGAATGACTAGCATCTGTTTGAACAATCTTTTTACCTTTTCCAGGTAGCTTCAAGGGTGGCAATTGTTGACATTGTTGCTTAATTCTAGCAATTGCTTCATTGTGAACATCAGACCATGGTGGAGCATTTTTCTTCAGAAGCTTATTCAACTCTTTTCTTGCTTCTGCAATGTTCTGGAAATATCCTGCAACATAATTTACCATGCCAAGAAATCTCTGCAAACTCTTTTTATCAGTAACTTCAATCTTTTGAATATTTCTTAAAAGATGATCTTGAGGATAGATCTTACCATTAGGCTCAATCTTTGTTCCTATAAAGATCAAACTTTCAGAACACCAACTCAATTTAGATGGATTGAGACATAAACCATGAGTTTGACAAATAGAAAGAAACTTCTTCAAATGTTCCATATGAGATTTGTGGTCTTGGTTGAATATCAGGATATCATCAATGTATGGCTGTATGAATTTAGCATATGGGGCAAAAATAGAATCCATACATTTCTGAAATATTGAGAGTGCAATTTTTATACCAAATGGCAAGACACACCATTCAAATAGACCTTGAGGTACAGAGAAAGCTGTTTTGTACCTGTCTGTTTCTTCAACTGCAATCTGCCAAAATCTTTTAGTTAAATCAAATTTTGAGAAAACATTACAACCTTGGATACGCTGCCAAATATAGTCTTTGCTGGGCAAAGGATGTCTATTATCTTCTAGGCAGGCATTAAGAGGCTTGTAATTAACTACCAACCTTTTTTCTTCTAGCTCATTTCCATTTTCATCTTTCTTAGGCACATACATAGCATGGCAAGAAAATGAACTATTACTGGGTCGGATGATACCTTTTTCAAGAAGATCCGCTATCTCCTTTTCACATAACTCCTGTTCTGCTCTTGACAAGATATAATAGTTAGCTTTGCACTTTGGAGTAATCTCATTACCACTGAGATCTTTCTTTAAAGGAAATGTGCAAGTAAACTTTCTGGAATACTTTGTTAAATCTTTTGTCAAGACTGTAGCAGAAAAATCTGCTTGAATTTGCTCCAATTCCCCCCGGGTGAAAAGAGACTGGTTGACAAACCAGACACGAGAACCAGGAAGAACAACTTTAGCAGGAGTAGGTAAAGACAACTTAGGAGAGTAGATCCTTTGTTCATTGATTTGTGGAACAGATCCAAAGGAAAACTGAATATGGGAACCAGCAATACCAACTGTGTAAGGACTCCATTGCTGTAAGGTTTCACTTCCTATGATACAATCATAAAGCTTGACTGGATATTGGAGAAATGTGGCTTTATAGGTTGTAGAAGGAAATTGAATAGGGACAACAGCTTGAAAACGAATAGGATTATCCTTATGACTTACTGAGTGTATTGTGGTTTCAGTAGGTTGCCAACAATCTTGAGGAAAATATTGAGAACGTGCAATATTACAATCAGCACCAGAATCAAGTAAGGCACACAAAGTGTAAGACTTTAAACCAAGCAATTTGATAGTTAACAGAAAAGCAGGACAGGGATTAGACATACCCTTAAGATAAGAAAAAGCTTGTTTTTGGACTGCTTCTTCTTCTTCTGGTTTTTCTGATTCTGTGGATTCTTTATTTGCTTTATCAAACAAATATTCTTCAAGAGGATTGATTGCTGCATGAGAGAGTTCATTAATCTCTCTTTGAACACTGGCAATTTCTTTAAGCACATCTGTTCTGACTATATACAAGAATGCCAAACGATCTTGTAACCAAATATGATGAGAACTCTTTTGAAAAGCTCTTTGAGCGACAGGATTTGGAGAATAGCCATGTGAGGAACTTGGCTTTTCCTGTGCAATAGACATTTTTTCAAAACACATTAAATCAGAAACTTCAGTTAAATCAGGATTTTCTTCAAACAACTTTTCTATATCTGAGTCAATCTTTTTCAATTCAGTCATCAACTTGTCATGTTGATGAGGTGTCAGAAATTGTTTCCTTTTCTGATTTAATTCATCTTTTTTCAACATCAACTTTTGAAGTTGCTCAGAAGGACTGGGCTTTAACCAATCTGGAGATATCTGGGTAAAAGACTGACCTCTCAGTCTTGCTTGTTCATACAGAGGTTGACCTCTGCTAAAACCAGATCTAAACATGTTACAAAAATAAGAAATTTCAGAATCAGATGAAGATGTTGCAGAATGAAATTCTGAGTCTGATTCTTCTTCTCCTTGATGAATATTAAATACTTGCAAATCAGCTTCATCATCATTGTCAATATCAGTTATACTGATATCTTCAGAATCTGAATTCTCATAGACAACTTTCAAAGGGAGAGAATCCAAATTACCATGAGTCAATCTTCGGACTCGCTTGGGTTTCTTATTTTTCTCCTTATCAGGGCATTTGTTTGCAAAATGAGGACCTTTGCAAATATAACAAACTGGGGTAAAATTCTTTTTTCTAACCTTCCTTTGATTTCTCAAGAAAACTTTCTTTTTCTTGAAAGGTTTAGAAAACTTATTATATGCCTTCTTTTTATCAAAAGATTTGAATTTGTGCTTCTTATACTTGTGTTTTCTAGATTGATGCAGACATCCAAAATCTATATTGCAATTACACAAGTCTGTTTTCAAATAAGGCATAACTTCTTTTTTCTTTTTCCTATTGATTCTTTCAGTACAGAGATCACTGTTAATCTCCTTAATAAACTGAACCAATTGAGGAAAAGTGACATCACTGATAGTCATATCAGGTGTTTCAAGAATACTTTTTAAAATCTTTTCCCTATAGTATGATTGCATTTGATAGGGAAATCCTTCTAGGAATGTATTGTACATCCACTGATTGTTATTTGTCTGTCCAGACAAATAGAAATTAGTATACTGTTCAGCACATTATGCATCAAGTTGCTTCATATCACAGAGACGATTTTCAGTAAATCTTTTATGAGCAGCTCTTTGTTCATTATCATACTGACCAACAAACATTCTATATAATGCTCTACAAACATCATTAACACCTTGTTGAATCAGTTCATCTTTATACTCTGGCTTAAGAGTATCCCATGCAATTCTGGCTATACCAGTTAAAGCATTTAAAGCTTTTCTTAATGCTTGTTCCTGGGTTAAGTTCTGAGAATGAATGGCATTATCAACCCATGTACGAAAAGCATCAACAGTTGCTTTATTTCTGAGGGGATCAAAATTAAAAAAAATTGACCAGAGGTGGCACTGTCTCTGAGAAAACCTGTAGAGGTTCCTGTTGCTGCTGCAACATATTAACAATTTTCCATTTCCCTGTTTGAGGGTCAAATTTTTCTAACTTAGGCTTTGGAGGATGGAGAACTAAGCCTTTATCCTTTAACTGACTCTGAAGTCTTGCAACATCATAAGAGGAGTCAGAAAAATTACATGTAGAAGTAGAAGATTTGGACATAGTTGAAGCATCAAGGACTTGTTCAACTCGGGAAATCACATTAGGAATTATCTGGGATATTCCATGGCTATCGGCTAACTGCTGACTACGGATTTGAGTAGTAGTTTGTTCAATCTTGGCAGTTGTTTGCGTGACTGTTTGAATCTGAGAAACTGGAATAGAAGGGTTATTGGTGTAAATGTTCAATCTCAGGGTCAGAAGGCTGACAGGCTTCTCTCTGAATAAGTGAATCTGTTAATAATCTTCGTCCAGCAGAGAAATGACGATCTCTGAGATACATATAAATATGCTTTGAAACACTTAAACTGTTAGTACTCCAATCAGTATGACTGATGAAATTATACTGTTCTGTTCTCTGACAAATCATATTCACATGACGAGCATTCTGATCATTATTGAATTCATTCAGAAGAACCTTATATCTCTCTTCTTCATAACCATCTATAATGTCTTCAACATTATTCCATAAATGCATCAAAATATTTCCTTGATCATGTTCTAAATCAGTATGGAGATTAGGTTGGAAAACAGGATTTTCAGGTATATTACCTTGAATACTATTCACATGTCTTCCTTCATTCTGAGCATTTTGTCTTTGAGCAATTTCTTCTTCATGCTGCAGAATTCTAAATCTTCTCATCCATTCTTCCCATGTACCAGGTTCATTATCAAGCACAATCTCTAGATTAGACCTGATATCTTGTTGACTATCTAACACTATATATCTGAGATTAGGATGAATAACACAAGGTTCACCAAGCTCATTAATACTGTTTTGAGATAAAGCATTTACAGTATTGTAACAACCTTCTCGACTAAGAAAGTCAGCTAAAACATTCTTGGTACCTTCTATGTGTTCAGTATCAAAATCAAAAGTATCTAAGAACTGTGCCCATCTAAGCAATCGAGCTCTGACAACTTTGTTTTTAGACTCTTTCTTAAAGAATCCAGGCAAGTTCTGTAAATCACTTCTTAATAGGAACTTTTGATCTCCTATGAACAATTGAAACTTTTCAAATGCACGAACTACAACTAACAATTCTTTATGCGTGGAATGGTAGTTCATTTCTGATCCTTTAAATGATCCAGATTCATATCTAACAATTTCTTCTCTTTTCTTATCTTGATGTTCAGAAACTTCTAAAAGAATAGCACCCCAAGCAGAATGACTAGCATCTGTTTGAACAATCTTTTTACCTTTTCCAGGTAGCTTCAAGGGTGGCAATTGTTGACATTGTTGCTTAATTCTAGCAATTGCTTCATTGTGAACATCAGACCATGGTGGAGCATTTTTCTTCAGAAGCTTATTCAACTCTTTCCTTGCTTCTGCAATGTTCTGGAAATATCCTGCAACATAATTTACCATGCCAAGAAATCTCTGCAAACTCTTTTTATCAGTAACTTCAATCTTTTGAATATTTCTTAAAAGATGATCTTGAGGATAGATCTTACCATTAGGCTCAATCTTTGTTCCTATAAAGATCAAACTTTCAGAACACCAACTCAATTTAGATGGATTGAGACATAAACCATGAGTTTGACAAATAGAAAGAAACTTCTTCAAATGTTCCATATGAGATTTGTGGTCTTGGCTGAATATCAGGATATCATCAATGTATGGCTGTATGAATTTAGCATATGGGGCAAAAATAGAATCCATACATTTCTGAAATATTTAGAGTGCAATTTTTATACCAAATGGCAAGACACACCATTCAAATAGACCTTGAGGTACAGAGAAAGCTGTTTTGTACCTGTCTGTTTCTTCAACTGCAATCTGCCAAAATCCTTTAGTTAAATCAAATTTTGAGAAAACATTACAACCTTGGATACGCTGCCAAATATAGTCTTTGCTGGGCAAAGGATGTCTATTATCTTCTAGGCAGGCATTAAGAGGCTTGTAATTAACTACCAACCTTTTTTCTTCTAGCTCATTTCCATTTTCATCTTTCTTAGGCACATACATAGCATGGCAAGAAAATGAACTATTACTGGGTCGGATGATACCTTTTTCAAGAAGATCCGCCATCTCCTTTTCACATAACTCCTGTTCTACTCTTGACAAGATATAATAGTTAGCTTTTCACTTTGGAGTAATCTCATTACCACTGAGATCTTTCTTTAAAGGAAATGTGCAAGTAAACTTTCTGGAATACTTTGTTAAATCTTTTGTCAAGACTATAGCAGAAAAATCTGCTTGAATTTGCTCCAATTCCCCCCGGGTGAAAAGAGACTGGTTGACAAACCAGACACGAGCACCAGGAAGAACAACTTTAGCAGGAGTAGGTAAAGACAACTTAGGAGAGTAGATCCTTTGTTCATTGATTTGTGGAACAGATCCAAAGGAAAACTGAATATGGGAACCAGCAATACCAACTGTGTAAGGACTCCATTGCTGTAAGGTTTCACTTCCTATGATACAATCATAAAGCTTGACTGGATATTGGAGAAATGTGGCTTTATAGGTTGTAGAAGGAAACTGAATAGGGACAACAGCTTGAAAATGAATAGGATTATCCTTATGACTTACTGAGTGTATTGTGGTTTCAGTAGGTTGCCAACAATCTTGAGGAAAACATTGAGAACGTGCAATATTACAATCAGCACCAGAATCAAGTAAGGCACACAAAGTGTAAGACTTTAAACCAGGCAATTTGATAGTTAACAGAAAAGCAGGACAGGGATTAGACATACCCTTAAGATAAGCAAAAGCTTGTTTTTGGACTGCTTCTTCTTCTTCTGGTTTTTCTGATTCTGTGGATTCTTTATTTGCTTTATCAAACAAATATTCTTCAAGAGGATTGATTGCTGCACGAGAGAGTTCATTAATCTCTCTTTGAACACTGGCAATTTCTTTAAGCACATCTGTTCTGACTGTATACAAGAATGCCAAACGATCTTGTAACCAAATATGACGAGAACTCTTTTGAAAAGCTCTTTGAGCGACAAGATTTGGAGAATAGCCATGTGAGGAGCTTGGCTTTTCCTGTGCAATAGACATTTTTTCAAAACACATTAAATCAGAAACTTCAGTTAACTCAGGATTTTCTTCAAACAACTTTTCTATATCTGAGTCAATCTTTTTCAATTCAGTCATCAACTTGTCATGTTGATGAGGTGTCATAAATTGTTTCCTTTTCTGATTTAATTCATCTTTTTTCAACATCAACTTTTGAAGTTGCTCAGAAGGACTGGGCTTTAACCAATCTGGAGATATCTGGGTAAAAGACTGACCTCTCAGTCTTGCTTGTTCATACAGAGGTTGACCTCTGCCAAAACCAGATCTAAACATGTTACAAAAATAAGAAATTTCAGAATCAGATGAAGATGTTGCAGAATGAAATTCTGAGTCTGATTCTTCTTCTCCTAGATGAATATTAAATACTTGCAAATCAGCTTCATCATCACTGTCAATATCAGTTATACTGATATCTTCAGAATCTGAATTCTCATAGACAACTGTCAAAGGGAGAGAATCCAAATTACCATGAGTCAATCTTCGGACTCGCTTGGGTTTCTTATTTTTCTCCTTATCAGGGCATTTGTTTGCAAAATGAGGACCTTTGCAAATATAACAAACTGGGGTAAAATTTCTTTTTTCTAACCTTCCTTTGATTTCTCAAGAAAACTTTCTTTTTCTTGAAAGGTTTAGAAAACTTATTATATGCCTTCTTTTTATCAAAAGATTTGAATTTGTGCTTCTTATACTTGTGTTTTCTAGATTGATGCAGACATCCAAAATCTGTATTGCAATTACACAAGTCTGTTTTCAAATAAGGCATAACTTCTTTTTTCTTTTTCCTATTGATTCTTTCAGTACAGAGATCACTGTTAATCTCCTTAATAAACTGAACCAATTGAGGAAAAGTGACATCACTGATAGTCATATCAGGTGTTTCAAGAATACTTTTTAAAATCTTTTCCCTAATGTATGATTGCATTTGATAGGGAAATCCTTCTAGGAATGTATTGTACATCCACTGATTGTTATTTGTCTGTCCAGACAAATAGAAATTAGTATACTGTTCAGCACAGTATGCATCAAGTTGCTTCATATCACAGAGACGATTTTCAGTAAATCTTTTATGAGCAGCTCTTTGTTCATTATCATACTGACCAACAAACATTCTATATAATGCTCTACAAACATCATTAACACCTTGTTGAATCAGTTCATCTTTATACTCTGGCTTAAGAGTATCCCATGCAGTTCTGGCTATACCAGTTAAAGCATTTAAAGCTTTTCTTAATGCTTGTTCCTAGGTTAAGTTCTGAGAATGAATGGCATTATCAACCCATGTACGAAAAGCATCAACAGTTGCTTTATTTCTGAGGGGATCAAAATTATCAAAATTGACCAGATGTGGCACTGTCTCTGAGAAAACCCGTAAAGGGTTCCTGTTGCTGCTGCAACATATTAACAATTTTCCATTTCCCTGTTTGAGGGTCAAATTCTTCTAACTTAGGCTTTGGAGGATGGAGAACTAAGCCTTTATCCTTTAACTGACTCTGAAGTCTTGCAACATCATAAGAGGAGTCAGGAAAATTACATGTAGAAGTAGAAGATTTGGACATAGTTGAAGCATCAAGGACTTGTTCAACTCGGGAAATCACATTAGGAATTATCTGGGATATTCCATGGCTATCGGCTAACTGCTGACTACGGATTTGAGTAGTAGTTTGTTCAATCTTGGCAGTTGTTTGGGTGACTGTTTGAATCTGAGAAACTGGAATAGAAGGGTTATTGGCCCACCACGCTTCAGCAGTCTGCTTAAAAGCAGCATAGTCACGCTTGAGGATGTTTAAATCACTAGCCATAGAGGAATTTACAACAGAATTGAGTTTAGACTCAATGGTATGTAAACTAGCAAGAACATTATGAAAATTAGTGTTGATACTGGCTTTAGTTTTCTGGCGGTTAAGTTCAGCTTGAAGGGCTTTTTGGTGCATGTCAGCTTGTAAAACCAAAGCTTTTCAAATACAAAGATTAGCATAGTTCAACATCTTTGTCTGTGTAGTAGCTTCAGGCTGTCCTGAGGCAATTACATGATGTGGCCAAAATGGGATGGAAAACTTATCATCATTGAGCAGGAAATCATGTAATGGAGGCACAGAGGGTTCAACAAAGTTGGCTTCGGTAAAGCTGGTATGGTTACCGGACATAAGCATATGCACATGGAAAACTGGTTTCACAAAAGAGCAGTGAATACATTGCATACTTCCATCATCAAGTTCCGTGAACTGAGGATGAGGACATTGAGGAATCTGCTGTGTCAGGGGATTTGATATCAAGGGACTGTCATCAAAGGACAATTTACAAATTGTACAAAACAAAGATCCATTGGGATTTGGAACAGCATCAGGATGAAAACAAGAATGCAAAGGCTTACGTTGCAATATTGATCCTGATCGTTGAAATGGATGATCATTGAAACTTGAACTGGCTGAGCTAGATGCAGATAATTGTTCAGAAGCAAAAGATATACGAGCTTCGGTAGCAGTTTCATGAACTTTGGATATGACAGTAAGGTTCTTAGGAGAATCTAACTGTTTAAGAGATCTGACATCTACTATCCACTCTTTTGGAACTTTGATTTCAGATAGACTGACCATTTTAGGAACAGTGAGCTGTGCTCCTTTCGCATCTGTTTGCCATAACAGAGAATACCTAACTTGAGATTTATCACTCCTTGGATCTTTAACAATAGGGATTGTTGTGTTAAACAATCTTCCATAGAGAGCAAAGAACAAAGCATGTGTTCTTGATCCAGGCTTCATGTTTAGGTATTGTGTTCCAAACTGAAACATCAAGATTTTATCCAGATGGTCATCTAATAAACTTATTGCAAAGTTCAGGACTACATCAAAAGCAGTGGCTCCAGCAGCCATAGGGGCAGAAATACCTCCCATTATCATATCAGCATAATTATTATGTCGAGCATCAAGAAGTGTCATGAAAGCAGTAGCAGGAATACCTTTCCTATACAAGGGTTCTATACCACAAATGATATGACCTATATGCAGATACTTATAACCATTTTTTTGCTTAGCCTGCTTGACTAAATTTTGAATCTCCTTATTAGATAAGAGATTTATAAAACTATGAGGTTTATCACTATTCACAACAACTTGCATTTCTATGAGCTTACAGATAGCTTTAGACTTATATGCTAGAAATCCTAAATCACTGTATATTTCATGCCATTTCTTCGTAGGAAGTTTGAATCTTTCACTAGGTAATTGTAATGCATCATTAGACTGAAAAGGATTTTCTATATTAACATTTTGCACTTGATCAAAAACAGAGCTTAGACTTACAAGTTCTTCTTCGCCAGTATTGATATCGTTCATAGTAGTCTGGGATTCTGTCATCTTGGTTCGTTCTGTTACTCGGGATTATATCAGCGCTACCTTCCCTGCCTCTAACACGGCTTCACACGCCTTCAACAACGAGGTCTTACTTCATGCGGAATCCAACCAGAACACCAAAGACTCAAGAATAGGGATCCAGACCAAAGAACTCAATACTTTAAAATAAAACTGTAAGATAAGCAAAGTTTTTGAAACAAATGTTTAAAACCAAATGCTCTGATACCAATTTTGACAAAAGCTCCGAGAAACATAGAACACAACTATCTTTCATTAAATCGGGCGCTTGATACATACATAGACTATAATGCATATGATGATAACCAGGACTATTATTAGACCACAACAGACTGACTTACAAGACTCAGACTCTACAGACATGCTAAAAGATCGACAGTCTGATTTCTGATCTTCCGAGAGGAAGAGAGCATACTCTCTATGTCTTTCTTTCCTAAAGACTTACAGACACTCTATCTATCTCTGCTACTTGAGACTCTATCTTGTGCTCAACTCACCTTATGAACTCAACTCATGAACTTATGAACTTATGATCTTATCAACTTATGATTTGGAAGTGAGGACTGCATTCCTCATATAGGAGAGGAACCGTCTTTTGGTTTCAAATCATATTACAATATTTTGAAATCCGTCCATAGGAACAGGACACGTAGCAGAGCATCTACTTTATTCAATCGACCTTATCTCTTACAAGAATCTCGCCAGGAATGAGATGAACAGTAATAAGAGATAAGCACAAAGCATCTTTTTGACACGTGAAGGGTAACACGTAGTTCTTTTAGGAAGAACTTATCCTCCTTTAAACCATGGTAGGGTCCATGCTTCCTTTTATTCTCTGAGAGGAAAGTATCTCAGCTAAGTGACAACCCCACTTAGTAAGCATGCGATCTGGGAGAATGAGCTTCCCAATCGATTCCTTCTTCTTTATCTGAGTTGTCATCTTCAAGCCTTGCTGTCTTCATTATTCGATCAAACTTTTCTTCAAGGCTTTCTTCTTTCCAAAGAATTCTTCTGATACATCGAACAAATGCTTTTTCACCACGTTGTTCTGGTAATGTCTGGAAACTGGTGAAGATCCATACAAGTATCCTTTCTATAGCAAATTGATGAAGGCTTCGTAATTCCATTGTTGCATCTTGATGTGGCTGAGGACCAAAGATATCAAACACATATCTGTTTATGGGATTAGTACTATATGACCAAAATACAACTTTAAACAGATAACCATAATTTGAAATCATGGGCATTAAATCATGACAGTGTGGAAATACTCCTCTAAAGAAATCACAAAAGGGATTTTCTCTTTGTAGCCACAATGTTTGATCAGGAACATGAGTACTGCTGAGGATATGGATTGGCCATTCAAAGGATGTAGCACTGGTTGCAGAATGGTGTAAATGTCTTTGAATCTCAGGGTCAGAAGGCTGACAGGCTTCTCTCTGAATAAGTGAATCTGTTAATAATCTTCGTCCACCAAAGAAATGACGATCTCTGAGATACATATAAATATCCTTTGAAACACTTAAACTGTTAGTACTCCAATCAGTATGACTGATGAAATTATACTGTTCTGTTCTCTGACAAATCATATTCACATGACGAGCATTCTGATCATTATTGAATTCATTCAGAAGAACCTTATATCTCTCTTCTTCATAACCATCTATAATGTCTTCAACATTATTCCATAAATGCATCAAAATATTTCCTTGATCATGTTCTAAATCAGTATGGAGATTAGGTTGGAAAACAGGATTTTCAGGTATATTACCTTGAATACTATTCACATGTCTTCCTTCATTCTGAGCATTTTGTGTTTGAGCAATTTCTTCTTCATGCTGCAGAATTCTAAATCTTCTCATCCATTCTTCCCATGTACCAGGTTCATTATCAAGCACAATCTCTAGATTAGACCTGATATCTTGTTGACTATCTAACACTGTAGATCTGAGATTAGGATGAATAACACAAGGTTCACCAAGCTCATTAATACTGTTTTGAGATAAAGCATTTACCGTATTGTAACAACCTTCTCGACTAAGAAAGTTAGCTAAAACATTCTTGGTACCTTCTATGTGTTCAGTATCAAAATCAAAAGTATCTAAGAACTGTGCCCATCTAAGCAATCGAGCTCTGACAACTTTGTTTTTAGACTCTTTCTTAAAGAATCCAGGCAAGTTCTGTAAATCACTTCTTAATAGGAACTTTTGATCTCCTATGAACAATTGAAACTTTTCAAATGCATGAACTACAGCTAACAATTCTTTATGCGTGGAATGGTAGTTCATTTCTGATCCTTTAAATGATCCAGATTCATATCTAACAATTTCTTCTCTTTTCTTATCTTGATGTTCAGAAACTTCTAAAAGAATAGCACCCCAAGCAGAATGACTAGCATCTGTTTGAACAATCTTTTTACCTTTTCCAGGTAGCTTCAAGGGTGGCAATTGTTGACATTGTTGCTTAATTCTAGCAATTGCTTCATTGTGAACATCAGACCATGGTGGAGCATTTTTCTTCAGAAGCTTATTCAACTCTTTCCTTGCTTCTGCAATGTTCTGGAAATATCCTGCAACATAATTTACCATGCCAAGAAATCTCTGCAAACTCTTTTTATCAGTAACTTCAATCTTTTGAATATTTCTTAAAAGATGATCTTGAGGATAGATCTTACCATTAGGCTCAATCTTTGTTCCTATAAAGATCAAACTTTCAGAACACCAACTCAATTTAGATGGATTGAGACATAAACCATGAGTTTGACAAATAGAAAGAAACTTCTTCAAATGTTCCATATGAGATTTGTGGTCTTGGCTGAATATCAGGATATCATCAATGTATGGCTGTATGAATTTAGCATATGGGGCAAAAATAGAATCCATACATTTCTGAAATATTGAGGGTGCAGTTTTTATACCAAATGGCAAGACACACCATTCAAATAGACCTTGAGGTACAGAGAAAGCTGTTTTGTACCTGTCTGTTTCTTCAACTGCAATCTGCCAAAATCCTTTAGTTAAATCAAATTTTGAGAAAACATTACAACCTTGGATACGCTGCCAAATATAGTCTTTGCTGGGCAAAGGATGTCTATTATCTTCTAGGCAGGCATTAAGAGGCTTGTAATTAACTACCAACCTTTTTTCTTCTAGCTCATTTCCATTTTCATCTTTCTTAGGCACATACATAGCATGGCAAGAAAATGAACTATTACTGGGTCGGATGATACCTTTTTCAAGAAGATCCGCTATCTCCTTTTCACATAACTCCTGTTCTGCTCTTGACAAGATATAATAGTTAGCTTTGCACTTTGGAGTAATCTCATTACCACTGAGATCTTTCTTTAAAGGAAATGTGCAAGTAAACTTTCTGGAATACTTTGTTAAATCTTTTGTCAAGACTGTAGCAGAAAAATCTGCTTGAATTTGCTCCAATTCCCCCCGGGTGAAAAGAGACTGGTTGACAAACCAGACACGAGAACCAGGAAGAACAACTTTAGCAGGAGTAGGTAAAGACAACTTAGGAGAGTAGATCCTTTGTTCATTGATTTTTGGAACAGATCCAAAGGAAAATTGAATATGGGAACCAGCAATACCAACTGTGTAAGGACTCCATTGTTGTAAGGTTTCACTTCCTATGATACAATCATAAAGCTTGACTGGATATTGGAGAAATGTGGCTTTATAGGTTGTAGAAGGAAACTGAATAGGGACAACAACTTGAAAACGAATAGGATTATCCTTATGACTTACTGAGTGTATTGTGGTTTCAGTAGGTTGCCAACAATCTTGAGGAAAACATTGAGAACGTGCAATATTACAATCAGCACCAGAATCAAGTAAGGCACACAAAGTGTAAGACTTTAAACCAGGCAATTTGATAGTTAACAGAAAAGCAGGACAGGGATTAGACATACCCTTAAGATAAGCAAAAGCTTGTTTTTGGACTGCTTCTTCTTCTTCTGGTTTTTCTGATTCTGTGGATTCTTTATTTGCTTTATCAAACAAATATTCTTCAAGAGGATTGATTGCTGCACGAGAGTTTTCATTAATCTCTCTTTGAACACTGGCAATTTCTTTAAGCACATCTGTTCTGACTGTATACAAGAATGCCAAACGATCTTGTAACCAAATATGACGAGAACTCTTTTGAAAAGCTCTTTGAGCGACAGGATTTGGAGAATAGCCATGTGAGGAACTTGGCTTTTCCTGTGCAATAGACATTTTTTCAAAACACATTAAATCAGAAACTTCAGTTAACTCAGGATTTTCTTCAAACAACTTTTCTATATCTGAGTCAATCTTTTTCAATTCAGTCATCAACTTGTCATGTTGATGAGGTGTCAGAAATTGTTTCCTTTTCTAATTTAATTCATCTTTTTTCAACATCAACTTTTGAAGTTGCTCAGAAGGACTGGGCTTTAACCAATCTGGAGATATCTGGGTAAAAGACTGACCTCTCAGTCTTGCTTGTTCATACAGAGGTTGACCTCTGCCAAAACCAGATCTAAACATGTTACAAAAATAAGAAATTTCAGAATCAGATGAAGATGTTGCAGAATGAAATTCTGAGTCTGATTCTTCTTCTCCTTGATGAATATTAAATACTTGCAAATCAGCTTCATCGTCACTGTCAATATCAGTTATACTAATATCTTCAGAATCTGAATTCTCATAGACAACTGTCAAAGGGAGAGAATTCAAATTACCATGAGTCAATCTTCGGACTCGCTTGGGTTTCTTATTTTTCTCCTTATCAAGGCATTTGTTTGCAAAATGAGGACCTTTGCAAATATAACAAACTGGGGTAAAATTCTTTTTTCTAACCTTCCTTTGATTTCTCAAGAAAACTTTCTTTTTCTTGAAAGGTTTAGAAAACTTATTATATGCCTTCTTTTTATCAAAAGATTTGAATTTGTGCTTCTTATACTTGTGTTTTCTAGATTGATGCAGACATCCAAAATCTGTATTGCAATTACACAAGTCTATTTTCAAATAAGGCATAACTTCTTTTTTCTTTTTCCTATTGATTCTTTCAGTACAGAGATCACTGTTAATCTCCTTAATAAACTGAACCAATTGAGGAAAAGTGACATCACTGATAGTCATATCAGGTGTTTCAAGAATACTTTTTAAAATCTTTTCCCTATAGTATGATTGCATTTGATAGGGAAATCCTTCTAGGAATGTATTGTACATCCACTGATTGTTATTTGTCTGTCCAGACAAATAGAAATTAGTATACTGTTCAGCACAGTATGCATCAAGTTGCTTCATATCACAGAGATGATTTTCAGTAAATCTTTTATGAGAAGCTCTTTGTTCATTATCATACTAACCAACAAACATTCTATATAATGCTCTACAAACATCATTAACACCTTGTTGAATCAGTTCATCTTTATACTCTGGCTTAAGAGTATCCCATGCAGTTCTGGCTATACCAGTTAAAGCATTTAAAGCTTTTCTTAATGCTTGTTCCTGGGTTAAGTTCTGAGAATGAATGGCATTATCAACCCATGTATGAAAAGCATCAACAGTTGCTTTATTTCTGAGGGGATCAAAATTATCAAAATTGACCAGAGGTGGCACTGTCTCTGAGAAAACCTGTAGAGGTTCCTGTTGCTGCTGCAACATATTAACAATTTTCCATTTCCCTGTTTGAGGGTCAAATTTTTCTAACTTAGGCTTTGGAGGATGGAGAACTAAGCCTTTATCCTTTAACTGACTCTGAAGTCTTGCAACATCATAAGAGGAGTCAGGAAAATTACATGTAGAAGTAGAAGATTTGGACATAGTTGAAGCATCAAGGACTTGTTCAACTCGGGAAATCACATTAGGAATTATTTGGGATATTCCATGGCTATCGGCTAACTGCTGACTACGGATTTGAGTAGTAGTTTGTTCAATCTTGGCAGTTGTTTGGGTGACTGTTTGAATCTGAGAAACTGGAATAGAAGGGTTATTGGAATCTTTTGTCAAGACTGTAGCAGAAAAATCTGCTTGAATTTTCTCCAATTCCCCCCGGGTGAAAAGAGACTGGTTGACAAACCAGACACGAGAACCAGGAAGAACAACTTTAGCAGGAGTAGGTAAAGACAACTTAGGAGAGTAGATCCTTTGTTCATTGATTTATGGAACAGATCCAAAGGAAAACTGAATATGGGAACCAGCAATACCAACTGTGTAAGGACTCCATTGCTGTAAGGTTTCACTTCCTATGATACAATCATAAAGCTTGACTAGATATTGGAGAAATGTGGCTTTATAGGTTGTAGAAGGAAACTGAATAGGGACAACAGCTTGAAAATGAATAGGATTATCCTTATGACTTACTGAGTGTATTGTGGTTTCAGTAGGTTGCCAACAATCTTGAGGAAAACATTGAGAACGTGCAATATTACAATCAGCACCAGAATCAAGTAAGGCACACAAAGTGTAAGACTTTAAACCAGACAATTTGATAGTTAACAGAAAAGCAGGACAGGGATTAGACATACCCTTAAGATAAGCAAAAGCTTGTTTTTGGACTGCTTCTTCTTCTTCTGGTTTTTCTGATTCTGTGGATTCTTTATTTGCTTTATCAAACAAATATTCTTCAAGAGGATTGATTGCTGCACGAGAGAGTTCATTAATCTCTCTTTGAACACTGGCAATTTCTTTAAGCACATCTGTTCTGACTGTATACAAGAATGCCAAACGATCTTGTAACCAAATATGACGAGAACTCTTTTGAAAAGCTCTTTGAGCGACAGGATTTGGAGAATAGCCATGTGAGGAACTTGGCTTTTCCTGTGCAATAGACATTTTTTCAAAACACATTAAATCAGAAACTTCAGTTAACTCAGGATTTTCTTCAAACAACTTTTCTATATCTGAGTCAATCTTTTTCAATTCAGTCATCAACTTGTCATGTTGATGAGGTGTCAGAAATTGTTTCCTTTTCTGACTTAATTCATCTTTTTTCAACATCAACTTTTGAAGTTGCTCAGAAGGACTGGGCTTTAACCAATCTGGAGATATCTGGGTAAAAGACTGACCTCTCAGTCTTGCTTGTTCATACAGAGGTTGACCTCTGCCAAAACCAGATCTAAACATGTTACAAAAATAAGAAATTTCAGAATCAGATGAAGATGTTGCAGAATGAAATTCTGAGTCTGATTCTTCTTCTCCTTGATGAATATTAAATACTTGCAAATCAGCTTCATCATCACTGTCAATATCAGTTATACTGATATCTTCAGAATCTGAATTCTCATAGACAACTGTCAAAGGGAGAGAATCCAAATTACCATGAGTCAATCTTCGGACTCGCTTGGGTTTCTTATTTTTCTCCTTATCAGGGCATTTGTTTGCAAAATGAGGACCTTTGAAAATATAACAAATTGGGGTAAAATTCTTTTTTCTAACCTTCCTTTGATTTCTCAAGAAAACTTTCTTTTTCTTGAAAGGTTTAGAAAACTTATTATATGCCTTCTTTTTATCAAAAGATTTGAATTTGTGCTTCTTATACTTGTGTTTTCTAGATTGATGCAGACATCCAAAATCTGTATTGCAATTACACAAGTCTATTTTCAAATAAGGCATAACTTCTTTTTTCTTTTTCCTATTGATTCTTTCAGTACAGAGATCACTGTTAATCTCCTTAATAAACTGAACCAATTGAGGAAAAGTGACATCACTGATAGTCATATCAGGTGTTTCAAGAATACTTTTTAAAATCTTTTCCCTATAGTATGATTGCATTTGATAGGGAAATCCTTCTAGGAATGTATTGTACATCCACTGATTGTTATTTGTCTGTCCAGACAAATAGAAATTAGTATACTGTTCAGCACAGTATGCATCAAGTTGCTTCATATCACAGAGACGATTTTCAGTAAATCTTTTATGAGCAGCTCTTTGTTCATTATCATACTGACCAACAAACATTCTATATAATGCTCTACAAACATCATTAACACCTTGTTGAATCAGTTCATCTTTATACTCTGGCTTAAGAGTATCCCATGCAGTTCTGGCTATAGCAGTTAAAGCATTTAAAGCTTTTCTTAATGCTTGTTCCTGGGTTAAGTTCTGAGAATGAATGGCATTATCAACCCATGTACGAAAAGCATCAACAGTTGCTTTATTTCTGAGGGGATCAAAATTATCAAAATTGACCAGAGGTGGCACTGTCTCTGAGAAAACCTGTAGAGGTTCCTATTGCTGCTGCAACATATTAACAATTTTCCATTTCCCTGTTTGAGGGTCAAATTCTTCTAACTTAGGCTTTGGAGGATGGAGAACTAAGCCTTTATCCTTTAACTGACTCTGAAGTCTTGCAACATCATAAGAGGAGTCAGGAAAATTACATGTAGAAGTAGAAGATTTGGACATAGTTGAAGCATCAAGGACTTGTTCAACTCGGAAAATCACATTAGGAATTATCTAGGATATTCCATGGCTATCGGTTAACTGCTGACTACGGATTTGAGTAGTAGTTTGTTCAATCTTGGCAGTTGTTTGGGTGACTGTTTGAATCTGAGAAACTGGAATAGAAGGGTTATTGGCCCACCACGCTTCAGCAGTCTGCTTAAAAGCAGCATAGTCACGCTTGAGGATGTTTAAATCACTAGCCATAGAGGAATTTACAACAGAATTGAGTTTAGACTCAATGGTATGTAAACTAGCAAGAACATTATGAAAATTAGTGTTGATACTGGCTTCAGTTTTCTGGCAGTTAAGTTCAGCTTGAAGGGCTTTTTGGCGCATGTCATCTTGTAAAACCAAAGATTTTCGAATACAAAGATTAGCATAGTTCAACATCTTTGTCTGTGTAGTAGCTTCAGGCTGTCCTGAGGCAATTACATGATGTGGCCAAAATGGGATGGAAAACTTATCATCATTGAGCAGGAAATCATGTAATGGAGGCACAGAGGGTTCAACAAAGTTGGCTTCGGTAAAGCTGGTATGGTTACCGGACATAAGCATATGCACATGGAAAACTGGTTTCACAAAAGAGCAGTGAATACATTGCATACTTCCATCATCAAGTTCTGTGAACTGAGGATGAGGACATTGAGGAATCTGCTGTGTCAGGGGATTTGATATCAAGGGACTATCATCAAAGGACAATTTACAAATTGTACAAAACAAAGATCCATTGGGATTTGGAACAGCATCAGGATGAAAACAAGAATGCAAAGGCTTACGTTGCAATATTGATCCTGATCGTTGAAATGGATGATCATTGAAACTTGAACTGGCTGAGCTAGATGCAGATAATTGTTCAGAAGCAAAAGATATACGAGCTTCGGTAGCAGTTTCATGAACTTTGGATATGACAGTAAGGTTCTTAGGAGAATCTAACTGTTTAAGAGATCTGACATCTACTATCCACTCTTTTGGAACTTTGATTTCAGATAGACTGACCATTTTAGGAACAGTGAGCTGTGCTCCTTTCGCATCTGTTTGCCATAACAGAGAATACCTAAGTTGAGATTTATCACTCCTTGGATCTTTAACAATAGGGATTGTTGTGTTAAACAATCTTCCATAGAGAGCAAAGAACAAAGCATGTGTTCTTGATCCAGGCTTCATGTTTAGGTATTGTGTTCCAAACTGAAACATCAAGATTTTATCCTGATGGTCATCTAATAAACTTATTGCAAAGTTCGGGACTACATCAAAAGCAAGCATATCATCAACATATAAACATAAAATAATGTAGCTATCATCATCCAACCTCTTAAAATAAACACAATGGTCAGAATGACACCGACTATATCCATGCCCATTCATAAAAGTGTCAAATTTAATATACCATTGCCGAGGTGCTTGCTTCAAGCCATATAAACTTTTCTGCAATCTGCACACCAAATTCTCCTTACCCTTGACCTCAAATCCTTGTGGCTGAACCATATATATTTCTTCATCCAAATCACCATGAAGAAAGGCTGTTTTAACATCAAGCTGTTCTAAATGCAAATCTTCAGTAGCCACAATACTTAAAACAGTACGAATAGAAGTCATTTTAACAACTGGAGAAAATATCTCATCAAAATCAATACCATGTTTCTGTGCAAATCCTTTTACGACTAATCTGGCTTTAAATCTTTTCGTACCTCCATCCTCTTCTTTGATCCTGTAAACCCATTTATTCTGTAAAGCCCTTTTACCTGCAGGTAACTTACATAAATCCTATGTCTGATTTTTCAGCAAAGAGTCCATTTCATCTGTCATTGCAGACTCCCACTGAAGCTTTGTATCCACCTGCACAGCTTCATTATAACATTCAGGTTCACCAGCATCTGTTAACAGAATAGAATACAAAGATGGAGAAAATCTTTCTGGAGGTCTACTTAGCCTTGTTGACCATCTAACACTCATTGGGGTGTGTGGTATTTGTTGTTGCTGTTGTTGCGGAGCATAAGGAACTACTGGAACATGAACTTGTGGAGTATCATCCAGTACTACATAGTCATTTTCTTTCTTCTCATGCTGCAGCAACAGATCTTTGTACAATACTTTCTCATTGAATATGACATCCCCGCTTCTTACAATTTTATGATTTTCAAAATCCCAAAGCCTATAACCAAATTCATCAATGCCATACCCAAAAAATACACATTTCTTTGACTTAGCTTCCAGCTTGGTTCTATTTTCAGAATCTATAAGTGCAAAAGCTTCACAACCAAAGGTTTTGAGAAAAGAATAACTCACCTTCTTACCACTCCATGCTTCCTCTGGAATACCACAGTCCAAAGGAGTAGAGGGGCCTCTATTGATTAAATAAACAGCAGTGTTCACTGCCTCTGCCCACATATTTTTGGGTAGCCTAGCATGCAACCTCATACTCCTTGCACGCTCCATTATTGTCCTGTTCATGCGTTCAGCCACTCCATTTTCTTGTGGAGTCCTTGGTATAGTTTTCTGCCTACGAATACCATTAGAGGAATAATATTCTTCAAATTCTGTGCTACAATACTCACCACCATTATTAGATCTGAGACATTTTAACTTTTTACCAGTCTCAGTCTCAACCAAGCATTTCCATTTCTTAAAAGTTTGAAATACATCAGATTTCTGTCTAAGGAAATAAATCCATACTTTTCTTGTTGCATCATCTATAAATGTAACATAATACAAAGAGCCACCAAGGGAAGATACCTGAGCTGGTCCCCATACATCTGTATGCACAAGCTCTAATCTCTCATTTTTCTTTTCCTTCCCACTCTTCACAAAACTAACTCTCTTTTGTTTTCCATAAACACAACTTTCACAGAAATCCATATTGACACATTTCAGACCAGGTAAAACTTTCTTTGAATGAAGTAATTTCATACTTTTTTCACTCATGTGCCCGAATCTGTTGTGCCACAGTGCTGTGTCAAAATCTACAGCAACAGTTTGATGTTCTTCCTGCTCAACTGCAGCCACTGTTCCTGAACATTCATTATCTTCTGAAACAATTAAAGTAGAAGGAACAGTATGACCTGTACAAAGATATAAGGTGCCTACTTTCACACCTTTTGCTACTACTAAGGAACCTTTTGAAACCTTCCAATTTTTATCATTAAAAGTAACTGTGCAACCCTCATCACCCAGTTGCCCTGCTGAAATTAAATTCCTACTCAGCCTTGGAACATGTCTTACCTCTTGTAGTAGCCAATGATTCCCATTCTGCAACTTAATCTTAATTTTTCCCTTTCCAACAATCTGACAGGGTTCATTATCTCCCAAATAAACTAGCCCAAAATCCCCTTGGACATAATCAACAAAATAACTTCTATGGGGTGTAGCATGAAATGAAGCCCCAGAATCTAAAACCCATGAATCATCAATACTTTCTAAGGACAAGAGCAAAGCATCCTCCTCAGATTTGTTACTTACCACATTTGCCTCCTTGTTTCCATCATTTTTGTCTCCTTGATCTTTCTTCCGAGACCAACAATCTTTCTTCTTATGACCTGGTTTTCCACAGTACCAGCAATCATTTGGCCCTTTAGATTCAGGCCTCTTTCCCTTTGATTTTCCTCTTGATTTCCCATGATTTCCAGAGTTGTTTCCTCTATCTCTTGTTCTGCCTCTGCTTTCTGTGTTCAATACACTACCCGATGTGGATGCCCCTGAGCTTTTCCTACGAATTTCCTCACTCAATATAATACCAATAACATCATCATACTTTAGGGTATTTGAACCAGAAACAGAATTACTAACAGCCATTACCAAGCCATTCCAGCTTTCTGGCAAAGAACACAAAATCAAGAGAGCCCTAACCTCTTCATCAAAAGTAATTTTAACTGAGGTTAATTGACTTGTAACTATATTAAACTCATTCAAATGATCAGTAACTGATCCACCTTCTACCATTTTCATATTAAATAAACGCTTCATAAGAAATACCTTGTTTGAAGCTGAAGGCTTTTCATACAACTTCGCTAGGGTTTCCATCAGATCTTTAGCTGTCTTTGCTTCAATAATATTGAATGCCACCGATTGTGCCAGGCATAGACGAATACTCCCCAGTGCCTTCCTATCCAAAATATCCCAATCCTCCTAAGACATTGATTGCTCTTTCTTGGCTACTCCCTCTAATGGCCGCCATAGATCCTTCTGATAGAGATAATCCTCCATTTGCATCTTCCATAACTGGAAGTTCTGCCCATTAAACTTATCAACCTTCAGCCTACCCTCTTCTACCATTTCTCCCACTTAACCGAGAGACTCTCCCACTGACTCGTGAGACCTGCTTCAGAGAATAGATGAAAGAACGAATGAAATAACCTCGCTCTGATACCACTTGTTAGGATTAACAAGGCAGAAATAACAATTATGTGCAAATATAACTAATATCAGAAAATAATAAACCACACAGAATAGAACACAATGGCACACAGATTTAACGTGGTTCACCCAATCCCTGGGCTACGTCCACCAGCAGCGAGTCCAATATTATTATTATCCAGTGATTACAACCTGATTACAATCCGTAATCCCTTACAACCCAATTCTGCCGCAAGTACTAAAATCATACATCATGAAAATCCCTAACCCTAAGCCATATTATACAATATTTTCCCGCTTTAGGGTTAGAATGAGTTATAAGTAGTCGGCCCAAAAAACTGAAAAAAGTAGTCGGCCTCAAAAAACCCCGGCGAGGTCGGGAGGAAAAGTGTACAGTACTTTCCTGGATAGTACTTTCCTGATTAGTCACCACAAGCTAACAAAGGGCTACAACAGTATAAGGAGCAGTAGAGACATATCTATCACAGAAGGTGATCAGTACATCAAAGAATCTCAATCAACAAGTACAGTTGCAAGTAAGAGATCTACTGTTTCATCCTAACAGGTGAATCAACTTGAAATCCTTTAACAGGGTAGACTTAATAGTCTTTTATAAAATCTCTTAACTGAGTGCATACTTCATTGTATGTTTGTAAATCATCTAACAAGGTGGACCTAGCAGTCCTAATTGCTCCTAACAGGGCAGATCATCAGAAGTGATCATTGTAAGCCTTAACCGACCAACTTTATACTATAGTATTGAATTTTTGTGGGTATCATACCCACCCCAGTTTTACTTTCTATTTGGAAGGTTTCTGGGTAACCAAATCTCTATGTTCAAAGTGTTATGAATGTTTTATTCTTTTTGTTACTCATGTATGCAGTTAGCTTATTGATCTAAATGTTATTTGGAATATTGTTAAGATTAGCAATTTGTAAAAAGTTTTGAAGTTACTGATTCACCCCTCCCCTCTCAGTAACTTGGCTAGTCTTGAATATTTCCAACAATTGGTATTAGAGCTTTGTGGTTCTCAAGATAAAGTTTGACAACTTGAGAAAAGATTCAGGACAATGGAGATATTCAGACTTAACAAAGTAATTGAAAATGAAAAGCTAGATCTGGAAATGGCCATAGCTCAACTCAAGGAAGCAAAAGAGCATCTTTCCCAATCCCTAAAAAGAAGGAAGGAACTTGCAAATTAGATGAATGACCACCAGTATGTTGAAGAAAAGATTGAAGAATTTTTCCCTTCAAGTAGCTCAGATGAAGCAAACAATGCAATCAAAGAACTCCTAGAAAAGAATGGATCTCTGCAAGAAGAAGTAAGAAAATTGAAAAGAGAATAGGAAATTTAGTCAACAAGATTTTGTGAAATCTTGCAACAAAGAAATAAGATGAAAGATGAAATAGATGGAAAGAACAATGAAATCCAGAATCAAAATCTTCAGCTAGAAAACCTTATTGATCAAGTCTCCAATACAAATGAAGAAATCTTGACTCTGAGATCAGAATATGAAAGGATAACAGAGGAGCTGAGATCTGAAAAGCAAATCAGTTTAAGATTGGTGAATGACCTAAACACTGAAAGGCAAATCAATGAGAGAATGATGAAATCTCAAGAAGATATGAATCAGCTACATAAGCAAAAAGGTAAAGTAGGACTTGGATACAAAGAGGAAGGTGAATCCTTCAATCAGGGTACTCAAAAGAATCAGAATCCCACTTGTAATCACTGTGGCAAATTAGGTCATACTTCAAACAAATGTTCGAGCAATGAAAAAGCAAAATTCAATGGAAAATGCTACAATTGCAATCAGCATGGTCATAAAGAAAATGAATGCAAGGAGAAACCAAGATTTGAAGGCAAATGTCACAAATGTAACAAACAAGGTCACAAGGCATCAGAATGCAGATCTAAAACATCCAATCCAGCAGAACAGAATGTGAAAGCAATATTTGGTTGGGATTACAACACTTGGTGTAGGTGTCATTACTGTGGAGAATATGGACACATTGGCATAAATTGTGTAAGGAATCACTTCAGAAAAAGGGATACTACCATAAGATGTTATACATGCACTGAACTTGGTCATATAGCTAAAAATTGCATGAATACAGGCAGAGTTGAAGATGAAAAGAAAGCTAAAGCAGATAGCATTAGGAAGAAGATGAGACAACAATGGATCCCTAAACCTACCGAGCAAACTAGTCCAAGCAATGAAGTCACTCATGAAGTGGGTGGCTCTATCAATTCCAACTAAGTCTCCAAGAAAGCACTGGAACTATATCTTCATAAACATATTCCAAAACAGTTCCAGAATTGAAAGGAAGAAAGATCCAAATCTGTATGCAAGATACAATAGGATCACTAAGAAGGTCGGTATCAGTTACCACCGAGCAAGGTCGGGAGTAACCAAATTTCATGTGGTTACCGAGTATAGTCAAAGTAGTATGAATTCTTATATTCGCTGAGTTGCAGAGTCTTCACCGAGCAATCAATGCAATAGTGGATGACAACCTGTCCTATACAATGCCGAACTTACCTACTTCCATACTAAGCATTAATGGAAAATTTTTAACAAAAAGCATGAAATCAAGTTCATTCTTCACTGTGAATTTTAGCATATTGAGAGCAGAGAGATTTTCTAAGTGCGATCAAGTGATTCGAAGCAAAATTTGCAGCAAAAATTTTTTGAAGAATTTTCTTTGTCTACCGAGCTACCATGGCATCATCCGGCACCAAAGTAAAGAAAGGTTTGGAGATGTTGGTCCAAGGAGAATGGAAGGCGCTGGATTTCAAACTCATGCCTGCGGTTGTAGAAACCCTAGACCCGAGTGGAGCTCAATCTCAGATCCCTCCCAAGGTACTTCTTGTTAACGATATTTGCAGTCATTTTAAAGGTACAATTCAAGAGATTGGAACCCTAGAGATAGATGTTGCCCGAAATGAACTGTGTGTTGATGGTGTTCTCAAATCGGAGTACAAACATTTGGAAGATAAGGGTTTGACACATATCACCCACTTGCCTCAGAGTTTCCAAATAAAATGGATTAGATATATCCTAAGCCGAGTGCATGAAGGTAAAACTTGGCTTGAGCAACCAGTGGAAATAACAAAGAAGATGATTCATTGGATCACTGGTCTTCCCATGCTTGCCAAGGAAAAATCTACAAAAACCCTAGGTCAAGCAGAGCTGGAAAAGAAAACCCTAGTTGAGTGGGATGGTAGAGGTATGAAGATAAGTAGTATAACTAATGCAGAATTGAAATTTGGGACATATGTCATAGCTCACAAGATATACAGTTCTAGTCGGCAGAATAGTGTTTCGTGTGAAGCAATTGACCTAGCTTACAAAATTGTGAAGAACAACTTGTCATTTGACCTAGCAGATTTGTTGTTGAAGCAGTTCAACAAGAATATGGAGAGCATTCAAACTTCAAAGAATAATCCATGTAAGTTTAGCTCACTGTTGGTTTGTTTATTCTTCTATGCTCAAAAGTTTTTCCCATCTAAAGGCACGGTAAAATGGAGGAAAGATGTGCCTGTTCTGTATCAGATAAATGAGTACATTGCTGAAATGGGAGAGAATTTTGTGAACATAATGGATAACTATTTTGAATCCTTTAAAGAGAAGATGAATAACAGATTCTGGATTCCACAAAAGTTGGTGGAAGATTATAAGGATGATATTTGTTTTATGGTTGATTGTGACAGAGTGTACATTCAGGCAGTAAGGCCAAGAACTGTATGGGTAAAACCTCTTCCCTATGAGATAAATATTGATGAAACCAAGGACAAATTGAATAAAATTGATGAGGATCTTAAAGTCAGTGCACAAAAGTTGCAACTTGAACCTAGTTCAAGCTCTGCACATCATATGAAAGTGAGATTCCTATCTGATAAGCAGTCAGAGTTATTGAGAGAAGATGCAAGGATCAGGTCAACATTAATAGATATTTAGAACATGATCCTTCCCATCATGGATACAATGCAGAAGCATATTGCACACTCAAAAATATTGATCCATGACAATCAATTTTCAATTGTAGATCACATGATTGAACTCTTTGCAGAAGTCCAAGTTGCACTCCATACATGCAAGATTCTGCAAGAGAATTGAGATGGAACTCTAGCACTGATTAGCAAGGTACATTCTGATTTTCTCTCACATTTTGGCATCTCCGTGTAAAATATTTGTATATACACCTTTGGCATTATTGTCAAAAAGGGGGAGAGTGTGTGGTGAATGGGGCAGATATGAGAAGAGATATGAGAACAGGTGATATAGGAGATATAAGATACTTGTATATATGTATACTGTATGGGGGAGACATAAAATGTATATACAATAGATTGACAAAGACAAATTTTGAAAAATCAAAAACCGATTCAGCATGATTTTTGTATATAAGTTTTGGGCAATAAGTGTTTTTGTCACTAATGCCAAAGGGTGAGATTGTTGGCATTAAGTATGTTTGTCATTAGTGACAACACTTATTCAGATTCTATGTGCTTACCAAGCTTCGCAGTGTTTACTAAGAAATCCAAGCAGACCGAGCTTTGCAGTGCTTACCGAGTTATCATTATCGAGTGATGAGATGAGCAGTGTTTACCGAGTGCCAGCATAGTAAACAGAGAATTCAATTTCTACCAAGTGACACTGTATCTACCGAGTCTCCAGTGTATACCGAGTTTGAAACTATGACCGAGTGGTTAGTATGGACCGAGCCTCCACTCCTACCGAGAGCATGATGATGCTGAGTATTGCACTGGATGCCAAGTATCAGTAAGTCACCGAGCTAGTTTGCAGGAACTTTGTAACTATATTTGGGCTGACTCGATAATATTTGTGTTAGGGCCAACTTTATAATTATTTTGGATTGATATATAAGCAATGTTTTGTATCATATCAAAAGTGTAGTAATGTGTGAAAAAGAGAAGAAAGGCAAAGATATGTGAATTACAAAGGGCTATAGTAGTATAAGGAGCAGCAGAGATATATCTATCATAGAAGGTGATCAGTACATCAAAGAATCTCAATTAGCAAGTACAGTTGCAAGTAAGAGATCTACTGTTTCATCCTAACAGGTGAATCAGCTTGAAATCCTTTAACAAGGTAGACTTAACAGTCTTTTGTAAAATCTCTTAACCGAGTGCATACTTCATTGTATGTTTGTAAATCCTCTAACAAGGTGGACCTAGCAATCCTAATTGCTCCTAACAGGGCAGATCATCAGAAGTGATCATTGTAAGCCTTAACCGGCCAACTTTATACTGCAGTATTGAAGTTTTGTGGGTATCATCCCCACCCTAGTTTTACTTTCTATTTGGAAGGTTTCTGGGTAACCAAATCTCTGTGTTCAAAGTGTTATGAATGTTTTATTCTTTCTGTTACTCATGCATGCAGTTAGCTTATTGATCTAAATGTTATTTGGAATATTGTTAAGATCAGAAATTTGTAAAAAGTTTTGAAGTTACTGATTCACCCCTCCCCTCTCAGTAACTTGGCTAGTCTTGAATATTTCCAACAGGTAATACTCATAGATTTTAATATTATCATACCATGGTTCATGAGGGATACCATCCCACTCCTTTGTGCAAGATAAGAAATACATGAGGTGTGATTACATGTAAACTCCTTGTGACCAAGGTGTGCTACTTTCAGTTGGTCCTATATAGCTTTCGCTATCACTTCTCCCCACTCTATATATTGGGTTCCTACCAAAACAATCTGGATGAAGAAATACATCAATTCTGAGAAAAGATATGCTTGAGAAGATCCCTTTACTCTGTGCAAAAAAACCATTAAATCCATCACATAAGGTTTCATGTGTTCACAGGTGAGAGGTTTTGCCAATCTAGACACGCCTTTCTAAAATTGAAGTAGCCAATTCCTAGCTATGACACTTATATTCTTGTCTATCTCTTCACTGAATTTGGCAATAGAGAGGGAATGGTAAACTCAGAAAAGGTGTCTTTCTCAGGTAAATTGAACACCAACACAATTGTTTCCCTATCTATTAACAATGGATTTCCTCCATCATCCTTACAAATGTATTGGTGTCTAACATTGTACCTGTTGAAACATTCCCTAACTAGTTCTGGATACAAAATAGCAAGAGGAAATGTGGTTGCTTCAACTAGGCCACTTTCAGTAATTTCCTTCATGAAGGATTCTTCTACCTAGCTTCTCAGCCTTTCCTTAAAGTTTTCTACATCAAATTTCATGGAGAATTCTCTCCTAATATAGGGGATTCATAGGCTAGACTAGCCTCATTGTCAAAAATATAAAAAGAAGACTTCATAATTATAGATTTTGCTTAACTAGGAGACGAGACTTTCTCAAAAGCACCACAACTACTGCAAATTATCGACAGGAAGAAAGGTTCTAAGACTCACCTGATGAGATGAAAACACCTATAATCTTTGTACATGAAAAACCAATTTTACGGTTCCACTGCTTTGCCTTAGATTAACAATAGTAATCGTTTAATTCATTTAAGGCCATTTAAATATTCACTGCCTATAAAATCTTGGAGATTTATTGCATTATCTATTAGTTTGTGTCGATTTAATATGACATGACATCCCTTGTGATGTGAGAATTTATTACATGTCATGTCACGATGTAATATCACCCTTTAATAATTACATATGCCCCTTCTCATTACCTCATAATTACTTTGAGATCATGTGAATATTCCTCTTTAATTACGACTGCCACTCCTAAACTTGTCATCATTAAAAATGACCCCTTCAAAGCCTATATAACATCTTGTACTAGATGAACTCATTGAACTCTTCAAAAGTGGTTCATCGGATTCATGACCTCTTTCCAAGTGTGTGCAAATTCCAAAATATCTAAACAAGTTAACATCTTTTCAATATGTACTATTGTGACAGACTAGCTTGGGACAAAGTGTTTTAACTTTGAGCCCCATTGAACTGAATGAACTGGACAAACTTTGGGAAAAATTGGCTCAATGAGTTCATTCAGAGTCGATGAGTTTGAGAAGGTTGAATAGGTTGAAAGACTTGTCTCTTATGGACTTAACAATTTTGAAAAAGATGACTAGTGCTGAATAAAACATTGAATGACATGAACTTTGTGAACCTTGTGAACCATTATGAACTCCTTTTTGAAACTATTGAACCATAATGAAATCTTTAAGGAAAGGACGAAGGCACATACTTTTCGTTTTAAGGTTTATTGGTTAAGATTTTGAAAGTTGGGAATGAAAAATTTTGACAAAAGGGTGGAGGTGCAAAGCATGACAACACTACTATAGTCATCCCCATCAGAGACAACTTCCCTACCACATTTATGAATGGTTTTAGTAAGGAAGAATACTATTGTTGTTAACCGCTGCCCAAATTAGAGTCTAGATAACATGTATGTGCCAAATCTATTATAGTATTTTATTAGTGCAGATCACAGTCATCAAATAGATATATTTTAACAGGTCCACTAGAGGCTAGAGATAACGGAGGTAGAAGAGTACCTAGCATCTAGAGTTAGCTTCTCACTCAAAAATGATTCAATACATGAGAATTATTCTATTTGTGTCCCTAAAAAGAGGGAGCTTGGAAAATTTATCCTTGAAGAAAAGAGGGGGCTTGGTATCATGGTTGTCCCTTCAAAGAGCAAGGAGATGCAAGATTTGGTTAATGATTTGTCGAGCACTGGATGCATTAGACATAGACTCAGAGGAGATGTGGAATTTCAAAGGAAAGGTATTTCATGTGCAGCAGAGGAGGGTGTATTTCTAGAGCACTTGAAGAGATGTTAGACACACTCGAAGGAGATGTGGACTTTTAGAGGAAACTCATGTCATGTGCAGCACTCGAGGACGCATTAAGCACACTAGAAGGAGATGTGTAATTTCACAGGAATGTGTTTCATTGTGCATGGGAGGTCGGAACACTCATGTTATGTAGGTGGGTTTAGGTTCTATGATCAGGAGATTCACTGATGTTTCCACATCAACATGCTGTGTGGGAGTCATTTCCACGTAGGCATGGCATTTGGGAGGTGTTTCCAAGTGAGTATGGCTCTTGGGAAGCAATGTACAAGTGGGGTACAGAACGTACCCACACGAGTTGCTTCTGCAATAATGGTATGGGCTAAGGTTCCTACAAAACACACCAAAAAAAAATGTCATATTTTTTTTCAGATTTGCGAAAACATAGTGATTTTTTGCAATTTTTTTTGTAATTTTCAACTGAAAAATTCACGAAAATCTATTGTATTTTCTGATTTTTGAAATTTAGTCAATAGTACATTTTATAAGGAGCTTAACCAAATCTTGCAATAATACCCAAATCCTAGACATCCTCCACAGTCGGAGCACTGCATCTGACTTCCGCTGGGAGGCCGCGTTTGGAAATGGACACAGTTTCCGTTGCCACCATGGAAACTCTGGTGCAAAACTGGAGGAGCCGTGGCGCAGCATTCATGCAACCGTTGCTATTGCCGCCATTGTTGAAACTTTAAAACCTTAATATTGTTCATTTGCAACATTAGTCACGCAACCGTATAATATAGTAAGACTTGTAGACGTGTTGCACAGAGATATGCTAGTCTTTTCTCATAAGTCCTCTCGTCGTCCTTCACACGGCGAAAGTAAGTCGTTATAGACTTTAGAGTCGATCGTTCAACTTACGTTGGAATTTAACTCATTTTTCAAGTCCGTCCAAGGCAAAGGAAACTTCCCCGCAAATCCTAGAAAAGACTTGGACCCGCCATGTGAACGTTGTACAGAAATTATTTGTAGTTAATCTCATGCGTTCTCTCATCGGCCTTCACACGGCGAAAGTAGGTCAGTATATACTTTATAATTAATCGTTCAAATTAAATTAGAATTTAAGTAATTTTTTTTTGTAGTATGTCCAACGTAGACAAAATTTCTCTGCAAATCATTTACCCATACTTTGTTATGGCACGTAATTCTGTAAGTGCCCAAAGGCGTAAAAATAGATTAGTCAAGACTGTAGGAAGAATCTAAACTGTTTGAATGAATTGAGACAGTCATTTGAGCTAGTTGAGTGGCTAAGAAGATGATTACTTTCACCTTACAGAAGATAAAGCATAGGCTAAGTAATGCATGGAATAAACCATCGGCTTGAATTAGCTATTCCAGTATGTTAGGTTTGGTCGGTGAATGGTACTTTGAGGCGTGACTAATGTCTTGAGAGATAAGTAATAGCTTCATAAAATTAATTATAGCTGAAATAAAACATCAAAATAATGAAATAGTTAGATTTTATTACCATAAGTTCGTCTTATGTTTGGTTTTTCATTTTACAAATGATGTTATTTGTTGATAGTTAAAGGGAGGGAGAGATATATGAGTAGAGAGATGGAATAATAAATATGGAGAGTACATTGTACTTGTATGGTACCATTCAATTTGTATGACTCTATTTTACTTATATATTATCTCACAATCAACACATACATGATCATGACATATGTAAACATTTGGCTAAATATTATTTTCTTACACAATTTTTTGGTAACCATCTCTCATTGTGTTATCTATTTGAATTTTTTTTCTATCATATCATTTTGTGATGCTACTACATTAGCTATCAAAATATTCAAAATTGTGTATCTACTCTTTTATTTCCATTTATATCATTTGTTTCATGTTCTATGACTACAATTACCCAAAGTATGCTTATATAACATAGTCACTTTTAATTATTTTTTCTCAAATTTTAATATTTTTGGTGTTGATGGCACCCACAGTAGAGCCAAATAAATCATATTTATTAGCTTATCCTAATTAGGCCTAGAGCTCATATCAATTTGACTCTTAGATTATTATGGGCTATTACTGGTTGCATTAACTTTATTGCAATATCACTAAATAGAAAATTTTCTATATCATAAACTAGAATCATGGTAGGTTGTCCATCATTATTAATACATTTTTCCCTTACGAATGATAAAATACCAAGATATTATTATCCCAAAATATCACACTATCACTATTTTATCCTAGTAAAACTTTCGTAATTCTATTAAAAAAAAAAAAAAAAAATTGCTTTAAATTTAAAATTATTGATTATATTCCAAATATCTCATAATTATAATTTATATTTGAAATTATAGAACTACATATATTTTTTTAATCTACTTAATATCTTTATATTTTTTATATATCATAATCTCTAAATATTATCCAATTTTGGCTAGGTAGTTTTATACAAATTTTTACTTAAGTATCAAGTATTATAGTTAAAGTTAAAATCCATAAATTTATAATTGAACACGAAACTACTAATTCCATCTCATTCTAACTTTAAATACATTTGATGCATTACATGTTTGTTTGAAAATTGCTAAATCTCTATTCTATACAAGAAGGAAGTATATTCAAGTCTCATACAAGAAGAGCTAGAAAAATAACACGCTGACAACTGCAGTAAAAGCAATAGTTTCCTTCGTAAGGAGGATCAACAAATTCACAAAGATTTACCAGTTAACAAAACCTATTTATCCCATGCTGTACTGCCACTTACTATTGCTGGTAAATGGACACTTGTGATACTTTTGAGAAGAAAGAGGGAGGGCTGTGATCTTTCATGACAAACATTTATTAGCAATCACAGTAAACTGATGAAAGATTCTGGGGAAGGGGGCAGCGCAATCTGAACTGTTCCTTCCAACATCTGAACAACCTTCTTCATCAATGGTCTTAAGGATGGGTTTTCTTGAATACACCAAAGACCCACCAAAACCATTCTTTCCAGCTGAGTGGAATCAATTACTATGCCTTCTGATCGCTGCTTCTCCACTAATTTGTCAAGTGAGTTATGTTTCAGGCACTCGTAAACCCACTCGGATAGAAACATTTCCTTTTCTGGGGCGTCTAACTTGATGGTTTTCCTGCAACAAATGATTTCCAATAACATCACCCCGAAGCTGTACACATCCACTTTCACAGTGATTGCCATGTTTTTGTGCCACTCTGGCGCTATGTAGCCCTTTGTTCCCCGACCTCCTGTAAATGTTCGAGTCTGCTCCGCCGCCATCAATTTCGCCAAGCCAAAATCTGCAATCTTTGGATTGTAGTTGTCGTCGAGCAAGATGTTTTGCGGCTTTATATCGCAGTGCACAACCTGTGCTCTGCATTCCTCGTGCAGATACAGGATGCCCCGTGCTGCTCCCGTGGCGATTTGGACGCGCGTCCTCCAACTGAGAAAATTGCTGTCTACAAATAAAGTCCTATCGAGAGATCCATTTGCGACGTATTCGTAGATGAGAAGCTTGTTCGAGTGTTGATCGCAGAAGCCATACATCTGAACAAGATTCTTGTGATGGCTCATGCCAATCAACCCCATCTCCGTCCTAAACTGCTTCTCCGCCAGGCCCTCGGGAAGCAGCTTATCCAAAGTCTTCACGGCAATTGCACTGCCGTCAGGCAGGGTGCCTTTATAAACTCGTCCAAAGGCGCCGCTTCCCAACTCTTCTCTGAATCCTCCTGTAGCCAATTCTATGTCTTTATAAGCAAAAGCTGCTAAACCCTCCTCCTCCGCATCCTCAAGTACTTTTACACGACTGCACCAGCATAACCGAATGACTAGTACGGATGCTGCCACAAGCGCTGAGGAGCAGCCCATCAGGCTTATCCCGATCACCACACGCTGCTCAACCTTGCCCTTCTTCTTGCTCCCGTCCTTTGGAAAGAGAGGGAGAGGCGCTTCATTAGAAATGGGTGGAGACTGGAGTTCTCCCTTTACTTTCACGAAAGTTTTAGCTCTAACTTCTGGACCTTGATAGCCATCGATTAGAGGCAAAGGTTTCTTGTGACACAAAGAACCTTCAAATGTAACTACTGTGCACATACAGTCATCAATGCAAGCCTTATTGCATTCGATCTCGGTAACATTGTACAGCACCATGTAGTCGTTACTCCAGTCGGTTGAATAGGTGCTCCCTGTCGTCCAATCCGTGTTGTCAAGCTTATACATTACGGCGGTTGCAGAACAGCTCTGACCTGGCGGCGAGTTAGGCGAGCATCCCCTGAAGTGGTCGTCATTGTCAGTGAAATGGAAGCCCGGAGGACAAACGCAAAGAGGCTGCGTCATGCTACTCCCTTGACAGATGCCATTGCGGCCACACTGACCCTTCACCTGCCAGCATGGATCGTCCACAGCTTGCCATAGAACTGACCAGGAAGTATCTCCGTCTGCGTTCCAAACATACATCCCCAGAATCCCGTCACCGTCGAGCGTCACTCTGCGCAGAAATCGTCCGCCTTCTATCTCGCCATCAGTGATGTTTTTAATTATGGTGTCGTTTTTCAAATACAAGTCTCCACTCTCATCAAATATCAAGTTGACGGGATTATCAGAGTATTGATACGTGTTGGTATACCAGTAAGCGCCTTGCTGCTTTCCGACCCGCTCCACTGGATAAAGGACCAAATTGCCGTCCTCTTGTAAGACCAATTCGAACCGATCGGATGAGTAGTTTGTAGCAGAAGCCTTGGAATACAAGGTAGACTTCCACTTGAGTTTCTGACCCGGCAAGAGGGTGTCTGTAGGATAATCATAGCTCTGCCAGGCGTGCCCCTCTGTCTGATCAAATAGCACAAAATTGCCAGTGTCTAGCAATGCCGCCTTAGATACGTTTACAGCTTCAAGGGGACTTGCAGCCCACAGCACCGTCCTCGTGGAATCCAAGAGTTGAAGTCCCGCGGCAGAAAGCTGCAGAGTAGACCCCTCTTCTACTGTAATCCCTCTGTTGCTCATTTTGGCCGTCCATACCAGAGTTTTATCAGAGATGTTATCAAACCAGACGCCTACTACATAGACAGCAGGAGTGATGGCATAAAATCCAAATGCAAAATCTCCATTAGATGAAATCCATTTAGAATTTTTTGAATTAGCAGTAAGAGATGAGCCCACGGGAATATTATTTGTGTGAATGGGCTGAGCCAACGCGACTAGGAATATCAACAGACTAATGGAAATGAGGGGCAGCAATGGATTTACAGCCATGGGAATCTAGGATTTACTAGGCTGGAATGAACTCGCACTATCATAAAGGAAGCAACATTTCTACCGAAACAATTTGGAAGTCATCAAGTTCTCAATTGACGTGTAAGCAACGACCAGAGTCAACAGTCAACAGATCAACTTACATTTTAAGTTTGTGCAAAGCAAAAGGAAAATGGAGTGGGCTACGTTCTAAATCAATAGTTATGTTCGATGACTTCATTTCCTTGTTTTAACACACTCTCATTAATTTTCCGTTGACCCGTTTTTGTCGGGTCTTTAGTCTTTGTCCTCGTCATAAAGTAGCACCGTGGCACAATCCACATTCGTTGTTTCGATTCCCCTGTTGCCTGTTTTTGCCCTTACTTCATCCATTCCATGGCCTCTGCAACTCTAGCGCTTTCGATAGTTTTTATTAGCATGCTCGTGTGCGATGTGGCCCATTCCCATCTCACGCGTAATATCAGCCTACGTTCAACGCTTATTGCTGGTTCCCAAAATTTCAAATGGGTTTCACCCAATGGAGAATTCGCCTTTGGATTTCATTCTCTCGCTCCTCCTCTCTACTCAGTAGGCGTCTGGTTTGACAACATATCTGATTTCACTTTCGCGTGGACAGCCAAGACAGAAGACATAGAGCTTCGAGTCGAAAGCGGGTCTACCCTGCACCTTTCTGCGGCGGGGCTTCAGGTGTTGGATTCTAAAAGAAGGCTTGAATGGGTTGCAGGCCCAGCTGAAAATGAAAACGAAAGCGTATCTGCGGCTACAATCCTCAATAATGGCAATTTTGTGTTGCTCAATCGATCGGCAGCACCCATCTGGCAGAGCTTCGACGAGCCCACGGACACCCTGCTGCCCACTCAGAAGCTGAGCTTCAATCACATCATGTTTTCCAAATCTTCATCAACAAACTTCTCCTCGGGCCGGTACGGGCTCAGCATGGAACAGAACGGAGATCTGGTGTTTTATCTAGTGGAGAGGTTAGAGGATAAAGGCACTTACTGGAGGGCAACAGATAAGATAGATTATGATTATGATTATGCGGGCATTGATTTGAAGTTTGATCGTAGTGGACGCTTGTATCTGGTAAACAGCAGCGACATGGAAGTGGCGAAGCTGAGTGAATGTGAGGAGGAAGGGGCTAAGTTTCTTCGCAGAGTGACGCTCGATATCGACGGAGTTCTAAGCTCTGCTTCAGCTTGGTCTCATGTATCGACGCAAGTTCCGGACGATCCTTGTACTGTGAAGGGCCTGTGTGGGCTCAACAGCTTTTGTCACCTGACTGACTTGAAGAAGTCCAGTTGTTTATGCCCGCCAGGATTTGATTTCGTGGACACACAGGACCCCTCGAAGGGATGCAAGGCAAATGCTTCCCAGGACCACAGCTGCAGTGCAAGGAACGAAATGAAAGAGCTTGCAGAAACCGATTGGGCGGAGGGTAACGACTATTCAAATTTGCGTGATGTTTCTGAAAGTGAATGTATGCAGGCCTGTAGTGATGATTGCATGTGTCATGTTGATGACTGAATTGAAAAATATTGACTCAGATATAGAAAAGTTGTTTGAAGAAAATCCTGAGTTAGCTGAGGTTTCTGATTTAATGTGTTTTGAAAAAATGTCTATTGCACAGGAAAAGCCAAGTTCCTCACATGGCTATTCTCCAAATCCTGTCGCTCAAAGAGCTTTTCAAAAGAGTTCTCGTCATATTTGGTTACAAGATCGTTTGGCATTCTTGTATACAGTAAGAACAGATGTGATTAAAGAAATTGCCAGTGTTCAAAAAGAGATTAATGAACTCTCTCGTGCAGCAATCAATCCTCTTGAAGAATATTTGGTTGATAAAGCAAATAAAAAATCAACAGAATCAGAAAAACCAGAAGAAGAAGAAGCAGTCCAAAAACAAGCTTTTGCTTATCTTAAGGGTATGTCTAATCCCTGTCCTGCTTTCCTGTTAACTATCAAATTGCCTGGTTTAAAGTCTTACACTTTGTGTGCCTTACTTGATTCTGGTGCTGATTGTAATATTGCACGTTCTCAATGTTTTCCTCAAGATTGTTGGCAACCTACTGAAACCACAATACACTCAGTAAGTCATAAGGATAATCCTATTCGTTTTCAAGCTGTTGTCCCTATTCAGTTTCCTTCTACAACCTATAAAGCCACATTTCTCCAATATCCAGTCAAGCTTTATGATTGTATCATAGGAAGTGAAACCTTACAGCAATGGAGTCCTTACACAGTTGGTATTGCTGGTTCCCATATTCAGTTTTCCTTTGGATCTGTTCCACAAATTAATGAACAAAGGATCTACTCTCCTAAGTTGTCTTTACCTACTCCTGCTAAAGTTGTTCTTCCTGGTTCTCGTGTCTGGTTTGTCAACCAGTCTCTTTTCACCCGGGGGGAATTGGAGCAAATTCAAGCAGATTTTTCTGCTACAGTCTTTACAAAAGATTTAACAAAGTATTCCAGAAAGTTTACTTGCACATTTCCTTTAAAGAAAGATCTCAGTGGTAATGAGATTACTCCAAAGTGCAAAGCTAACTATTATATCTTGTCAAGAGCAGAACAGGAGTTATGTGAAAAGGAGATAGCAGATCTTCTTGAAAAAGGTATCATCCGACCCAGTAATAGTTCATTTTCTTGCCATGCTATGTATGTGCCTAAGAAAGATGAAAATGGAAATGAGCTAGAAGAAAAAAGGTTGGTAGTTAATTACAAGCCTCTTAATGCCTGCCTAGAAGATAATAGACATCCTTTGCCCAGCAAAGACTATATTTGGCAGCGTATCCAAGGTTGTAATGTTTTCTCAAAATTTGATTTAACTAAAGGATTTTGGCAGATTGCAGTTGAAGAAACAGACAGGTACAAAACAGCTTTCTCTGTACCTCAAGGTCTATTTGAATGGTGTGTCTTGCCATTTGGTATAAAAACTGCACCCTCAATATTTCAGAAATGTATGGATTCTATTTTTGCCCCATATGCTAAATTCATACAGCCATACATTGATGATATCCTGATATTCAGCCAAGACCACAAATCCCATATGGAACATTTGAAGAAGTTTCTTTCTATTTGTCAAACTCATGGTTTATGTCTCAATCCATCTAAATTGAGTTGGTGTTCTGAAAGTTTGATCTTTATAGGAACAAAGATTGAGCCTAATGGTAAGATCTATCCTCAAGATCATCTTTTAAGAAATATTCAAAAGATTGAAGTTACTGATAAAAAGAGTTTGCAGAGATTTCTTGGCATGGTAAATTATGTTGCAGGATATTTCCAGAACATTGCAGAAGCAAGGAAAGAGTTGAATAAGCTTCTGAAGAAAAATGCTCCACCATGGTCTGATGTTCACAATGAAGCAATTGCTAGAATTAAGCAACAATGTCAACAATTGCCACCCTTGAAGCTACCTGGAAAAGGTAAAAAGATTGTTCAAACAGATGCTAGTCATTCTGCTTGGGGTGCTATTCTTTTAGAAGTTTCTGAACATCAAGATAAGAAAAGAGAAGAAATTGTTAGATATGAATCTGGATCATTTAAAGGATCAGAAATGAACTACCATTCCACGCATAAAGAATTGTTAGCTGTAGTTCATGCATTTGAAAAGTTTCAATTGTTCATAGGAGATCAAAAGTTCCTATTAAGAAGTGATTTACAGAACTTGCCTGGATTCTTTAAGAAAGAGTCTAAAAACAAAGTTGTCAGAGCTCGATTGCTTAGATGGGCACAGTTCTTAGATACTTTTGATTTTGATACTGAACACATAGAAGGTACCAAGAATGTTTTAGCTGACTTTCTTAGTCGAGAAGGTTGTTACAATACTGTGAATGCTTTATCTCAAAATAGTATTAATGAGCTTGGTGAACCTTGTGTTATTCATCCTAATCTCAGATCTACAGTGTTAGATAGTCAACAAGATATCAGGTCTAATCTAGAGATTGTGCTTGATAATGAACCTGGTACATGGGAAGAATGGATGAGAAGATTTAGAGTTCTGCAGCATGAAGAAGAAATTGCTCAAAGACAAAATGCTCAGAATGAAGGAAGACATGTGAATAGTATTCAAGGTAATGTACCTGAAAATCCTGTTTTCCAACCTAATCTCCATATTGATTTAGAACATGATCAAGGAAATATTTTGATGCATTTATGGAATAATGTTGAAGACATTATAGATGGTTATGAAGAAGAGAGATATAAGGTTCTTCTGAATGAATTCAATAATGATCAGAATGCTCGTCATGTGAATATGATTTGTCAGAGAACAGAATAGTATAATTTCATCAGTCATACTGATTGGAGTACTAACAGTTTAAGTGTTTCAAAGGATATTTATATGTATCTCAGAGATCGTCATTTCTCTGCTGGACGAAGATTATTAACAGATTCACTTATTCAGAGAGAAGCCTGTCAGCCTACTGACCCTGAGATTCAAAGATATTTGCACCATTCTGCAACCAGTGCTACATCCTTTGAATGGCCAATCCATATCCTCAGCAGTACTCATGTTCCTGATCAAACATTGTGGCTACAAAGAGAAAATCCCTTTTTGTGATTTCTTTAGAGGAGTATTTCCACACTATCATGATTTAATGCCCATGATTTCAAATTATGGTTATCTGTTTAAAGTTGTATTTTGGTCATATAGTACTAATCCCATAAACAGATATGTGTTTGATATCTTTGGTCCTCAGCCACATCAAGATGCAACAATGGAATTACGAAGCCTTCATCAATTTTCTATAGAAAGGATACCTGTATGGATCTTCACCAGTTTCCAGACATTACCAGGACAACGTGGTGAAAAAGCATTTGTTCGATGTATCAGAAGAATTCTTTGGAAAGAAGAAAGCCTTGAAGAAAAGTTTGATCGAATAATGAAGACAGCAAGGCTTGAAGATGACCACAAATTAATGAACAAAGGATCTACTCTCCTAAGTTGTCTTTACCTACTCCTGCTAAAGTTGTTCTTCCTGGTTCTCGTGTCTGGTTTGTCAACCAGTCTCTTTTCACCCGAGGGGAATTGGAGGAAATTCAAGCAGATTTTTCTGCTACAGTCTTGACAAAAGATTTAACAAAGTATTCCAGAAAGTTTACTTGCACATTTCCTTTAAAGAAAGATCTCAGTGGTAATGAGATTACTCCAAAGTGCAAAGCTAACTATTATATCTTGTCAAGAGCAGAACAGGAGTTATGTGAAAAGGAGATAGCAGATCTTCTTGAAAAAGGTATCATCCGACCCAGTAATAGTTCATTTTCTTGCCATGCTATGTATGTGCCTAAGAAAGATGAAAATGGAAATGAGCTAGAAGAAAAAAGGTTGGTAGTTAATTACAAGCCTCTTAATGCCTGCCTAGAAGATAATAGACATCCTTTGCCCAGCAAAGACTATATTTGGCAGCGTATCCAAGGTTGTAATGTTTTCTCAAAATTTGATTTAACTAAAGGATTTTGGCAGATTGCAGTTGAAGAAACAGACAGGTACAAAACAGCTTTCTCTGTACCTCAAGGTCTATTTGAATGGTGTGTCTTGCCATTTGGTATAAAAACTGCACCCTCAATATTTCAGAAATGTATGGATTCTATTTTTGCCCCATATGCTAAATTCATACAGCCATACATTGATGATATCCTGATATTCAGCCAAGACCACAAATCCCATATGGAACATTTGAATAAGTTTCTTTCTATTTGTCAAACTCATGGTTTATGTCTCAATCCATCTAAATTGAGTTGGTGTTCTGAAAGTTTGATCTTTATAGGAACAAAGATTGAGCCTAATGGTAAGATCTATCCTCAAGATCATCTTTTAAGAAATATTCAAAAGATTGAAGTTACTGATAAAAAGAGTTTGCAGAGATTTCTTGGCATGGTAAATTATGTTGCAGGATATTTCCAGAACATTGCAGAAGCAAGGAAAGAGTTGAATAAGCTTCTGAAGAAAAATGCTCCACCATGGTCTGATGTTCACAATGAAGCAATTGCTAGAATTAAGCAACAATGTCAACAATTGCCACCCTTGAAGCTACCTGGAAAAGGTAAAAAGATTGTTCAAACAGATGCTAGTCATTCTGCTTGGGGTTCTATTCTTTTAGAAGTTTCTGAACATCAAGATAAGAAAAGAGAAGAAATTGTTAGATATGAATCTGGATCATTTAAAGGATCAGAAATGAACTACCATTCCACGCATAAAGAATTGTTAGCTGTAGTTCATGCATTTGAAAAGTTTCAATTGTTCATAGGAGATCAAAAGTTCCTATTAAGAAGTGATTTACAGAACTTGCTTGGATTCTTTAAGAAAGAGTCTAAAAACAAAGTTGTCAGAGCTCGATTGCTTAGATGGGCACAGTTCTTAGATACTTTTGATTTTGATACTGAACACATAGAAGGTACCAAGAATGTTTTAGCTGACTTTCTTAGTCGAGAAGGTTGTTACAATACTGTGAATGCTTTATCTCAAAATAGTATTAATGAGCTTGGTGAACCTTGTGTTATTCATCCTAATCTCAGATCTACAGTGTTAGATAGTCAACAAGATATCAAGTCTAATCTAGAGATTGTGCTTGATAATGAACCTGGTACATGGGAAGAATGGATGAGAAGATTTAGAGTTCTGTAGCATGAAGAAGAAATTGCTCAAAGACAAAATGCTCAGAATGAAGGAAGACATGTGAATAGTATTCAAGCTAACGTACCTGAAAATCCTGTTTTCCAACCTAATCTCCATACTGATTTAGAACATGATCAAGGAAATATTTTGATGCATTTATGGAATAATGTTGAAGACATTATAGATGGTTATGAAGAAGAGAGATATAAGGTTCTTCTGAATGAATTCAATAATGATCAGAATGCTCGTCATGTGAATATGGTTTGTCAGAGAACAGAACAGTATAATTTCATCAGTCATACTGATTGGAGTACTAACAGTTTAAGTGTTTCAAAGGATATTTATATGTATCTCAGAGATCGTCATTTCTCTGCTGGACGAAGATTATTAACAGATTCACTTATTCAGAGAGAAGCCTGTCAGCCTACTGACCCTGAGATTCAAAGATATTTGCACCATTCTGCAACCAGTGCTACATCCTTTGAATGGCCAATCCATATCCTCAGCAGTACTCATGTTCCTGATCAAACATTGTGGCTACAAAGAGAAAATCCCTTTTGTGATTTCTTTAGAGGAGTATTTCCACACTGTCATGATTTAATGCCCATGATTTCAAATTATGGTTATCTGTTTAAAGTTGTATTTTGGTCATATAGTACTAATCCCATAAACAGATATGTTTTTGATATCTTTGGTCCTCAGCCACATCAAGATGCAACAATGGAATTACGAAGCCTTCATCAATTTGCTATAGAAAGGATACCTGTATGGATCTTCACTAGTTTCCAGACATTACCAGAACAACGTGGTGAAAAAGCATTTGTTCGATGTATCAGAAGAATTCTTTGGAAAGAAGAAAGCCTTGAAGAAAAGTTTGATCGAATAATGAAGACAACAAGGCTTGAAGATGACAACTCAGATAAAGAAGAAGGAATCGATTGGGAAGCTCATTCTCCCAGATCGCATGCTTACTAAGTGGGGTTGTCACTTAGCTGAGATACTTTCCTCTCAGAGAATAAAAGGAAGCATGGACCCTACCATGGTTTAAAGGAGGATAAGTTCTTCCTAAAAGAACTACGTGTTACCCTTCACGTGTCAAAAAGATGCTTTGTGCTTATCTCTTATTACTGTTCATCTCATTCCTGGCGAGATTCTTGTAAGAGATAAGGTCGGTTGAATAAAGTAGATGCTCTGCTACGTGTCCTGTTCCTATGGACGGATTTCAAAATATTGTAATATGATTTGAAACCAAAAGACGGTTCCTCTTCTATATAAGGAACGCAGTCCTCACTTCCAAATCATAAGTTGAGTTCATAAGTTGAGTTCACAAGTTGAGTTCATAAGGTGAGTTGAGCACAAGATAGAGTCTCAAGTAGCAGAGATAGATAGAGTGTCTGTAAGTTCTTAAGTCTTTAGGAAAGAAAGACATAGAGAGTATGCTCTCTTCCTCTCAGAAGATCAGAAATCAGACTGTCGATCTTTTAGCATGTCTGTAGAGTCTGAGTCCTGTAAGTCAATCTGTTGTGGTCTAATAATAGTCCTGGTTATCATCATATGCATTATAGTCTATGTATGTATCAAGCGCCCGATTTAATGAAAGATAGTTGTGTTCTATGTTTCTCGGAGCTTTTGTCAAAATTGGTATCAGAGCATTTGGTTTTAAACATTTGTTTAAAAAACTTTGCTTATCTTACAGTTTTATTTTAAAGTATTGAGTTCTTTGGTCTAGATCCCTATTCTTGAGTCTTTGGTGTTCTGGTTGGATTCCGCGTGAAGTAAGACCTCATTGTTGAAGGCGTGTGAAGCCGTGTTAGAGGCAGGGAAGGTAGCGCTGATATAATCCTGAGTAACAGAACGAACCAAGATGACAGAGTCCCAGACTACTATGAACGATATCAATACTGGCGAAGAAGAACTTGTAAATTTAAGCTCTGTTTTTGATCAAGTGCAAAATGTTAATATAGAAAATCCTTTTCAGTCTAATGATGCATTAGAATTGCCTAGTGAAAGATTCAAACTTCCTACGAAGAAATGGCATGAAATATACAGTGATTTAGGATTTCTAGCATATAAGTCTAAAGCTATCTGTAAGCTCATAGAAATGCAAGTTGTTGTGAATAGTGATAAACCTCATAGTTTTATAAATCTCTTATCTAATAAGGAGATTCAAAATTTAGTCAAGCAGGCTAAGAAAAAAAATGGTTATAAGTATCTGCATATAGGTCATATCATTTGTGGTATAGAACCCTTGTATAGGAAAGGTATTCCTGCTACTGCTTTCATGACACTTCTTGATGCTCGACATAATAATTATACTGATATGATAATGGGAGGTATTTCTGCCCCTATGGCTGCTGGAGCCACTGCTTTTGATGTTGTCCCGAACTTTGCAATAAGTTTATTAGATGACCATCTGGATAAAATATTGATGTTTCAATTTGGAACACAATACCTAAACATGAAGCCTGGATCAAGAACACATGCTTTGTTCTTTGCTCTCTATGGAAGATTGTTTAACACAACAATCCCTATTGTTAAAGATCCAAGGAGTGATAAATCTCAAGTTAGGTATTCTCTGTTATGGCAAACAGATGCAAAAGGAGCACAGCTCACTGTTCCTAAAATGGTCAGTCTATCTGAAATCAAAGTTCCAAAAGAGTGGATAGTAGATGTCAGATCTCTTAAACAGTTAGATTCTCCTAAGAACCTTACTGTCATATCCAAAGTTCATGAAACTGCTACCGAAGCTCGTATATCTTTTGCTTCTGAACAATTATCTGCATCTAGCTCAGCCAGTTCAAGTTTCAATGATCATCCATTTCAACGATCAGGATCAATATTGCAACGTAAGCCTTTGCATTCTTGTTTTCATCCTGATGCTGTTCCAAATCCAAATGGATCTTTGTTTTGTACAATTTGTAAATTGTCCTTTGATGACAGTCCCTTTATATCAAATCCCCTGACACAGCAGATTCCTCAATGTCCTCATCTTCAGTTCACAGAACTTGATGATGGAAGTATGCAATGTATTCATTGCTCTTTTGTGAAACCAGTTTTCCATGTGCATATGCTTATGTCCGGTAACCATACTAGCTTTACTGAAGCCAACTTTGTTGAACCCTCTGTGCCTCCATTACATGATTTCCTGCTCAATGATGATAAGTTTTCCATCCCATTTTGGCCACATCATGTAATTGCCTCAGGACAGCCTGAAGCTACTACACAGACAAAGATGTTGAACTATGCTAATCTTTGTATTCGAAAAGCTTTGGTTTTACAAGTTGACATGCACCAAAAAGCCCTTCAAGCTGAACTTAACCGCCAGAAAACTGAAGCCAGTATCAACACTAATTTTCATAATGTTCTTGCTAGTTTACATACCATTGAGTCTAAACTCAATTCTGTTGTGAATTCCTCTATGGCTAGTGATTTAAACATCCTCAAGCATGACTATGCTGCTTTTAAGCAGACTGTTGAAGCGTGGTGGGCCAATAACCCTTCTATTCCAGTTTCTCAGATTCAAACAGTCACCCAAACAACTGCCAAGATTGAACAAACTACTACTCAAATCCGTAGTCAGCAGTTAGCCGATAGCCATGGAATATCCCAGATAATTCCTAATGTGATTTCCCGAGTTGAACAAGTCCTTGATGCTTCAACTATGTCCAAATCTTCTACCTCTACATGTAATTTTCCTGACTCCTCTTATGATGTTGCAAGACTTCAGAGTCAGTTAAAGGATAAAGGCTTAGTTCTCCACCCTCCAAAGCCTAAGTTAGAAGAATTTGATCCTCAAACAGGGAAATGGAAAGTTGTTAATATGTTGCAGCAGCAACAGGAACCTCTACAGGTTTTCTTAGAGACAGTGCCACCTCTGGTCAATTTTGATAATTTTGATCCCCTCAGAAATAAAGCAACTGTTGATGCTTTTCGTACATGGGTTGATAATGCCCTTCATTCTCAGAACTTAACCCAGGAGCAAGCATTAAGAAAAGCTTTAAATGCTTTAACTGGTATAGCCAGAACTGCATGGGATACTCTTAAGCCAGAGTATAAAGATGAACTGATTCAACAAGGTGTTAATGATGTTTGTAGAGCATTATATAGAATGTTTGTTGGTCAGTATGATAATGAACAGAGAGCTGCTCATAAAAGATTTACTGAAAATCGTCTCTGTGATATGAAGCAACTTGATGCATACTGTGCTGAACAGTATACTAATTTCTATTTGTCTGGACAGAAAAATAACAATCAGTGGATGTACAATACATTCCTAGAAGGATTTCCCTATCAAATGCAATCATACTATAGGGAAAAGATTTTAAAAAGTATTCTTGAAACACCTGATATGACTATCAGTGATGTCACTTTTCCTCAATTGGTTCAGTTTATTAAGGAGATTAACAGTGATCTCTGTACTGAAAGAATCAATAGGAAAAAGAAAAAAGAAGTTATGCCTTATTTGAAAACAGACTTGTGTAATTGGAATACAGATTTTGGATGTCTGCATCAATCTAGAAAACACAAGTATAAGAAGCACAAATTCAAATATTTTGATAGAAAGAAGGCATATAATAAGTTTTCTAAACCTTTCAAGAAAAAGAAAGTTTTCTTGAGAAATCAAAGGAAGGTTAGAAAAAAGAATTTTACCCCAGTTTGTTATATTTGCAAAGGTCCTCATTTTGCAAACAAATGCCCTGATAAGGAGAAAAATAAGAAACCCAAGCGAGTCCGAAGATTGACTCATGGTAATTTGGATTCTCTCCCTTTGACAGTTGTCTATGAGAATTCAGATTCTGAAGATATCAGTATAACTGATATTGACAGTAATGATGAAGCTGATTTGCAAGTATTTAATATTCATCAAAGAGAAGAAGAATCAGACTCAGAATTTCATTCTGCAACATCTTCATCTGATTCTGAAATTTCTTATTTTTGTAACATGTTTAGATCTGGTTTTGGCAGAGGTCAACCTCTGTATGAACAAGCAAGACTGAGAGGTCAGTCTTTGACCCAGATATCTCCAGATTGGTTAAAGCCCAGTCCTTCTGAGCAACTTCAAAAGTTGATGTTGAAAAAAGATGAATTAAATCAGAAAAGGAAACAATTTCTGACACCTCATCAACATGACAAGTTGATGACTGAATTGAAAGAGATTGACTCAGATATAGAAAAGTTGTTTGAAGAAAATCCTGAGTTAGCTGAAGTTTCTGATTTAATGTGTTTTGAAAAAATGTCTATTGCACAGGAAAAGCCAAGTTCCTCACATGGCTATTCTCCAAATCCTGTCGCTCAAAGAGCTTTTCAAAAGAGTTCTCGTCATATTTGGTTACAAGATCGTTTGGCATTCTTGTATACAGTAAGAACAGATGTGATTAAAGAAATTGCCAGTGTTCAAAGAGAGATTAATGAACTCTCTCGTGCAGCAATCAATCCTCTTGAAGAATATTTGGTTGATAAAGCAAATAAAGAATCAACAGAATCAGAAAAACCAGAAGAAGAAGAAGCAGTCCAAAAACAAGCTTTTGCTTATCTTAAGGGTATGTCTAATCCCTGTCCTGCTTTCCTGTTAACTATCAAATTACCATGAGTCAATCTGCGGACTCGCTTGGGTTTCTTATTTTTCTCCTTATCAGGGCATTTGTTTGCAAAATGAGGACCTTTGCAAATATAACAAACTGGGGTAAAATTATTTTTTCTAACCTTCCTTTGATTTCTCAAGAAAACTTTCTTTTTCTTGAAAGGTTTAGAAAACTTATTATATGCCTTCTTTCTATCAAAAGATTTGAATTTGTGCTTCTTATACTTGTGTTTTCTAGATTGATGCAGACATCCAAAATCTGTATTGCAATTACACAAGTCTGTTTTCAAATAAGGCATAACTTCTTTTTTCTTTTTCCTATTGATTCTTTCAGTACAAAGATCACTGTTAATCTCCTTAATAAACTGAACCAATTGAGGAAAAGTGACATCACTGATAGTCATATTAGGTGTTTCAAGAATACTTTTTAAAACCTTTTCCCTATAGTATGATTGCATTTGATAGGGAAATCCTTCTAGCAATGTATTGTACATCCACTGATTGTTATTTGTCTATGCCTATGCTGCTTTTAAGCAGACTGCTGAAGCGTGGTGGGCCAATAACCCTTCTATTCCAGTTTCTCAGATTCAAACAGTCACCCAAACAACTGCCAAGATTGAACAAACTACTACTCAAATCCGTAGTCAGCAGTTAGCTGATAGCCATGGAATATCCCAGATAATTCCTAATGTGATTTCCCGAGTTGAACAAGTCCTTGATGCTTCAACTATGTCCAAATCTTCTACCTCTACATGTAATTTTCCTGACTCCTCTTATGATGTTGCAAGACTTCAGAGTCAGTTAAAGGATAAAGGCTTAGTTCTCCACCCTCCAAAGCCTAAGTTAGAAGAATTTGATCCTCAAACAGGGAAATGGAAAGTTGTTAATATGTTGCAGCAGCAACAGGAACCTCTACAGGTTTTCTCAGAGACAGTGCCACCTCTGGTCAATTTTGATAATTTTGATCCCCTCAAAAATAAAGAAACTATTGATGCTTTTCGTACATGGGTTTATAATGCCATTCATTCTCAGAACTTAACCCAGGAGCAAGCATTAAGAAAAGCTTTAAATGCTTTAACTGGTATAGCCAGAACTACATGGGATACTCTTAAGCCAGAGTATAAAGATGAACTGATTCAACAAGGTGTTAATGATGTTTGTAGAGCATTATATAGAATGTTTGTTGGTCAGTATGATAATGAACAGTGAGCTGCTCATAAAAGATTTACTGAAAATCGTCTCTGTGATATGAAGCAACTTGATGCATACTGTGCTGAACAGTATACTAATTTGTATTTGTCTGGACAGACAAATAACAATCAGTGGATGTACAATACATTCCTAGAAGGATTTCCCTATGAAATGCAATCATACTATAGGGAAAAGATTTTAAAAAGTATTCTTGAAACACCTGATATGACTATCAGTGATGTCACTTTTCCTCAATTGGTTCAGTTTATTAAGGAGATTAACAGTGATCTCTGTACTGAAAGAATCAATAGGAAAAAGAAAAAAGAAGTTATGCCTTATTTGAAAATAGACTTGTGTAATTGCAATACAGATTTTGGATGTCTGCATCAATCTAGAAAACACAAGTATAAGAAGCACAAATTCAAATCTTTTGATAGAAAGAAGGCATATAATAAGTTTTCTAAACCTTTCAAGAAAAAGAAAGTTTTCTTGAGAAATCAAAGGAAGGTTAGAAAAAAGAATTTTACCCCAGTTTGTTATATTTGCAAAGGTCCTCATTTTGCAAACAAATGCCCATAAGGGTGCAACACCAGGACTTCCCGGGAGGTCACCCATCCCAGTACTACTCCGGCCCAAGCGCGCTTAACTGCGGAGTTCTGATGGGATCCGGTGCACTAACGCTGGTATGATCACACCCTGGCTCTGATACCAATTTTGAGAAAACATTACAACCTTGGATACGCTGCCAAATATAGTCTTTGCTGGGCAAAGGATGTCTATTATCTTCTAGGCAGGCATTAAGAGGCTTGTAATTAACTACCAACCTTTTTTCTTCTAGCTCATTTCCATTTTCATCTTTCTTAGGCACATACATAGCATGGCAAGAAAATGAACTACTACTGGGTCGGATGATACCTTTTTCAAGAAGATCTGCTATCTCCTTTTCACATAACTCCTGTTCTGCTCTTGACAAGATATAATAGTTAGCTTTGCACTTTGGAGTAATCTCATTACGATTGAGATCTTTCTTTAAAGGAAATGTGCAAGTAAACTTTCTGGAATACTTTGTTAAATCTTTTGTCAAGACTGTAGCAGAAAAATCTGCTTGAATTTGCTCCAATTCCCAAGTATGCTCTCTTCCTCTCGGAAGATCAGAAATCAGACTGTCGATCTTTTAGCATGTCTGTAGAGTCTGAGTCCTGTAAGTCAATCTGTTGTGGTCTGATAATAGTCCTGGTTATCATTATATGCATTATAGTCTATGTATGTATCAAGCGCCCGATTTAATGAAAGATAGTTGTGTTCTATGTTTCTCGGAGCTTTTGTCAAAATTGGTATCAGAGCATTTGGTTTTAAACATTTGTTTCAAAAACTTTGCTTATCTTACAGTTTTATTTTAAAGTATTGAGTTCTTTGGTCTGGATCCCTATTCTTGAGTCTTTGGTGTTCTAGTTGGATTCCGCGTGAAGTAAGACCTCGTTGTTGAAGGCGTGTGAAGCCGTGTTAGAGGCAGGGAAGGTAGCGCTGATATAATCCCGAGTAACAGAACGAACCAAGATGACAGAATCCCAGACTACTATGAACGATATCAATACTGGCGAAGAACAACTTGTAAGTCTAAGCTCTATTTTTGATCAAGTGCAAAATGTTAATATAGAAAATCCTTTTCAGTCTAATGATGCATTAGAATTGCCTAGTGAAAGATTCAAACTTCCTACGAAGAAATGGCATGAAATATACAGTGATTTAGGATTTCTAGCATATAAGTCTAAAGCTATCTGTAAGCTCATAGAAATGCAAGTTGTTGTGAATAGTGATAAACCTCATAGTTTTATAAATCTCTTATCTAATAAGGAGATTCAAAATTTAGTCAAGCAGGCTAAGCAAAAAAATGGTTATAAGTATCTGCATATAGGTCATATCATTTGTGGTATAGAACCCTTGTATAGGAAAGGTATTCCTGCTACTGCTTTCATGACACTTCTTGATGCTCGACATAATAATTATGCTGATATGATAATTGGAGGTATTTCTGCCCCTATGGCTGCTGGAGCCACTTCTTTTGATGTTGTCCCGAACTTTGCAATAAGTTTATTAGATGACCATCTGGATAAAATATTGATGTTTCAATTTGGAACACAATACCTAAACATGAAGCCTGGATCAAGAACACATGCTTTGTTCTTTGCTCTCTATGGAAGATTGTTTAACACAACAATCCCTATTGTTAAAGATCCAAGGAGTGATAAATCTCAACTTAGGTATTCTCTGTTATGGCAAACAGATGCGAAAGGAGCACAGCTCACTGTTACTAAAATGGTCAGTCTATCTGAAATCAAAGTTCCAAAAGAGTGGATAGTAGATGTCAGATCTCTTAAACAGTTAGATTCTCCTAAGAACCTTACTGTCATATCCAAAGTTCATGAAACTGCTACCGAAGCTCGTATATCTTTTGCTTCTGAACAATTATCTGCATCTAGCTCAGCCAGTTCAAGTTTCAATGATCATCCATTTCAACGATCAGGATCAATATTGCAACGTAAGCCTTTGCATTCTTGTTTTCATCCTGATGCTGTTCCAAATCCAAATGGATCTTTGTTTTGTACAATTTGTAAATTGTCCTTTGATGACAGTCCCTTTATATCAAATCCCCTGACACAGCAGATTCCTCAATGTCCTCATCCTCAGTTCACAGAACTTGATGATGGAAGTATGCAATGTATTCATTGCTCTTTTGTGAAACCAGTTTTCCATGTGCATATGCTTATGTCCGGTAACCATACCAGCTTTACCGAAGCCAACTTTGTTGAACCCTCTGTGCCTCCATTACATGATTTCCTGCTCAATGATGATAAGTTTTCCATCCCATTTTGGCCACATCATGTAATTGCCTCAGGACAGCCTGAAGCTACTACACAGACAAAGATGTTGAACTATGCTAATCTTTGTATTCGAAAAGCTTTGGTTTTACAAGCTGACATGCACCAAAAAGCCCTTCAAGCTGAACTTAACCGCCAGAAAACTGAAGCCAGTATCAACACTAATTTTCATAATATTCTTGCTAGTTTACATACCATTGAGTCTAAACTCAATTGTGTTTTGAATTCCTCTATGGCTAGTGATTTAAACATCCTCAAGCGTGACTATGCTGCTTTTAAGCAGACTGCTGAAGCGTGGTGGGCCAATAACCCTTCTATTCCAGTTTCTCAGATTCAAACAGTCACCCAAACAACTGCCAAGATTGAACAAACTACTACTCAAATCCGTAGTCAGTAGTTAGCCGATAGCCATGGAATATCCCAGATAATTCCTAATGTGATTTCCCGAGTTGAACAAGTCCTTGATGCTTCAACTATGTCCAAATCTTCTACCTCTACATGTAATTTTCCTGACTCCTCTTATGATGTTGCAAGACTTCAGAGTCAGTTAAAGGATAAAGGCTTAGTTCTCCATCCTCCAAAGCCTAAGTTAGAAGAATTTGATCCTCAAACAGGGAAATGGAAAGTTGTTAATATGTTGCAGCAGCAACAGGAACCTCTACAGGTTTTCTCAGAGACCGTGCCACCTCTGGTCAATTTTTATAATTTTGATCCCCTCAGAAATAAAGCAACTGTTGATGCTTTTCGTACATGGGTTGATAATGCCATTCATTCTCAGAACTTAACCCAGGAGCAAGCATTAAGAAAAGCTTTAAATGCTTTAACTGGTATAGCCAGAACTGCATGGGATACTCTTAAGCCAGAGTATAAAGATGAACTGATTCAAAAAGGTGTTAATGATGTTTGTAGAGCATTATATAGAATGTTTGTTGGTCAGTATGATAATGAACAGAGAGCTGCTCATAAAAGATTTACTGAAAATCGTCTCTGTGATATGAAGCAACTTGATGCATACTATGCTGAACAGTATACTAATTTCTATTTGTCTGGACAGACAAATAACAATCAGTGGATGTACAATACATTCCTAGAAGGATTTCCCTATGAAATGCAATCATACTATAGGGAAAAGATTTTAAAAAGTATTCTTGAAACACCTGATATGACTATCAGTGATGTCACTTTTCCTCAATTGGTTCAGTTTATTAAGGAGATTAACAGTGATCTTTGTACTGAAAGAATCAATAGGAAAAAGAAAAAAGAAGTTATGCCTTATTTGAAAACAGACTTGTGTAATTGCAATACAGATTTTGGATGTCTGCATCAATCTATTACTGGGTCGGATGATACCTTTTTCAAGAAGATCTGCTATCTCCTTTTCACATAACTCCTGTTCTGCTCTTGACAAGATATAATAGTTAGCTTTGCACTTTGGAGTAATCTCATTACCATTGAGATCTTTGTTTAAAGGAAATGTGCAAGTAAACTTTCTGGAATACTTTGTTAAATCTTTTGTCAAGATTGTAGCAGAAATATCTGCTTGAATTTGCTCCAATTCCCCCCGGGTGAAAAGAGACTGGTTGACAAGCCAGACACGAGAACCAGGAAGAACAACTTTAGCAGGAGTAGGTAAAGACAACTTAGGAGAGTAGATCCTTTGTTCATTAATTTGTGGAACAGATCCAAAGGAAAACTGAATATGGGAACCAGCAATACCAACTGTGTAAGGACTCCATTGCTGTAAGGTTTCACTTCCTATGATACAATCATAAAGCTTGACTGGATATTGGAGAAATGTGGCTTTATAGGTTGTAGAAGGAAACTGAATAGGGACAACAGCTTGAAAACGAATAGGATTATCCTTATGACTTACTGAGTGTATTGTGGTTTCAGTAGGTTGCCAACAATCTTGAGGAAAACATTGAGAACGTGTAATATTACAATCAGCACCAGAATCAAGTAAGGCACACAAAGTGTAAGACTTTAAACCAGGCAATTTGATAGTTAACAGGAAAGCAGGACAGGGATTAGACATACCCTTAAGATAAGCAAAAGCTTGTTTTTGGACTGCTTCTTCTTCTTCTAGTTTTTCTGATTCTGTTGATTCTTTATTTGCTTTATCAACCAAATATTCTTCAAGAGGATTGATTGCTGCACGAGAGAGTTCATTAATCTCTCTTTGAACACTGGCAATTTCTTTAATCACATCTGTTCTTACTGTATACAAGAATGCCAAACGATGTTGTAACCAAATATGACGAGAACTCTTTTGAAAAGCTCTTTGAGCGACAGGATTTGGAGAATAGCCATGTGAGGAACTTGGCTTTTCCTGTGCAATAGACATTTTTTCAAAACACATTAAATCAGAAACTTCAGCTAACTCAGGATTTTCTTCAAACAACTTTTCTATATCTGAGTCAATCTTTTTCAATTCAGTCATCAACTTGTCATGTTGATGAGGTGTCAGAAATTGTTTCCTTTTCTGATTTAATTCATCTTTTTTCAATATCAACTTTTGAAGTTGCTCAGAAGGACTGGGCTTTAACCAATCTGGAGTTATCTGGGTCAAAGACTGACCTCTCAGTCTTGCTTGTTCATACAGAGGTTGACCTCTGCCAAAACCAGATCTAAACATGTTACAAAAATAAGAAATTTCAGAATCAGATGAAGATGTTGCAGAATGAAATTCTGAGTCTGATTCTTCTTCTCCTTGATGAATATTAAATACTTGCAAATCAGCTTCATCATCACTGTCAATATCAGTTATACTGATATCTTCAGAATCTGAATTCTCATAGACAACTGTCAAAGGGAGAGAATCCAAATTACCATGAGTCAATCTGCGGACTCGCTTGGGTTTCTTATTTTTCTCCTTATCAGGGCATTTGTTTGCAAAATGAGGACCTTTGCAAATATAACAAACTGGGGTAAAATTCTTTTTTCTAACCTTCCTTTGATTTCTCAAGAAAACTTTCTTTTTCTTGAAAGGTTTAGAAAACTTATTATATGCCTTCTTTCTATCAAAAGATTTGAATTTGTGCTTCTTATACTTGTGTTTTCTAGATTGATGCAGACATCCAAAATCTGTATTGCAATTACACAAGTCTGTTTTCAAATAAGGCATAACTTCTTTTTTCTTTTTCCTATTGATTCTTTCAGTACAGAGATCACTGTTAATCTCCTTAATAAACTGAACCAATTGAGGAAAAGTGACATCACTGATAGTCATATCAGGTGTTTCAAGAATACTTTTTAAAATCTTTTCCCTATAGTATGATTGCATTTGATAGGGAAATCCTTCTAGGAATGTATTGTACATCCACTGATTGTTATTTGTCTGTCCAGACAAATAGAAATTAGTATACTGTTCAGCACAGTATGCATTAAGTTGCTTCATATCAAAGAGACGATTTTCAGTAAATCTTTTATGAGCAGCTCTCTGTTCATTATCATACTGACCAACAAACATTCTATATAATGCTCTACAAACATCATTAACACCTTGTTGAATCAGTTCATCTTTATACTCTAGCTTAAGAGTATCCCATGCAGTTCTGGCTATACCAGTTAAAGCATTTAAAGCTTTTCTTAATGCTTGCTCCTGGGCTTCACACGCCTTCAACAATGAGGTCTTACTTCACGCGGAATCCAACCAGAACACCAAAGACTCAAGAATAGGGATCCAGACCAAAGAACTCAATACTTTAAAATAAAACTGTAAGATAAGCAATGTTTTTGAAACAAATGTTTAAAACCAAATGCTCTGATACCAATTTTGACAAAAGCTCCGAGAAACATAGAACACAACTATCTTTCATTAAATCGGGTGCTTGATACATACATAGACTATAATGCATATGATGATAACCAGGACTATTATCAGACTACAACAGATTGACTTACAGGACTCAGACTTTATAGACATGCTAAAAGATCGACAATCTGATTTCTGATCTTCCGAGAGGAAGAGAGCATACTCTCTATGTCTTTCTTTCCTAAAGACTTAAGAACTTACAGACACTCTATCTATCTCTGCTACTTGAGACTCTATCTTGTGCTCAACTCACCTTATGAACTCAACTTGTGAACTCAACTTATGATTTGGAAGTGAGGACTGCGTTCCTTATATAGAAGAGGAACCGTCTTTTGGTTTCAAATCATATTACAATATTTTGAAATCCGTCCATAGGAACAGGACACGTAGCAGAGCATCTACTTTATTCAACCGACCTTATCTCTTACAAGAATCTCACCAGGAATGAGATGAACAGTAATAAGAGATAAGCACAAAGCATCTTTTTGACACGTGAAGGGGAACACGTAGTTCTTTTAGGAAGAACTTATCCTCCTTTAAACCATGGTAGGGTCCATGCTTCCTTTTATTCTCTGAGAGGAAAGTATCTCATCTAAGTGACAACCCCACTTAGTAAGCATGCGATCTGGGAGAATGAGCTTCCCAATCGATTCCTTCTTCTTTATCTGAGTTGTCATCTTCAAGCCTTGATGTCTTCATTATTCGATCAAACTTTTCTTCAAGGCTTTCTTCTTTCCAAAGAATTCTTCTGATACATCGAACAAATGCTTTTTCACCACGTTGTTCTGGTAATGTCTGGAAACTGCTGAAGGTATCAGAGCATTTGGTTTTAAACATTTGTTTCAAAAACTTTGCTTATCTTACAGTTTTATTTTAAAGTATTGAGTTCTTTGGTCTAGATCCCTATTCTTGAGTCTTTGGTGTTCTGGTTGGATTCCGCGTGAAGTAAGACCTCATTGTTGAAGGCGTGTGAAGCCGTGTTAGAGGCAGGGAAGGTAGCGCTGATATAATCCCGAGTAACAGAACGAACCAAGATGACAGAATCCCAGACTACTATGAACGATATCAATACTAGCGAAGAAGAACTTGTAAGTCTAAGCTCTGTTTTTGATCAAGTGCAAAATGTTAATATAGAAAATCCTTTTCAGTCTAATGATGCATTAGAATTGCCTAGTGAAAGATTCAAACTTCCTACGAAGAAATGGCATGAAATATACAGTGATTTAGGATTTCTAGTATATAAGTCTAAAGCTATCTGTAAGCTCATAGAAATGCAAGTTGTTGTGAATAGTGATAAACCTCATAGTTTTATAAATCTCTTATCTAATAAGGAGATTCAAAATTTAGTCAAGCAGGCTAAGAAAAAAAATGGTTATAAGTATCTGCATATAGGTCATATCATTTGTGGTATAGAACCCTTGTATAGGAAAGGTATTCCTGCTACTGCTTTCATGACACTTCTTGATGCTCGACATAATAATTATGCTGATATGATAATTGGAGGTATTTCTGCCCCTATGGCTGCTGGAGCCACTGCTTTTGATGTTGTCCCGAACTTTGCAATAAGTTTATTAGATGACCATCTGGATAAAATATTGATGTTTCAATTTGGAACACAATACCTAAACATGAAGCCTGGATCAAGAACACATGCTTTGTTCTTTGCTCTCTATGGAAGATTGTTTAACACAACAATCCCTATTGTTAAAGATCCAAGGAGTGATAAATCTCAAGTTAGGTATTCTCTGTTATGGCAAACAGATGCGAAAGGAGCACAGCTCACTGTTCCTAAAATGGTCAGTCTATCTGAAATCAAAGTTCCAAAAGAGTGGATAGTAGATGTCAGATCTCTTAAACAGTTAGATTCTCCTAAGAACCTTACTGTCATATCCAAAGTTCATGAAACTGCTACCGAAGCTCGTATATCTTTTGCTTCTGAACAATTATCTGCATCTAACTCAGCCAGTTCAAGTTTCAATGATCATCCATTTCAACGATCAGGATCAATATTGCAACGTAAGCCTTTGCATTCTTGTTTTCATCCTGATGCTGTTCCAAATCCAAATGGATCTTTGTTTTGTACAATTTGTAAATTGTCCTTTGATGACAGTCCCTTTATATCAAATCCCCTGACACAGCAGATTCCTTAATGTCCTCATCCTCAGTTCACAGAACTTGATGATGGAAGTATGCAATTTATTCACTGCTCTTTTGTGAAACCAGTTTTCCATGTGCATATGCTTATGTCCGGTAACCATACTAGCTTTACCGAAGCCAACTTTGTTGAACCCTCTATGCCTCCATTACATGATTTCCTGCTCAATGATGATAAGTTTTCCATCCCATTTTGGCCACATCATGTAATTGCCTCAGGACAGCCTGAAGCTACTACACAGACAAAGATGTTGAACTATGCTAATCTTTGTATTCGAAAAGCTTTGGTTTTACAAGCTGACATGCACCAAAAAGCCCTTCAAGCTGAACTTAACCACCAGAAAACTGAAGCCAGTATCAACACTAATTTTCATAATGTTCTTGCTAGTTTACATACCATTGAGTCTAAACTCAATTCTGTTGTGAATTCCTCTATGGCTAGTGATTTAAACATCGTACATGGGTTGATAATGCCATTCATTCTCAGAACTTAACCCAGGAGCAAGCATTAAGAAAACCTTTAAATGCTTTAACTGGTATAGCCAGAACTGCATGGGATACTCTTAAGCCGGAGTATAAAGATGAACTGATTCAACAAGGTGTTAATGATGTTTGTAGAGCATTATATAGAAAAGTTGTTTGAAGAAAATCCTGAGTTAGCTGAAGTTTCTGATTTAATGTGTTTTGAAAAAATGTCTATTGCACAGGAAAAGCCAAGTTCCTCACATGGCTATTCTCCAAATCCTGTCGCTCAAAGAGCTTTTCAAAAGAGTTCTCATCATATTTGGTTACAAGATCGTTTGGCATTCTTGTATATAGTAAGAACATATGTGATTAAAGAAATTGCCAGTGTTCAAAGAGAGATTAATGAACTCTCTCGTGCAGCAATCAATCCTCTTGAAGAATATTTGGTTGATAAAGCAAATAAAGAATCAACAGAATCAGAAAAACCAGAAGAAGAAGAAGCAGTCCAAGAACAAGCTTTTGCTTATCTTAAGGGTATGTCTAATCCCTGTCCCGCTTTCCTGTTAACTATCAAATTGCCTGGTTTAAAGTCTTACACTTTGTGTGCCTTACTTGATTCTGGTGCTGATTGTAATATTGCACGTTCTCAATGTTTTCCTCAAGATTGTTGGCAACCTACTGAAACCACAATACACTCAGTAAGTCATAAGGATAATCCTATTCATTTTCAAGCTGTTGTCCCTATTCAGTTTCCTTCTACAACCTATAAAGCCACATTTCTCCAATATCCAGTCAAGCTTTATGATTGTATCATAGGAAGTGAAACCTTACAGCAATGGAGTCCTTACACAGTTGGTATTGCTGGTTCCCATATTCAGTTTTCCTTTGGATCTGTTCCACAAATTAATGAACAAAGGATCTACTCTCCTAAGTTGTCTTTACCTACTCCTGCTCAAGTTGTTCTTCCTGGTTCTCGTGTCTGGTTTGTCAACCAGTCTCTTTTCACCCGGGGGAAATTGGAGCAAATTCAAGCAGATTTTTCTACTACAGTCTTGACAAAAGATTTAACAAAGTATTCCAGAAAGTTTACTTGCACATTTCCTTTAAAGAAAGATCTCAATGGTAATGAAATTACTCCAAAGTGCAAAGCTAACTATTATATCTTGTCAAGAGCAGAACAGGAGTTATGTGAAAAGGAGATAGCATATCTTCTTGAAAAAGGTATCATCCGACCCAGTAATAGTTCATTTTCTTGCCATGCTATGTATGTGCCTAAGAAAGATGAAAATGGAAATGAGCTAGAAGAAAAAAGGTTGGTAGTTAATTACAAGCCTCTTAATGCCTGCCTAGAAGATAATAGACATCCTTTGCCCAGCAAAGACTATATTTGGCAGCGTATCCAAGGTTGTAATGTTTTCTCAAAATTTGATTTAACTAAAGGATTTTGGCAGATTGCAGTTGAAGAAACAGACAGGTACAAAAAAGCTTTCTCTGTACCTCAAGGTCTATTTGAATGGTGTGTCTTTCCATTTGGTATAAAAACTGCACCCTCAATATTTCAGAAATGTATGGATTCTATTTTTGCCCCATATGCTAAATTCATACAGCCATACATTGATGATATCCTGATATTCAGCCAAGACCATAAATCTCATATGGAACATTTGAAGAAGTTTCTTTCTATTTGTCAAACTCATGGTTTATGTCTCAATCCATCTAAATTGAGTTGGTGTTCTGAAAGTTTGATCTTTATAGGAACAAAGATTGAGCCTAATGGTAAGATCTATCCTCAAGATCATCTTTTAAGAAATATTCAAAAGATTGAAGTTACTGATAAAAAGAGTTTGCAAAGATTTCTTGGCATGGTAAATTATGTTGCAGGATATTTCCAGAACATTGCAGAAGCAAGGAAAGAGTTGAATAAGCTTCTGAAGAAAAATGCTCCACCATGGTCTGATGTTCACAATGAAGAAATTTCTAGAATTAAGCAACAATGTCAACAATTGCCACCCTTGAAGCTACCTGGAAAAGGTAAAAAGATTGTTCAAACAGATGCTAGTCATTCTGCTTGGGGTGCTATTCTTTTAGAAGTTTCTGAACATCAAGATAAGAAAAGAGAAGAAATTGTTAGATATGAATCTGGATCATTTAAAGGATCAGAAATGAACTACCATTCCACGCATAAAGAATTGTTAGCTGTAGTTCATGCATTTGAAAAGTTTCAATTGTTCATAGGAGATCAAAAGTTCCTATTAAGAAGTGATTTACAGAACTTGCCTGGATTCTTTAAGAAAGAGTCTAAAAACAAAGTTGTCAGAGCTCGATTGCTTAGATGGGCACAGTTCTTAGATACTTTTGATTTTGATACTGAACACATAGAAGGTACCAAGAATGTTTTAGCTGACTTTCTTAGTCGAGAAGGTTGTTACAATACTGTGAATGCTTTATCTCAAAATAGTATTAATGAGCTTGGTGAACCTTGTGTTATTCATCCTAATCTCAGATCTACAGTGTTAGATAGTCAACAAGATATCAGGTCTAATCTAGAGATTGTGCTTGATAATGAACCTGGTACATGGGAAGAATGGATGAGAAGATTTAGAGTTCTGCAGCATGAAGAAGAAATTGCTCAAAGACAAAATGCTCAGAATGAAGGAAGACATGTGAATAGTATTCAAGGTAATGTACCTGAAAATCCTGTTTTCCAACCTAATCTCCATACTGATTTAGAACATGATCAAGGAAATATTTTGATGCATTTATGGAATAATGTTGAAGACATTATAGATGGTTATGAAGAAGAGAGATATAAGGTTCTTTTGAATGAATTCAATAATGATCAGAATGCTCGTCATGTGAATATGGTTTGTCAGAGAACAAAACAGTATAATTTCATCAGTCATACTGATTGGAGTACTAACAGTTTAAGTGTTTCAAAGGATATTTATATGTATCTTAGAGATGGTCATTTCTCTGCTGGACGAAGATTATTAACAGATTCACTTATTCAGAGAGAAGCCTGTCAGCCTACTGACCCTGAGATTCAAAGATATTTGCACCATTCTGCAACCAGTGCTACATCCTTTGAATGGCCAATCCATATCCTCAGCAGTACTCATGTTCCTGATCAAACATTGTGGCTACAAAGAGAAAATCCTTTTTGTGATTTCTTTAGAGGAGTATTTCCACACTATCATGATTTAATGCCCATGATTTCAAATTATGGTTATCTGTTTAAAGTTGTATTTTGGTCATATAGTACTAATCCCATAAACAGATATGTTTTTGATATCTTTGGTCCTCAGCCACATCAAGATGCAACAATGGAATTACGAAGCCTTCATCAATTTGCTATAGAAAGGATACCTGTATGGATCTTCACCAGTTTCCAGACATTACCAGAGCAACGTGGTGAAAAAGCATTTGTTCGATGTATCAGAAGAATTCTTTGGAAAGAAGAAAGCCTTGAAGAAAAGTTTGATCGAATAATGAAGACAGCAAGGCTTGAAGATGACAACTCAGATAAAGAAGAAGGAATCGATTGGGAAGCTCATTCTCCCAAATCGCATGCTTACTAAGTGGGGTTGTCACTTAGCTGAGATACTTTCCTCTCAGAGAATAAAAGGAAGCATGGACCCTACCATGGTTTAAAGGAGGATAAGTTCTTCCTAAAAGAACTACGTGTTACCCTTCACGTGTCAAAAAGATGCTTTGTGCTTATCTCTTATTACTGTTCATCTCATTCCTGGCAAGATTCTTGTAAGAGATAAGGTCGGTTGAATAAAGTAGATGCTCTGCTACGTGTCCTGTTCCTATGGACGGATTTCAAAATATTGTAATATGATTTGAAACCAAAAGACGGTTCCTCTCCTATATAAGGAACGCAGTCCTCACTTCCAAATCATAAGTTGATAAGTTGAGTTCACAAGTTGAGTTCATAAGGTGAGTTGAGCACAAGATAGAGTCTCAAGTAGCAGAGATAGATAGAGTGTCTGTAAGTTCTTAAGTCCTTAGGAAAGAAAGACATAGTGAGTATGCTCTCTTCCTCTCGGAAGATCAGAAATCAGACTGTCGATCTTTTAGCATGTCTGTAGAGTCTGAGTCCTGTAAGTCAATCTGTTGTGGTCTGATAATAGTCCTGGTTATCATCATATGCATTATAGTCTATGTATGTATCAAGCGCCCGATTTAATGAAAGATAGTTGTGTTCTATGTTTCTCGGAGCTTTTGACACGAGAACCAGGAAGAACAACTTTAGTAGGAGTAGGTAAAGACAACTTAGGAGAGTAGATCCTTTGTTCATTAATTTGTGGAACAGATCCAAAGGAAAACTGAATATGGGAACCAGTAATACCAACTGTGTAAGGACTCCATTGCTGTAAGGTTTCACTTCCTATGATACAATCATAAAGCTTGACTGGATATTGGAGAAATGTGGCTTTATAGGTTGTAGAAGGAAACTGAATAGGGACAACAGCTTGAAAACGAATAGGATTATGCTTATGACTTACTGAGTGTATTGTGGTTTCAGTAGGTTGCCAACAATCTTGAGGAAAACATTGAGAACGTGCAATATTACAATCAGCACTAGAATCAAGTAAGGCACACAAAGTGTAAGACTTTAAACCAGGCAATTTGATAGTTAACAGGAAAGCAGGACAGGGATTAGACATACCCTTAAGATAAGCAAAAGCTTGTTTTTGGACTGCTTCTTCTTCTTCTGGTTTTTCTGATTCTGTTGATTCTTTATTTGCTTTATCAACCAAATATTCTTCAAGAGGATTGATTGCTGCACGAGAGAGTTCATTAATCTCTCTTTGAACACTGGCAATTTCTTTAATCACATCTGTTCTTACTGTATACAAGAATGCCAAACGATCTTGTAACCAAATATGACGAGAACTCTTTTGAAAAGCTCTTTGAGCGACAGGATTTGGAGAATAGCCATGTGAGGAACTTGGCTTTTCCTGTGCAATAGACATTTTTTCAAAACACATTAAATCAGAAACTTCAGCTAACCCTTTTACTTTATTGAACCCTCTGTGCCTCGATTACATGATTTCCTGCTCAATGATGATAAGTTTTCCATCCCATTTTGGCCACATCATGTAATTGCCTTAGGACAGCCTGAAGCTACTACACAGACAAAGATGTTGAACTATGCTAATCTTTGTATTCGAAAAGCTTTGGTTTTACAAGCTGACATGCAACAAAAAGCCCTTCAAGCTGAACTTAACTGCCAGAAAACTGAAGCCAGTATCAACACTAATTTTCATAATATTCTTGCTAGTTTACATACCATTGAGTCTAAACTCAATTCTGTTGTGAATTCCTCTATGGCTAGTGATTTAAACATCCTCAAGCATGACTATGCTGCTTTTAAGCAGACTGCTGAAGCGTGGTGGGCCAATAACCCTTCTATTCCAGTTTCTCAGATTCAAACAGTCACCCAAACAACTGCCAAGATTGAACAAACTACTACTCAAATCCGTAGTCAGCAGTTAGCCGATAGCCATTGAATATCCCAGATAATTCCTAATGTGATTTCCCGAGTTGAACAAGTCCTTGATGCTTCAACTATGTCCAAATCTTCTACCTCTACATGTAATTTTCCTGACTCCTCTTATGATGTTGCAAGACTTCAGAGTCAGTTAAAGGATAAAGGCTTAGTTCTCCATCCTCCAAAGCCTAAGTTAGAAGAATTTGATCCTCAAACAGGGAAATGGAAAGTTGTTAATATGTTGCAGCAGCAACAGGAACCTCTACAGGTTTTCTCAGAGACAGTGCCACCTCTGGTCAATTTTGATAATTTTGATCCCATCAGAAATAAAGCAACTGTTGATGCTTTTCGTACATGGGTTGATAATGCCATTCATTCTCAGAACTTAACCCAGGAGCAAGCATTAAGAAAAGCTTTAAATGCTTTAACTGGTATAGCCAGAACTGCATGGGATACTCTTAAGCCAGAGTATAAAGATGAACTGATTCAACAAGGTGTTAATGATGTTTGTAGAGCATTATATAGAATGTTTGTTGGTCAGTATGATAATGAACAGAGAGCTGCTCATAAAAGATTTACTGAAAATCGTCTCTGTGATATGAAGCAACTTGATGCATACTGTGCTGAACAATATACTAATTTCTATTTGTCTGGACAGACAAATAACAATCAGTGGATGTACAATACATTCCTAGAAGGATTTCCCTATGAAATGCAATCATACTATAGGGAAAAGATTTTAAAAAGTATTCTTGAAACACCTGATATGACTATCAGTGATGTCACTTTTCCTCAATTGGTTCAGTTTATTAAGGAGATTAACAGTGATCTCTGTACTCAAAGAATCAATAGGAAAAAGAAAAAAGAAGTTATGCCTTATTTGAAAAAAGACTTGTGTAATTGCAATACAGATTTTGGATGTCTGCATCAATCTAGAAAACACAAGTATAAGAAGCACAAATTCAAATCTTTTGATAGAAAGAAGGCATATAATAAGTTTTCTAAACCTTTCAAGAAAAAGAAAGTTTTCTTGAGAAATCAAAGGAAGGTTAGAAAAAAGAATTTTACCCCAGTTTGTTATATTTGCAAAGGTCCTCATTTTGCAAACAAATGCCCTGATAAGGAGAAAAATAAGAAACCCAAGCGAGTCCGAAGATTGACTCATGGTAATTTGGATTCTCTTCCTTTGACAGTTGTCTATGAGAATTCAGATTCTGAAGATATCAGTATAACTGATATTGACAGTAATGATGAAGCTGATTTGCAAGTATTTAATATTCATCAAAGAGAAGAAGAATCAGACTCAGAATTTCATTCTGCAACATCTTCATCTGATTCTGAAATTTCTTATTTTTGTAACATGTTTAGATCTGGTTTTGGCAGAGGTCAACCTCTGTATGAACAAGCAAGACTGAGAGGTCAGTCTTTGACCCAGATATCTCCAGATTGGTTAAAGCCCAGTCCTTCTGAGCAACTTCAAAAGTTGATGTTGAAAAAAGATGAATTAAATCAGAAAAGGAAACAATTTCTGACACCTCATCAACATGACAAGTTGATGACTGAATTGAAAAAGATTGACTCAGATATAGAAAAGTTGTTTGAAGAAAATCCTGAGTTAGCTAAAGTTTCTGATTTAATGTGTTTTGAAAAAATGTCTATTGCACAGGAAAAGCCAAGTTCCTCACATGGCTATTCTCCAAATCCTCTCGCTCAAAGAGCTTTTCAAAAGAGTTCTCATCATTTTTGGTTACAAGATCATTTGGCATTCTTGTATACAGTAAGAACAGATGTGATTAAAGAAATTGCCAGTGTTGAAAGAGAGATTAATGAACTCTCTCGTGCAGCAATCAATCCTCTTGAAGAATATTTGGTTGATAAAGAAAATAAAGAATCAACAGAATCAGAAAAACCAGAAGAAGAAGAAGCAGTCCAAAAACAAGCTTTTGCTTATCTTAAGGGTATGTCTAATCCCTGTCCTACTTTCCTGTTAACTATCAAATTGCCTGGTTTAAAGTCTTACACTTTGTGTGCCTTACTTGATTCTGGTGCTGATTGTAATATTGCACGTTCTCAATATTTTCCTCAAGATTGTTGGCAACCTACTGAAACCACAATACACTCAGTAAGTCATAAGGATAATCCTATTTGTTTTCAAGCTGTTGTCCCTATTCAGTTTCCTTCTACAACCTATAAAGACACATTTCTCCAATATCCGGTCAAGCTTTATGATTGTATCATAGGAACTGAAACCTTACAGCAATGGAGTCCTTACACAGTTGGTATTGCTGGTTCCCATATTCAGTTTTCCTTTGGATCTGTTCCACAAATTAATGAACAAAGGATCTACTCTCCTAAGTTGTCTTTACCTCCTCCTGCTAAAGTTGTTCTTCCTGGTTCTCGTGTCTGGTTTGTCAACCAGTCTCTTTTCACCCGGGGGGAGTTGGAGCAAATTCAAGCAGATTTTTCTGCTACAGTCTTGACAAAAGATTTAACAAAGTATTCCAGAAAGTTTACTTGCACATTTCCTTTAAAGAAAGATCTCAGTGGTAATGAGATTACTCCAAAGTGCAAAGCTAACTATTATATCTTGTCAAGAGCAGAACAGGAGTTATGTGAAAAGGAGATAGCAGATCTTCTTGAAAAAGGTATCATCCGACCCAGTAATAGTTCATTTTCTTGCCATGCTATGTATGTGCCTACGAAAGATGAAAATGGAAATGAGCTAGAAGAAAAAAGGTTGGTAGTTAATTACAAGCCTCTTAATGCCTGCCTAGAAGATAATAGACATCCTTTGCCCAGCAAAGACTATATTTGGCAGCGTATCCAAGGTTGTAATGTTTTCTCAAAATTTGATTTAACTAAAGGATTTTGGCAGATTGCAGTTGAAGAAACAGACAGGTACAAAACAACTTTCTCTGTACCTCAAGGTCTATTTGAATGGTGTGTCTTGCCATTTGGTATAAAAAATGCACCCTCAATATTTCAGAAATGTATGGATTCTATTTTTGCCCCATATGCTAAATTCATACAGCCATACATTGATGATATCCTGATATTCAGCCAAGACCACAAATCCCATATGGAACATTTGAAGAAGTTTCTTTCTATTTGTCAAACTCATGGTTTATGTCTCAATCCATCTAAATTGAGTTGGTGTTTTGAAAGTTTGATCTTTATAGGAACAAAGATTGAACCTAATGGTAAGATCTATCCTCAAGATCATCTTTTAAGAAATATTCAAAAGATTGAAGTTACTGATAAAAAGAGTTTGCAGAGATTTCTTGGCATGGTAAATTATGTTGCAGGATATTTCCAGAACATTGCAGAAGCAAGGAAAGAGTTGAATAAGCTTCTGAAGAAAAATGCTCCACCATGGTCTGATGTTCACAATGAAGCAATTGCTAGAATTAAGCAACAATGTCAACAATTGCCACCCTTGAAGCTACCTGGAAAAGGTAAAAAGATTGTTCAAACAGATGCTAGTCATTCTGCTTGGGGTGCTATTCTTTTAGAAGTTTCTGAACATCAAGATAAGAAAAGAGAAGAAATTGTTAGATATGAATCTGGATCATTTAAAGGATCAGAAATGAACTACCATTCCACGCATAAAGAATTGTTAGCTGTAGTTCATGCATTTGAAAAGTTTCAATTGTTCATAGGAGATCAAAAGTTCCTATTAAGAAGTGATTTACAGAACTTGTCTGGATTCTTTAAGAAAGAGTCTAAAAACAAAGTTGTCAGAGCTCGATTGCTTAGATGGGCACAGTTCTCAGATACTTTTGATTTTGATACTGAACACATAGAAGGTACCAAGAATGTTTTAGCTGACTTTCTTAGTCGAGAAGGTTGTTACAATACTGTGAATGCTTTATCTCAAAACAGTATTAATGAGCTTGGTGAACCTTGTGTTATTCATCCTAATCTCAGATCTACAGTGTTAGATAGTCAACAAGATATCAGGTCTAATCTAGAGATTGTGCTTGATAATGAACCTGGTACATGGGAAGAATGGATGAGAAGATTTAGAGTTCTGCAGCATGAAGAAGAAATTGCTCAAAGACAAAATGCTCAGAATGAAGGAAGACATGTGAATAGTATTCAAGGTAATGTACCTGAAAATCCTGTTTTCCAACCTAATCTCCATACTGATTTAGAACATGATCAAGGAAATATTTTGATGCATTTATGGAATAATGTTGAAGACATTATAGATGGTTATGAAGAAGAGAGATATAAGGTTCTTCTGAATGAATTCAATAATGATCAGAATGCTCGTCATGTGAATATGGTTTGTCAGAGAACAGAACAGTATAATTTCATCAGTCATACTGATTGGAGTACTAACAGTTTAAGTGTTTCAAAGGATATTTATATGTATCTTAGAGATCGTCATTTCTCTGCTGGACGAAGATTATTAACAGATTCACTTATTCAGAGAGAAGCCTGTCAGCCTACTGACCCTGAGATTCAAAGATATTTGAACCATTCTGCAACCAGTGCTACATCCTTTGAATGGCCAATCCATATCCTCAGCAGTACTCATGTTCCTGATCAAACATTGTGGCTACAAAGAGAAAATCCCTTGTGTGATTTCTTTAGAGGAGTATTTCCACACTGTCATGATTTAATGCCCATGATTTCAAATTATGGTTATCTGTTTAAAGTTGTATTTTGGTCATATAGTACTAATCCCATAAACAGATATGTTTTTGATATCTTTGGTCCTCAGCCACATCAAGATGCAACAATGGAATTACGAAGCCTTCATCAATTTGCTATAGAAAGGATACCTGTATGGATCTTCACCAGTTTCCAGACATTACTAGAACAACATGGTGAAAAAGCATTTGTTCGATGTATCAGAAGAATTCTTTGGAAAGAAGAAAGCCTTGAAGAAAAGTTTGATCGAATAATGAAGACAGCAAGGCTTGAAGATGACAACTCAGATAAAGAAGAAGGAATCGATTGGGAAGCTCATTCTCCCAGATCGCATGCTTACTAAGTGGGGTTGTCACTTAGCTGAGATACTTTCCTCTCAGAGAATAAAAGGAAGCATGGACCCTACCATGGTTTAAAGGAGGATTGCACATTTCCTTTAAAGAAAGATCTCAATGGTAATGAGATTACTCCAAAGTGCAAAGCTAACTATTATATCTTGTCAAGAGCAGAACAGGAGTTATGTGAAAAGGAGATAGCAGGTCTTCTTGAAAAAGGTATCATCCGACCCAGTAATAGTTCATTTTCTTGCCATGCTATGTATGTGCCTAAGAAAGATGAAAATGGAAATGAGCTAGAAGAAAAAAGGTTGGTAGTTAATTACAAGCCTCTTAATGCCTGCCTAGAAGATAATAGACATCCTTTGCCTAGCAAAGACTATATTTGGCAGCGTATCCAAGGTTGTAATGGTTTCTCAAAATTTGATTTAACTAAAGGATTTTGGCAGATTGCAGTTGAAGAAACAGAAAGGTACAAAACAGCTTTCTCTGTACCTCAAGGTCTATTTGAATGGTGTGTCTTGCCATTTGGTATAAAAACTGCACCCTCAATATTTCAGAAATGTATGGATTCTATTTTTGCCCCATATGCTAATATCATACAGCCATACATTGATGATATCCTGATATTCAGACAAGACCATAAATCTCATATGGAACATTTGAAGAAGTTTCTTTCTATTTGTCAAACTCATGGTTTATGTCTCAATCCATCTAAATTGAGTTGGTGTTCTGAAAGTTTGATCTTTATAGGAACAAAGATTGAGCCTAATGGTAAGATCTATCCTCAAGATCATCTTTTAAGAAATATTCAAAAGATTGAAGTTACTGATAAAAAGAGTTTGCAGAGATTTCTTGGCATGGTAAATTATGTTGCAGGATATTTCCAGAACATTGCAGAAGCAAGGAAAGAGTTGAATAAGCTTCTTAAGAAAAATGCTCCACCATGGTCTGATGTTCACAATGAAGCAATTGCTAGAATTAAGCAACAATGTCAACAATTGCCACCCTTGAAGCTACCTGGAAAAGGTAAAAATATTGTTCAAACAGATGCTAGTCATTCTGCTTGGGGTGCTATTCTTTTAGAAGTTTCTGAACATCAAGATAAGAAAAGAGAAGAAATTGTTAGATATGAATCTGGATCATTTAAAGGATCAGAAATGAACTACCATTCCACGCATAAAGAATTGTTAGCTGTAGTTCATGCATTTGAAAAGTTTCAATTGTTCATAGGAGATCAAAAGTTCCTATTAAGAAGTGATTTACAGAACTTGCCTGGATTCTTTAAGAAAGAGTCTAAAAACAAAGTTGTCAGAGCTCGATTGCTTAGATGGGCACAGTTCTTAGATACTTTTGATTTTGATACCAAGAATGTTTTAGCTGACTTTCTTAGTCGAGAAGGTTGTTACAATACTGTGAATGCTTTATCTCAAAACAGTATTAATGAGCTTGGTGAACCTTGTGTTATTCATCCTAATCTCAGATCTACAGTGTTAGATAGTCAACAAGATATCAGGTCTAATCTAGAGATTGTGCTTGATAATGAACCTGGTACATGGGAAGAATGGATGAGAAGATTTAGAGTTCTGCAGCATGAAGAAGAAATTGCTCAAAGACAAAATGCTCAGAATGAAGGAAGACATGTGAATAGTATTCAAGGTAATGTACCTGAAAATCCTGTTTTCCAACCTAATCTCCATACTGATTTAGAACATGATCAAGGAAATATTTTGATGCATTTATGGAATAATGTTGAAGACATTATAGATGGTTATGAAGAAGAGAGATATAAGGTTCTTCTGAATGAATTCAATAATGATCAGAATGCTCGTCATGTGAATATGATTTGTCAGAGAACAGAACAGTATAATTTCATCAGTCATACTGATTGGAGTACTAACAGTTTAAGTGTTTCAAAGGATATTTATATGTATCTCAGAGATCGTCATTTCTCTGCTGGACGAAGATTATTAACAGATTCACTTATTCAGAGAGAAGCCTGTCAGCCTACTGACCCTGAGATTCAAAGATATTTGCACCATTCTGCAACCAGTGCTACATCCTTTGAATGGCCAATCCATATCCTCAGCAGTACTCATGTTCCTGATCAAACATTGTGGCTACAAAGAGAAAATCCCTTTTGTGATTTCTTTAGAGGAGTATTTCCACACTGTCATGATTTAATGCCCATGATTTCAAATTATGGTTATCTGTTTAAAGTTGTATTTTGGTCATATAGTACTAATCCCATAAACGGATATGTGTTTGATATCTTTGGTCCTCAGCCACATCAAGATGCAACAATGGAATTACGAAGCCTTCATCAATTTGCTATAGAAAGGATACCTGTATGGATCTTCACCAGTTTCCAGACATTACCAGAACAACGTGGTGAAAAAGCATTTGTTCGATGTATCAGAAGAATTCTTTGGAAAGAAGAAAGCCTTGAAGAAAAGTTTGATCGAATAATGAAGACAGCAAGGCTTGAAGATGACAACTCAGATAAAGAAGAAGGAATCGATTGGGAAGCTCATTCTCCCAGATCGCATGCTTACTAAGTGGGGTTGTCACTTAGCTGAGATACTTTCCTCTCAGAGAATAAAAGGAAGCATGGACCCTACCATGGTTTAAAGGAGGATAAGTTCTTCCTAAAAGAACTACGTGTTACCCTTCACGTGTCAAAAAGATGCTTTGTGCTTATCTCTTATTACTGTTCATCTCATTCCTGGCGAGATTCTTGTAAGAGATAAGGTCGGTTGAATAAAGTAGATGCTCTGCTACGTGTCCTGTTCCTATGGACGGATTTCAAAATATTGTAATATGATTTGAAACCAAAAGACGGTTCCTCTCCTATATAAGGAACGCAGTCCTCACTTCCAAATCATAAGTTGAGTTCATAAGTTGAGTTCACAAGTTGAGTTCATAAGGTGAGTTGAGCACAAGATAGAGTCTCAAGTAGCAGAGATAGATAGAGTGTCTGTAAGTTCTTAAGTCTTTAGGAAAGAAAGACATAGAGAGTATGCTCTCTTCCTCTCGGAAGATCAGAAATCAGATTGTCGATCTTTTAGCATGTCTGTAGAGTCTGAGTCCTGTAAGTCAATCTGTTGTGGTCTGATAATAGTCCTGGATATCATCATATGCATTATAGTCTATGTATGTATCAAGCGCCCGATTTAATGAAAGATAGTTGTGTTCTATGTTTCTCGGAGCTTTTGTCAAAATTGGTATCAGTAACTTCAATCTTTTGAATATTTCTTAAAAGATGATCTTGAGGATAGATCTTACCATTAGGCTCAATCTTTGTTCCTATAAAGATCAAACTTTCAGAACACCAACTCAATTTAGATGGATTGAGACATAAACCATGAGTTTGACAAATAGAAAGAAACTTCTTCAAATGTTCCATATGAGATTTATGGTCTTGGCTGAATATCAGGATATCATCAATGTATGGCTGTATGAATTTAGCATATGGGGCAAAAATAGAATCCATACATTTCTGAAATATTGAGGGTGCAGTTTTTATACCAAATGGCAAGACACACCATTCAAATAGACCTTGAGGTACAGAGAAAGCTGTTTTGTACCTGTCTGTTTCTTCAACTGCAATCTGCCAAAATCCTTTAGTTAAATCAAATTTTGAGAAACCATTACAACCTTGGATACGCTGCCAAATATAGTCTTTGCTGGGCAAAGGATGTCTATTATCTTCTAGGCAGGCATTAAGAGGCTTGTAATTAACTACCAACCTTTTTTCTTCTAGCTCATTTCCATTTTCATCTTTCTTAGGCACATACATAGCATGGCAAGAAAATGAACTATTACTGGGTCGGATGATACCTTTTTCAAGAAGATCTGCTATCTCCTTTTCACATAACTCCTGTTCTGCTCTTGACAAGATATAATAGTTAGCTTTGCACTTTGGAGTAATCTCATTACCACTGAGATCTTTCTTTAAAGGAAATGTGCAAGTAAACTTTCTGGAATACTTTGTTAAATCTTTTGTCAAGACTGTAGCAGAAAAATCTGCTTGAATTTTCTCCAATTCCCCCCAGGTGAAAAGAGACTGGTTGACAAACCAGACACGAGAACCAGGCAGAACAACTTTAGCAGGAGTAGGTAAAGACAACTTAGGAGAGTAGATCCTTTGTTCATTAATTTGTGGAACAGATCCAAAGGAAAACTGAATATGGGAACCAGCAATACCAACTGTGTAAGGACTCCATTGCTGTAAGGTTTCACTTCCTATGATACAATCATAAAGCTTGACTGGATATTGGAGAAATGTGGCTTTATAGGTTGTAGAAGGAAACTGAATAGGGACAACAGCTTGAAAACGAATAGGATTATGCTTATGACTTACTGAGTGTATTGTGGTTTCAGTAGGTTGCCAACAATCTTGAGGAAAACATTGAGAACGTGCAATATTACAATCAGCACCAGAATCAAGTAAGGCACACAAAGTGTAAGACTTTAAACCAGGCAATTTGATAGTTAACAGGAAAGCAGGACAGGGATTAGACATACCCTTAAGATAAGCAAAAGCTTGTTTTTGGACTGCTTCTTCTTCTTCTGGGTTTTCTGATTCTGTTGATTCTTTATTTGCTTTATCAACCAAATATTCTTCAAGAGGATTGATTGCTGCATGAGAGAGTTCATTAATCTCTCTTTGAACACTGGCAATTTCTTTAATCACATCTGTTCTTACTGTATACAAGAATGCCAAACGATCTTGTAACCAAATATGATGAGAACTCTTTTGAAAAGCTCTTTGAGTGACAGGATTTGGAGAATAGCCATGTGAGGAACTTGGCTTTTCCTGTGCAATAGACATTTTTTCAAAACACATTAAATCAGAAACTTCAGCTAACTCAGGATTTTCTTCAAACAACTTTTCTATATCTGAGTCAATCTTTTTCAATTCAGTCATCAACTTGTCATGTTGATGAGGTGTCAGAAATTGTTTCCTTTTCTGATTTAATTCATCTTTTTTCAACATCAACTTTTGAAGTTGCTCAGAAGGACTGGGCTTTAACCAATCTGGAGATATCTGGGTCAAAGACTAACCTCTCAGTCTTGCTTGTTCATACAGAGGTTGACCTCTGCCAAAACCAGATCTAAACATGTTACAAAAATAAGAAATTTCAGAATCAGATGAAGATGTTGCAGAATGAAATTCTGAGTCTGATTCTTCTTCTCCTTGATGAATATTAAATACTTGCAAATCAGCTTCATCATCACTGTCAATATCAGTTATACTGATATCTTCAGAATCTGAATTCTCATAGACAACTGTCAAAGGGAGAGAATCCAAATTACCATGAGTCAATCTTCAGACTCGCTTGGGTTTCTTATTTTTCTCCTTATCAGGGCATTTGTTTGCAAAATGAGGACCTTTGCAAATATAACAAACTGGGGTAAAATTCTTTTTTCTAACCTTCCTTTGATTTCTCAAGAAAACTTTCTTTTTCTTGAAAGGTTTAGAAAACTTATTATATGCCTTCTTTCTATCAAAAGATTTGAATTTGTGCTTCTTATACTTGTGTTTTCTAGATTGATGCAGACATCCAAAATCTGTATTGCAATTACACAAGTCTGTTTTCAAATATGGCATAACTTCTTTTTTCTTTTTCCTATTGATTCTTTCAGTACAGAGATCACTGTTAATCTCCTTAATAAACTGAACCAATTGAGGAAAAGTGACATCACTGATAGTCATATCAGGTGTTTCAAGAATACTTTTTAAAATCTTTTCCCTATAGTATGATTGCATTTGATAGGGAAATCCTTCTAGGAATGTATTGTAGATCCACTGATTGTTATTTGTCTGTCCAGACAAATAGAAATTAGTATATTGTTCAGCACAGTATGCATCAAGTTGCTTCATATCACAGAGACGATTTTCAGTAAATCTTTTATGAGCAGCTCTCTGTTCATTATCATACTGACCAACAAACATTCTATATAATGCTCTACAAACATCATTAACACCTTGTTGAATCAGTTCATCTTTATACTCTGGCTTAAGAGTATCCCATGCAGTTCTGGCTATACCAGTTAAAGCATTTAAAGCTTTTCTTAATGCTTGCTCCTGGGTTAAGTTCTGAGAATGAATGGCATTATCAACCCATGTACGAAAAGCATCAACAGTTGCTTTATTTCTAATGGGATCAAAATTATCAAAATTGACCAGAGGTGGCACTGTCTCTGAGAAAACCTGTAGAGGTTCCTGTTGCTGCTGCAACATATTAACAACTTTCCATTTCCCTGTTTGAGGATCAAATTCTTCTAACTTAGGCTTTGGAGGATGGAGAACTAAGCCTTTATCCTTTAACTGACTCTGAAGTCTTGCAACATCATAAGAGGAGTCAGGAAAATTACATGTAGAGGTAGAAGATTTGGACATAGTTGAAGCATCAAGGACTTGTTCAACTCGGGAAATCACAAGAAACGTATGCCTCTAATGGACGGCCGACAGGGCTCTGATATTACAACGAAAGCTTTTGTCAAAGTCACCAACCTTTCTATTCCGCCTTCCCTTCTAATTCCTTGCGCTCACCTTGCAAACACAACCAAAGATGAGATGCGGTGGAACGGTAAGGACAAGGGCAAGGGGAAAGTTCTTCTATTGGTTGGAATAGTCTTGGTGGGTTGTTCTTCAGTCCTTGCCGTAGCAACGTTCCTGTTAACATGGTTCTTCCGTAGCTCTATTCATGACACCACTACGGTGCAGGATAAAGCCGGGAAGTGCCGGACCTTAAAAGCCTTTAGTTACAAAGAGATCCAGGCTGCTACAGGAGGTTTCAAACAGGAAATAGGAAGGGGTTCTTTTGGTAAAGTTTACAGAGGCGAATTGCCCAACGGAAGGGCGATTGCTGTGAAGGCGCTGGATAAGCTGGTGCAGGAAGGCCAAGGGGAGAAGGAGTTCAGAACAGAGGTGAGTATCATCGGTACAAGCCATCATAGAAATCTTGTTCAATTGTATGGTTTCTGCGACGAGGGTGAGCACAAGTTTCTGGTGTACCAATACATGAGCAATGGATCTCTCGATGCGGTTTTGTTTGTTGATACCAAATTTCTTAGCTGGGAGTTACGGGTGGAAATTGCCATCGGGACAGCAAGAGGCATCCTGTACCTTCACGAAGAATGCGCAACGCAGATCATCCATTGTGATATAAAGCCTCAGAACATTCTGCTCGACGAAAAGTACAACCCTAAGATTTCTGACTTTGGCTTAGCGAAATTGATGAAGGCGGAGCACACTCGCACTTTTACCGCCGGGGCTCGTGGCACAAAGGGTTACATGGCACCTGAGTGGTACAGGAATGTCGCCGTCACTGTGAAAGTGGATGTTTACAGCTTTGGAGTGATGCTCCTTGAAATCATCTGTTGCAGAAAACCCTTTGTCTCAGATGACCAAGAATATGAAATCCTTCTGTGCGACTGGGTTTACGAGTGCTTGAAACATGGTAGACTTGTACAACTGGTGGAGCAGCAGCAGTTAGAAGGCGATACAATTGAACCGAGGGAGCTGGAAAGAATGGTGTTGACGGCCCTGTGGTGCATTCAAGATAATCCTTCTCTGAGGCCGTCAATTAAAAAGGTTGTGCAGATGTTGGAAGGAACAGTGGAGATCGCCGTGCCCCCAGCTCCTTGATTTCTGCTTCAATTGCCTCCTATGCTAATAAATAATACTGCTTTCACAATCATGTTGTAGTACTCTCAATCTGACAATTCCAAACCCCTTCTCCTGCTTGTATTACTAAAATCATAGTTATGTTTCTTAGCAATTTATGCTTATTCGCTTGAAGTAATTAAATTCACAATTCTACCACTGGTTCTAGGCTTCATAACCAGATCTGAAATCCCAACGTACTTTGGACCTTTTTTTTATAAATTTTAAGCAGCGTTTTATAATTTTTAGTCAATGGTTTGATTTGGAAGATGCGAAGATGGGAAGACTTCTTTCCCATCAAGAATCGGGGATCATTGGTTTTTAATTTTTCACTTTCATGATAGATTACCTTTTTATTTTCTTAAATAAAATATATATATATATATATTTTTCTTAATTTTTTTATTTAATAATGGATCATGGTATTTGAAAAGTTGGTAACAAAAAAAATTTCTTCTTACTTTTTTAATTTATAGAAAAAAATAAATTCTACAAAGTCAAATCTACAAATATTTAGAAATAAACATAACGATCTATTATCACTTCTCTTTCTTTCTTGTTAGGATCATAGATCATGATGTTTGATCAAAAATATTGATTATTAAAGAAATTTAAACAATCAATTTAGAAACATATTAACTAAAAATTATTAAGATTTTTTTTTTATAATTTTAAAATTTCTTAAGAATAAAATGTAATATATCTCCTATCTATAATTGTAGGTGAATATAGATCTTTAATAAATATTTGTGATAAGATAATATTATCTTTTATTGTTTAAACTAATAAAATTTAATAACAATGTTATAATTGTATTTCTTTCAAAATATATTTTAGTGCAAAATTTTCACATCTATTGATTTTGATAAATTGTAAAAATCTATTCATTTGTTTTTTTGACCAAACTGTCATGTGAAATTTTCATATTACAGACAAAGATGGTCATCATCATACCTGTAACAGAATAGCTTTAAAAGGCGGTAAATTTTTCTTACATCTAGCAACTAGAGCCATCACGGGAGACCCCATAAGTATTGGAGGCGCCTTCGTTGACTTGGTTTTACCTGATTAAGTGGGATATTTTTCAAAGCATATGAAATAAAACTAGTACCATTAGTGTCACAACAAAAAATCAACTGCACTCTGCATTTTAACTTGATTCGGAAATTGGGATGGTGTACGTGCATTTTGATTATTTTACATGAAATTTATTCAAAAGGATTCCTAAAATTTATGATGTTGAAATCAAGTGGTTATACCAATATTTTGTTTTTTTTAAGATGCAGGTAAGGTGGATTTTAAAAAAATTAAAGACGTTTTTATATATTTTATCTTAAAAATAAAGTGTATTATCTATTAAAAGAAAACATATTTCGATCACAGCTATTAGATTTCCCCAATTCATATGTTGTTCAATTATAGTTTTCGATTTAGTTGTGTAGAATTTTTTGTCATCCTTTAAAATGTTTAGAATCACACTTCGTGATCCATCATCAAAATACAAGAGAAAACAAAGAGAAGAAAAGTAGTTAATTGCATATTGAGATAGAAAATAAAAGAATAAAAAATAAATTACACTACAAATGAATAACAACTAAAAAGACAAAACATAAAAAGAAAAAAATGACTATATACATAAATGCATACATGTACGTGTTTGTGTGTGTGGAAACTATAATTGAGCAATATTCATGGACTTTCAAAATTATTATAAAGGAATATTATTAGATGTTTTTAAAGAAAATTAGATATTTTTAAAAATAGATATTATCTTTAATTGAAAGAAGAGTGACAAATTTTTAAAAAGATATAAATTTATCTATTGGTCTAAATAAAGAGGGGTGATTTTTTATTTTTTTTTGAAATATCTTTACTTGCTTTAAAAATAATGGAATTGTTTTGAAGAAAGATTTGAAGTTTGATTGTCTATTATTCTTGTAGTGAACACATTTAAGATTTCTAATAATTAGATGCTCTACCATGATTCTAGTTTATGATTCAGAAAATTTTCTATTTAGTGATATTGTAATAAAGTTAATGCAACTAGTAATAGCCCATAATAATCCAAGTTTCAAATTGATGTGAGCTCTAAGCCTAACTAGGATAAGATAATAAATGTGATGTATTTGATTCTACTCTGAGTGCTACCAACATTAAAAATATTAAAACTTGAGAGAAAACAATTAAAAGTGACTATATTATATAAGCATACTTTGGGTAATTGTAGCCATAAAACATGAAACAAATGATATAAATGGAAATAAAAGAGTAGATACACAATTTTGAATATTTTGATGGCTAATATAGTATCATCACAAAAATATATGATAGAAAAAAAATCAAATAGATAATATAATAAGAGATGAGTACTAGAAAGTAGAGTAAAAAAATAATATTTAGCCAAATATTTACATATGTCATAATCATATATGTGTTGATCTTAAGACAACATACAAGTAAAATAGAATCATACAAATTGAATAGTAGCATACAAGTACAATGTAATCTCTCTCCATATTTATTATTCCACCTCTCTACTCATATATTTCTCCCTCCCTTTAACTATTAACAAACAACATCATTTACAAAGTGATGAACCAAACATAACATGAACTTATGATAATAGAATCTAACTATCTCATTATTTTGATGTATTATTTCAGCCATAATTAATTTTTATTGAGCTATTACTTATCTTTCAAGACAATAGTCACATGTCAAAGTACCATTCACCGACCAAACCCAACATAACGACATAGTTAATTGAAGCTGATGGTTTATTCCATGCATTACGTAGCCTATGTTTTATCTTTTGTAAGGTGAAAGTAATCATCTTCTTAGCCACTCAACTAGCTCAAATGACCGTCTCAATTCATGCCAACAGTTTTGATTCTTCCTACAGTCTTGAATAATCCATTTTTACGCTTTTTGGGCACTTACATATTTACATGCCATAACAAAGTATGGGTAAATGATTTGCAAAGAAATTTCCTTTACTTTGGACGGACTTCGAAAAATTACTTAAATTCTAAAGTAATTTGAATGATTAATTACAAAGTCTATACAGACCTACTTTCGCTGTGTGAAGGATGATGAGAGAAATCATGAGATAAACTACGAATAATCTCTGTACAAGTCTTTTCTAGGATTTGTGGGAAGTTTCCTTCGCCTTGGACGGACTTTAAAAATGAGTTAAATTCCAACGTAAGTTGAATGACTTTACTTTCGTCGTGTGAAGGACGACGAGACGGCTTATGAGAAAAGACTACCATATATCTCTCTGCAACGCCTCTACAAGTCTTACTATATTCTACAGTTGCGTGACTAATGTTTTCGACGGAAACTGTGTTCATTTCCAAATGCGGCCTGCCGGCGGAAGTCAGATGCAGTGCTCCGACTGTGCAGGAAGTGTGTAGGATTTGGGTATTATTGCAGGACTCGGTTAAGCTTCCTATCAAATGTATTATTGATTAAATTTCAAAAATTAGAAAATACAATAGATTTTCATGAAATTTTCAGCATCAGTTTTTCATGATCTACATATTTTGTAGGAAAAAATCACAAAAAAATTGAAAAAAATCATCTACATATTTTGTAATAAAAAATCACAAAAAAATTGCAAAAAATCACTATGCTTACGCAAATATGGAAAAAAGTGATAATTTATTTATTTCGTGCGTTTTGTAGGAACCTTAACCCGTATTGTTATTGCACAAGCAACTTGTGTGGGTACGCTTTGTACCCCACATGTGCATTGCTTCCCAAGAGCCATACTCAACTGGAAACACCTCCCACATGCTTATGTGGAAACGACTCCTACACAACATGCTAATGTGGAAACATCCGTGAATCTCCTAATCGTAGAACCTAAACCCACTTGCACAACATGAGTGTTCTGACCTCCTGTGCACAATGAGACACATTCCTTTGAATTACACATCTCCTTCTAGTGTGTCTAATGCATCCTCTAGTGTTGCACATGAGATGCCTTTCCTGACACAAGGCGGGGGTCAAGAGGGGCCAAAGGATGGCACACCCTATTGATCCAAGCCTTCTCAACACATGTGGAAGCAAACAACAACAAGAGTGAGAGAGAGAGAGAGAGAATGCAGAAGCTCTCATATATTATCATCAAATGGAACCATACATGCTGGGCTATAAGGCCTTCTCGATTATGACCTGATATTACAATGAATCTCAGAAGTCCTCAAACATGCGAGGATCTGTCACAAATCTCAATTCTAATGTCTACCATCTTCTATCAAAACTGACTCCAAAACTACAACCAAACAACTACATTTATACAAGAGGCTACCGAACTAAGTCGGCCTTTAGATCCATAATCAACAGAAGAAACAGTTAGATCTGGGACCACACACTTTTCAATGAATGATTCCAACATTAAATCTACAATCCAATATAAATGCACAAGTCGGCCACAACAGAAACTAAAACTAAACTCGTTGGTGAGCAAGGATAATCGAGCAGCATACAAGCAATGCTGAGCGCCAGTGAAACAACTGAATGCCCAGGAGATAACCGACCACACTCAGTAACCAAAGGGAACCGACCAACTATCAACAAACTCAGTCAAAGCAGGAACCGAGCAACACAGAAAAAGTCCAAAATATTTTTGGTGACACAGGATTGCCAAGGACCCAAGATACTCCTGCATCAGACACTTGGGGTTATTTTGAAATGATTCTCCAAATCATTTGGTAGGTTTGGTCCGAGCTGCATCCAACTCAGACTATGAAATCCATGAATTGTCCTCCATCAGTCTATTCTTCCATTTTACTAGATATTCCATTTACTGTTTTCCTCTTGTGCTCTTGCCAACTCTTTGATTCAAAATCTATTCAATCTCTTCATTCTGCTTCTTAGGATATTCTATTAGTACTGTCATTTCTTCATTAGGTTCATGATACTCATACAAATCAGTAATGTTGAAAATTGGTGATATGTCCATGTCATCAGGTAACTCAATCTCATATGCATTTCCATTGTCAAATTTCCTCAATATCTTGTAAGGTCCAAACTTCTTCATCTTCAACTTTCCATATGTTCCAACAGGAAATCAACCTTTCTTCAAATGAACCATCAGTTCATCACCAACATCAAAAGTATTATGTCTCCTTGATCTATCAGCTCTGTCTTTGTATTTTTTATTATTGTCTTCTAGCTTCAACTTCACATCTTCATACAATGTCTTCATGTACTCAACAAACTTGACTCCTTCAACACTTCTCTTATTTTCATCATCAATGTCTCTCAAATCAGATATACCTCTTGGTTGTATTGCATTCACAATCTCAAATGGTGTCTTTCCAGTACTCCTATTTATTGAATCATTGTATGCAAACTCTGCTTGTGCCAACACATAATCCCAATTACTTGATGTGTCTCTGACTAAACATCTCAAAAGATTTCCCAAACTTCTGTTCACAACTTCAGTTTGTCCATTGGTTTGTGGGTGAAATGTAGAACTATATTTCAACTCAGTGCCATATTTCTTCCAAAGGGTTTTCCAAAAGTATCCAACAAATTTACTGTCTCGGTCAGAGATAATACTCCTCGGTAATCCATGCAATCTGACAATTTCCTTAAAGAAAAGATCTGCTACATGTACTACATCTGATGTCTTTCTACAAGGTATAAAATGTGTCATATTAGAAAATTTATCCACAACAACAAATATAGAATCATTACCTCTTACTATCTTCGGTAAACCAAGAACAAAGTCCATATTGATGTCAATCCAAGGTTTCTCAGGAATAGAAATTGGTACATACAATCCAATATTTTGACTTACTCCTTTTGCAACTTGACAAATTCCATAACTTTTCACAAATTTCTAAACATCTTTATATAACTACGGCCAAAAGTACTTCTCCTTAAGAAAATTCCATATTTTATCAATACCAAAATCTCCAGCCAAACCACTGCTATATTTCTCTTTTATCAAATTAGTTCTCATTACTCATCTTTGTATACACAACTAAATACCTTTGAACAACATACCTTCCTGAATAAAATATTCATCCTATTTAGTATCTTGTTGATCTTGAATAGGTGCTTGGCACTTTCTCCATGGCTCAGAAACATTAGGGTCATTTTCATACAAACCTTTCATCTCATCAAAACCAAGAACTTCAATTTTCATCTCGGTCATCAAAGATCTTCTACTCAATGCATCAACAACTCGGTTAGTGACTCCACTTTTATGCTTTATCACAAATGTGTAACTCTGCAAATACTCAACCCATTTCATATGTCTCTGATTCAACTTATTCTAACTACCAAAATACTGTAAAGCCTTATGATCAATATACAACACAAATTCACTTGGTAACAAATAATGTCTCCATTTCTTCAATGCTTGAACAATAGCATAGAATTCTTGATCATACACAAAATATTTCTTTCTAGCATCATTCAATTTTTCACTAAAGAAAGCAACAGGTTTACCTTCTTGACTCAACACAGCTCCAATTGCACTTCCACTTACATCACATTCTACTTGAAATACTTTACTGAAACCAGGTAATGCCAAAACAGGTAATTCAACAACCTTCTGCTTCAGATTCTCAAAACTTTTGTCAGCTCCATGTGTTCACTTGAATTCTCTTTTGTCTCCTCTCATAGTCTCAGTCATAGCATTACAAATTGAACTGAAATTCCTTGTGAACTTTCAGTAAAAACTTACCAAACCATGAAATGATCTTACCTCACTAACATTCATAGGTGTAGGCCAATTCAAAATAGTTCCAACCTTTTCAGGATCCATCTTCAAACCATCAGCTGAGATTACAAATCCCAAATACATAATTTCTTCTTTCATGAATGAACACTTTTTCAGATTTATCAGCAACTTTTCCTCTTTCAATCTCTGCAAAACTTGTCTAACATGCAACAAATGTCCTTCTTTGGTCTTACTAAATATCAAAATATCATCAAGATATACAATCACAAACTTACCCAAGAATTTCTTCAAAACTTCATTCATCAACCTCATAAAAGTACTCGGTGCATTAGTTAAACCAAAAGGCATAACCAACCACTCATACAAACCTTCTTTTGTTTTAAAAGTAGTCTTCCATTCATCACCTTCTCTGATTCTGATCTAATGATATCCACGTTTCAAGTCAATTTTGGTGAAATACTTTGCTCCAGTCAAACTGTGCATTATATCATCCATTCTCAGTATAGGAAACCTATACTTCACTATTATCTTATTTATTTCTTTGGAATTAGTACACATTCTCCATTCTCCATTCTTCTTAGGTGCCAATACAATAGGTACTGCACAAGGACTCAAACTTACTCTGATCAAACCTTTCTCCAGCAATTCTTGAATATGTCAGTTCAATTCTTGATTCTTGGTAGGTGTTAACCGATGAGGTGCCTTATTCAATAAACTAGCTCCAGGGATTAGATCCATACAATGATCAATGCTTCTTTTCAGTAGAAAACCATCAGGTACATTATCAGAAATGATTTCACTGTACTCGATGAGTAACTTATCAATCTCCTTAGGAATATTATCTTCTATTTTCTTACTTGGCTTGTTAGGAATCACAACAAAACATACATCATTCCTTTTCAAATCTTTAACAAACTTTCTTCCTTCCATCAAGAAAACTTTCACAGATGTGCAAACATTACTAGCAGGTTCTTCCATTAATGGTAACAAGATTTATTTCTTTCCATCAGCCACAATAGTATACTTATGCAAACTCCCATCATATATAGCATGTCTATCATATTGCCAAGGTCTACCCAACAAAATATGGCAACAATCCATAGGCATGATATCACACAAAACCTTATCATAGTATTTTCTAATCTTCAAATTCACATAACATTGTTCACTTACCAAGAGTGTATGCTCATCTTTGATCCATGAAATTTGATAGGGCTTCGAATGTTCTAGCCTTCCCAACTACAATTTTGTGACCATCTCCTCAGATGCCAAGTTCTCCAAGCTACCACTGTCAATGATTACCTTCCAAACTTTATCAAAAACTCTACATTTGGTCTTGAACAAACTTTTCCTTACCAAATCTTCCTTTTTGCTTTCATTCCATAGTGCTCTCCTTACCATCAAATTATTTTCTTTCTCAGGATCATTCGGTGACTCTTCTTGCACCAAAGTATTTCTACTGCTACCAGCCTTCTTACTCACTTGTGTACATTCAAATGATCTATGTCCTTCTTCTCCATAATTGTAACAAGTTCCTTGGAAACTTCCTCTGCTATAATCACCTCGGTAGTTAATGCCTCTACCTCTAGATGAACTTTCACCTTTCCACTTGGTCTTGCCTTTGTCCAAATTTTTCTTTTCAGGTACAGATCTACCATTTTCACCATTAAATCTACCTCTTCCTCTAGGGAATCTACCACCTCTTCCTCTCTGTCTCTGCTCATGTCTCTTGTTCAATTTCTCCTCAGCTTTCAAAGCAAATTGATAAGCCTCTTCAATGTTCTCCAACTTGACCATACTAATTTCTTCTTGGATGGTAACTCTCAAACCATTCAGGTATCTACCAATTATTTCCACATCATCTTCATCATGTCTAGATCTGATATCCAATCTATAAAACTCCTTAGTACATATTCCTTTACCGAGCTATTCTACCTTAGACTTTGCATTCGCCGAACTAGGTTAATCTGATAATCACAGGGTAAGAACTTTCCTTTCAATTTATTTACCATCTTGTTCCATACCTTAATTGTGTCTTTGCCTTTCCTTTTCCGATCTAGCTTCAGATGTTCCCACCATAAGGATGCATGACTCTTCAACTTTGTTCTTACAATTTTTACTTTCTTATCCTCCAGAATGTTTTCTTATTCAAAATACTTTTCCATCTCGGTGATCGATTCCACCAATTCATCAGAATCTAGCTTTCCACCATACTCAGGAGGATTAAAATGTGGTGTTGACTTCAAACTTGTCAAAGCCTTTAAAAATCTTTCTTCACCTTGATCCATAATAGGTGCAGGTTCTGCATTCGTGTGTTCTTCTTCAATTTCATCATCACTAACATCTTCGAGATGTCTGCCTCTTCTCCGGGCTGTCTCAACTGCTTCTAACCTAGTAGAAATTTTTCTTAGCATATTTTCCAATCCTGGATCTACATCTCACCCCACCACGAACCATCTTGACAACCCTCTGCAATTGTAGGTCAAATCATAATCTGCTATCCCACAACAATCAGGTAATTTATTTAATTAAATTTTCTAATGTTAAATAATTACATCAAATAATATTAAAATTCTATAATACAACTTGTCAGGTGACTCTAAGAATACACTATGTAGTAGCATCAAGCCCTTGACATGCATGCATGCCTTAGACATGCACAACAACAAACAAATAATGGTGCACTAAAAATGCCATGTTTTAGAAAGTTAGCAACAACTTCTTAGAAAATTATGCCTAGGTGGATCAACAAAATTTAATGATCTTAAATATTGATTGCCACTTCTTTATTGTTGGTCTAGATTTCTTTTAAAAAAAGATTAGTCTTAACACCTTCATCTACAAAAAAATAGCACTGCTTATCATTGGTCTAAAACAAATGCAATTTAGGTACTAGTGCTACACATGGCTTGCTCTTAATAATCTTTTTTTTCATATTCACCATATGCATTTACAAAGAAATAGCATATAGTCCCTCCAAGTAGAAAGATTATACATGTAATAAGTCAATATCCTAGCAAAATAATATCAACTAGCAAACTTATTTAGACAAATATTCTAGACAACATATTCTATAGTAATATCTAGAAACAAAGCTTGTATTTTTTTAAAATAAAATTTTAAGAAAATAAAGAGTTAATAATTTAGAGTTCAAATATCTATTTTTTCAAGTACAAAAAATAAGAAATAAAGTTTTATGCTTCATCGGTTAAATTTATTGAACTCTTAAAAATATATATTATAATAATATTTTCTTAAAATATGCAAGAAAAAAGAAGATGCAATCCCTTCTATTTATAAGGTTATCCTAAATTTGAAACACAAAAAAGCTCAATACCTGTGGAGAACCATTGTGTCTTGAATTCTCCCAACAATACATTTGTACAATCATATTGGAAAGTTGATAAAACTTGCAAGAGTTTAAGAATAAAATTCATCTTTTCTAACTTAATTTTAATAAAACAAAAATGACCCATATTTTGTAATTTAAGGTTTAAAATACAAAAAAGAATTTAATAATTTTCATGCTCAAACACTCATTTTTCAAGTGCAACAAGCAAAACAACAAAGTCATACCCTTAATAAATTATTTTTTTTCTCATAAATAAAAATAATCATGCATCTTTCTTAAATACGTGACAAAATGAAAAAATTAACTTTTATTTGTAAACCTATCAAAAATTTGAAACACAATCTATCTCAATTTTTAGAGAGACCCCTCTATCTCAAATGTTTCCAACAACAAATTTATGTACACAAACATTATTGTTTTTTAAAACCAGATGCTTTATTAATTAAAGTTCTTTCTCATACCAAATAAAATTACAATTGCAAGAATTCCCTTTTTTTCAATGAATCTAATACTAGAAGGTTGTAAGTTTCTCACTAATCAAACTTCAAATCCATCTCTAATACAATTCTATTATTCTTTCAACAAAGTAGCATATACATGTTTTTAGGAAAATAATTTCTAATTCTTGTTTTACCTATCCAAAAATTCAATAAAATTCCTTTTGCACCTTTTTATAATACAAGACTATATATTATTTTAAAAAAACTATCTATTTTCATTAAGAAAATAGACAATAATACAATACATACCAAACTCATTTCATTTTTAAAGTCAATTTGTATTTTTTTGATAAGGGAGGAACCTTCCCACAACATATACATATGAAAGTCATTTCCGTTTTATAATAAAAATATATTAAAAAAAAACTTTAGAAACCTTAAATCATCAATTTAATTTCAAAATACAAAAGAAATTACGTATATCTCAATAAATCTTTTAAGTCACTTAATAATCCTTTCAAATCCATTTTCCCTAAATAAACTAAAATGCTTTTAATTCAAAAATCACGTAAAATGTAATTGATCTTCTTCCAAGCTTAAAATTTGATGATTACTTATGTAAGAAAAATATTGATTGTCAACAAGAGGAAAAAAAATTAAAATTTAAAAACAAAAAACTAGTAATATATAATTTTAAAAAAATTTAGCAAATAAATTTTTAAATCTATATTATATGTCCATATATTGTAAAGTAAAATATTCTATTATAAGTATCTAAATGCTCAAGTTGTCATATTAGATCCAAGAGTAAAAAAATGACCATTTAGATCATCAAATTCTAGCCATTATATCAGCTATATTTCATATCCTTGAGAAAAAACACTCATTGGCATTAATCTTGGCCAGCTAAAGTCAAATTAGCAAAGCCTCGAATAGTTGTGACTTCTAGTACAACTACCTCATCCCCTGTACGACAATATGAAAAATATTTTTTTACAATTATCAAAATTAATAAAAGTGATATTTTTGAAATTAAGTAGGTGAGTGGGACGCTCTTTGACCTACCACAACACAACACTAGAATGTCATGACAGAAAACAAGGTTGACTATGTAGCGTGTAGTTGTACCATTTTTTTAGTGGCACAAGATACTTGCATGTCAAACTTGCAAACAACGCAACCATAAATCAATACTCTGAAAATAGTAACCTTGTATTAGCAAGCAATAAATCAATTTATTAGCTATATCATCATAAATTTCTCATTAAAACATGTACTCCCTCAAGGTATCCTCCCTTAACTTGTTCTAATGTGCTAACACTCACACACTAATTTTTAGGCATCTCCTAGTGAACTAATAAGTATGTACACAACTCTCTATAGTTATCAAACTAATAAAGTAGTAGCACCAAATCAAAGTGCAGTAAACATTCTCTCTAATGACTATTTAAAATTGAAAATCTAACTCCATATGCAAAATATATGACCAAAATTGTAAATAGGATAACATCTTGTGCCCAAATAACATGTCCAAGAAAAAAATACATAACCCAACCTATACCAAACTCTATTTCTTGGACTTATATTTTCAACAAATATTCAAGAAGTCTAAAATTGGATATCAAGAATGAAAGTTGTGTTCATTTGAAAAAAACATAGCTAATTTGCTTAAGCATACAACCCATGGTGAACCCAATCTCAAATTTTTACCTTTTTTTTTAATTTACAAGTTTTCAAAATTGTAGGTCCTTTTAGAGGAGTTGACCACCTTTATGATGATAATTTATTTATTGGTCACGAAGAAATAGCTAGGTATTTTAATTTAATAAAGTGAGTTTGGTTTTTTAAATATTTCTTTCTAAAGGGTAAAGCCTCTTAATGGAAGTTCATGAAAGTCAAACTTTGTAAGAATCATATTATTTCTTTGGTATCATTGGGTGTTAAAAAAAAAGAGTAATGATAGGGTTGGGGGTAGGTACACATCTCTATACGCATTCCCAACTTAATGTGTGTGACTATCCTACACAAAAAATATTGTTTTTTTAATTTCTTGATTTTTTATTTTTTATAGACCTAACAATTTGATATAATGGGCCTTTTTTAAAAATTCTAGTTTTTTCATACAATTGTGTTAAGTTTTATAGTCATCACAACTAGCAACCAAATTTATTTCAACTTTTTTTTATTGTAAGAAAAATAGGTCAAATTTTATATCAAAATTAATTAGAGGGCTAGATCTTATAGTGATTTTTGTTTCTTCCCAAAATGACATTTTTGTGAAATCCCCAAAAAACCCCTCATTCATATGAGCATCTAAAAATCCCTTTTGTCCAAAATTACTCATGCCTCAAATTTGCAAACAACCCATCATAACATGAAACCCAAAACCCTCAGATGTGCAATAAACAACCTATAAAAATCTCATATTTTTCCATGTCTTTCATTCTTTTGTGTCTTCAATGTCATGGCTATGATACCACTTTGAAGGAATTTTTCAGCTAAGTATATGATGATTTCCACATAATCTATAACATAAATTTACCATAAGAGTACCTTGAATCCACATGTAAGAGAATGGACATCATGCCCACAAAATGTGACACAAGATATACCCTGGTAAAACCTTCATGAGGGAAAAACCTAGCTAGTAAAAACATCCATCTTCCATGTATTACTCAACAATGCAACATTACAATACATTCATGAAAGTCTTTGAAGTCCCAATCATAAACAAGCACTCCATGTGAATAAGAAAGCAACCATGCACATCTCATGTCATGCTTCCAACCTCCACACTTGATAAACCTAGCTAATCTCAATAGCTAACCTCATGGTTGCTCTCCCACAAACTACGAAGCGGTATTACATAAACCATGTGCTACCTAACCCATGACCCCATATTTAATATTGGGTACTTTATTTAATTTTTTTCTCCAATATTAAACAATTACATCAAACAATATTATAATTAAACAATAAAAATTTTCAAGTGAGCCCGAATATTATCAGGAAATCTCTACGTATTGCATGTCCATTAAGGTGCTCTTAAGTGTAATATCTACAAAATAAAAAATGATATTATATCCATTTGTATTATTATAGAAGGTGTAGAACACCCATGTTTCCAGCACTATGTAGTATCACCAAGCCCTCAACATGCATACATGCCTTAGACACATGCACAACAACAACAACAAAAATAATGGTGCACTAAAAATGCAACTTTTTAGAAAGCAACACCTTCTTAGAAAATCATGCCTAGGCGAATCAAGAAAACTTAATGATCTTAAATGTTGATTTTCACTTCTTTATTGTTGTTCTATATTGACCTTTAAAAAAATGATTAATTTTAACACCTTCATCTGTATTAAAAAAAAATGGCCCTTCTTAACACTGGTCTAAAAAAATTACAGTTTAGGGATTAGTGCTACACATGGATAGCTCTTAAGAATATTGTTTTTCATATTTAAGATATGCATTTACAAAGAAATAACATATAGTCCCTCTAAATAAAAGGATTGTACATGTAATAAGTCAATATCCTAGAAAAATAATATCAACTAGCAAATTTATTTAGACGAATATTCTAGACAATATATTCTACAGTAATATCTTTTTTTTTTTTCTATTGCATATCATTGAATCAAAATTGAGGTTTACATCAAAGTATCGAGAGCTCTACAGCCATCATAGTATGGAAGTTAACATTCGAGAGTATTACTCAAAATGAGAAGTTCTAATACAATACTACATAATAAAAAAACTATATATTCTGCAAAATCAAGAAGAAGAACTTTTATGCTCTACATCAAACTCATTGGAATCCGGGGAAGCCGAATTGTATCCAATGATTTCATAAGCTCTGAGTGGAGGAGGATTCTCTATGTTAGCCAACCTTCCTGCTACAGGGATATCTTGGCAGTTCTTCTTGATTTGTTCAATGAGCTCAGGCAGTTTCTCATCAAATAAGGTCTCGGGTTTCATGGAAGTATATCCATGAGCAATCTCCTTCTTTTCAATGGTGGTTGTGCCTTCTTTCAAGATCTGCAGAAATTTGCTCTCTTTCAATTTCATGACCACTGTAACCTGCAGTGAAACATCATGGTAAATGAGTCTCCTTAGAGACTCAGTAAGATTCCTACTCTTTCCATCCAAAACATCATTATTACGAGCCTTCCATAAAGTCCACAGAATAGCAGAAGAAAGAATAGACCAAAAGACATTGCAAGACTTGTTGCTGTTGATGCTCCTAGAAATAATATTCCAATTGCCAAAATGACTGTTGTATGAGAGACCAAACAGACCCCAGACTTCAACAGTGAAAAGACACTCAAAGAATACATGGAAGATAAATTCAGGGAGCTTACACACATTATAGATATTCGAATCCCCCCCCGGCTTCTTAAAAGGAAGTTTATGCAATAGGAGTCTCCATAGGAAGCAGGCAATCTTGGGTTCAATGGGTCTTGTCCACAACGAGTTGAAATGTTTATTCCAATTAGAGGTAGGGAGTTCTAGGTGCCATTTCGAATTAGCATGGAGGACAATGTCAGAGGATTGGGTGAGTAGGTAGTAGATATATCTAGATTTGATAAGGTGCAGCAGGGAATCATCAAACCATTTTAGTTGGAATGTACAACTATCAGGTTTGCAGCATGTGGAAATTGGTCCCAAGGAGATCAGGGCATAGGAGAGGATACCGTATGTTCTGTACTGAGAATCAGAAATGCTGAAGGATGTAGCTAGCTCTTCCCACTGTATCAATTTACCCTCTTTCGAAACATCTAAAAAGCTGACCATACCTTTCTCTACCCATTTTCTAGCAGAGCACCCTTGGAGTAAAGCCAGTGGCTTATTTTTATGTCTCAGGTTCCACCATAGAGATTTATGGCTGCGAACAATTCCTTGCCTCTCCAATGGTCTAGCATTGCTAAGAAATCCCTTCACATATTTCCAGCACTTCCATAAGGCCTTAAATACATTCGACCCTTGGACTTGTATGTTACACTCAAGTGTCAATAGGTCAGAGAATTCTATGTTTGTCCAAGCTATAGCCTTACTCAGTCTGGCTCTAGCCAGGTTATTCCTTATTAGTACTTTCCAAGGTTCATCTCCAAATGAGGCTTTGGCAATCCATTTTAAGGATAGAGCTATACCTTGGGTTCTAAGGTCTTTCAACCTCAAACCACCCCATGTTTTATCTTTGGTGCACCATTCCCAAGAAACCGCATGATGTTTCTTATTCCCTCCTCCATCTGTCCATAGGAAGTTTTTAACTTGATCTTCTGGATGAAGCTAAACTGATTCAGATTGAACAGCCAAGCCGAGGAGTAGTAGATTGGGTTAGATGAAAGGATTTTCTACAAACTTGTATTCTTCTTGGGAATGAGAGAAATTTGGTGTCCCATTTGTTTAATTTCGTGGTGATTTTTTCCTTTATCTAGCACCACATATCATTAAGGTTAGGCTCCACAGCAAACGGAATCCCTAGGTATTTGACCACATTATTAGGACCACCCTATTCAATCCCAAATTTTTTCCACTAGCTAGGGGGGGAGTGAATCCACCCTAGCATAATGGATTTAGTTACTGAAATCTTGCTACCTGAAGCCAGACAGAAGAGGTCAAGCTTGGTCATAAGGACAACCATATTACCTTCTTCCAAAATCATAAGAATGGTTGTGTCATCAACAAACTAAATGTTAGAGACCTCAAGATCATTGGGTATCTGAATTCCTCTTAGTCTAGGTGAAAGAGTATCATCTCTTAGCAGATAATGGAGGGAATCCGCAGCAAGGACAAAGAGGGAGGGGGTGAGAGGGCATCCTTGCCTAATGGATCTGGAAAGTTCAAAAGATTCCAACCTCACTCCATTCACTTCAACTATTGCTCTGGCTCCGAAAAGCAAGGTGGAGACCAATTTACAGAAGTAAGGGGGGAAGCCCAGTCTATCCACCATGGCCAAGATAAAACTCCACTCAATGCGATCATAAGCCTTCTCATAATCAATGAGAAACATGGCACTCTGCTGCCCTGAGTGTTTAGCCTAGTCCAACGCCTCCCAGCAAGTTATTAGATTCTCCAAGATGTATCTTCCCTTCACAAAGCCTGTTTGGGTATGGTTAACTACTAAAGGGAGGATTTTGGCGATCCTAAGAGCCACCGTTTTAGCCAAGATCTTATACTCCACGTTTAGCAAGGTGATAGGTCTCCAATTTTTAATCAGTAATTTGTCACCATCCTTTGGGATCAATTTGATGAGGCCAGCATTTAAAGTTGGTCCAAGGATACCAATAGCTACTGCCTCCTTATAGACTTTATGAAGATTGGAGCAGATCCACTCAACATTTTTCTTATAAAACTCCACTATGAGCCCATCAGGACTAGGGGCCTTATCATTGGCCATACTCAGAATAGAGTTTTTGATCTCTTCCCTAGAGATCTCCTTCTCCAGCAAGCTTGCATCTGCCTCCGAGACCTTCTTGGGGATCAGGTTAATAATTTTCTGCCTAGCAATGGCCCTGGTTTCATCATCTTCCGAGGTAAAAAGATTCTTGTAGAAGGCAGAAAAAGTATTTACAATCTCTTCCTAGGAAGTGATGGAGACTCCTTGATCCCTAATGCAGGTGACTTTTTTCCTAGCTTCCCTCTTTTTAAGGGTTTGGAAGAAAAACTTGGAGCCTTTATCACCTAGTTTAAGCCAATTGATTCTGGCTCTGATCTTAGCACCCTTAGTCTTGACCAGTTGGAGATTTCTAAGAGAGTCTCTGCAGTGGATAACTTTATCCAGTAAGGTAGAGGAAGAGGGGTCCATCTGGGTTTGAAGTTCAGCCTCCTGGAGATCTTCCACCAATCTAAATTCCTCTCTCCTAGCATCCTTGGCTCTCTTCCTCCCTACACACTTCAGCATGCTCTGCCAGGATTCTGAAATTTGATTCCACCTCTTGTAATGTCCCCTTTCGGAGCAGAATTTAATAATAATAAGAATTGAATATAAGATTAAATAATTAAATAATTATAATTATAATTAAATAGTAATAAAAAATTATAATATATAATTAATTAAATTATTATTATAACAAAAGAATATTATTAATAATATTATATATAATATTATTAATAAATAAATATAATAATATTATAAATAAATATGATAATCATATTATAATAAATAATAATTTTAAAATATAAGATTAAAGAAATAAATAAATATAATTATAATTAATTATACATAATTATAATCTATGTTGATAAAATTAAATTAATGATTTATTTATATATATAAAAGATTTGATAAATAATAATATTTAATAATATTATTATTTAGAATAAATATAATATTATATAAATAATAATATTAAGAAAAGTGATAAAATATAATTATAATTGAAATTATAATAAAATAGAAATAATTCTAATTATATATGAAATTAAATTATATAGATATATAATATCTCATATTATTAATATGATAAATGTATCATTTTTAGTAATAAACCAGTTATATTAATAAAAATAAATATTTATATCTTTATAGCAAATGATCGAAAATAAGGATATAATTAAACATGATTGCTCGACCAAAGGCCACGATCGAAGACGCCTCCTCACAACATATGCAAGAACGGGGAGGGAAGAGGATATAAGAAGGGACATGGAAGAGAAAGATAGATATCGGGAATCAACCATCTTTGAACTGGAAACAGGAAATAGGATAAGGAACACACACAGCTCATACGATTGGCATCCGATCATAGCATATGCACTCATCCAGCCAGCCGCAAGGAAAATAGAGGAGTTGGATAATAAACATAGGGCAAACATCATTTAATTCCAATGAGGGATAGAGACCGTTCTTGTACCAGAAGTCTACAGACTGCAGACTTATAAGCATGGAAGGGATCCATATCACCCCCGATACAAGGAAAAGGACATACGTATAAATGTAATCAGTATTATAAAAATAGAATGGTGATAAGGAAGACCCGAGTTCTAATACCATTGAAAATGCTATCGATTGGGCACCATGAGCAATAGATCAATTCATTGATGGAGTACGGATCAAAGGTATTGGGAAGATATTTTGGAGAGAGTTGACGTCTATCAATTCTGAGCATCCGTCATGAGATCATAGATAAAGTTTGACAAAATTAGAAATTATTTGTGATCAAAGCGTCTATATTGTTGGTTGACAAGCAATAAGGAACCAATATTGATTATAAAAGAATATATCTGAATTCTATAAAGATGGGAGAGCATTACCCAGTCTTATATATATATAGGAATACTGTATATATATGTGTGCCCATTTGAGAGCATCAAATAAGGATAACCAATTTATTATGATATTAATCATAAGGTACATGACAAACTTAAAGTAATTTCATGTAATGGATATTACAAATCCAAATTCTGATTGGGAGTTCATGGAATAGTTTGAGTAAGGTCTTATACGGGGACATTACACCTCTCCACCTCGGATCTGTGCTGGACAACCTCCTCATTAAACCAAGCAATAATTTTGATGGCTGCTTGGACATCACTGTCCTGGAGCAGGGAGGAGTTCAGAGAGAAACCAGTTTTCATACAGGGAGAGGTTTCCTGGTTAGAAATCACCTGGATGGAGGAGAAAATGGGGTGGTGATCAGAAAGGGTGAAAGGGGTCACTCTGACACAATTATCATCTGGGGGGGGCAGCTAAAGAACTGGCTATTCACATAGATCCTATCCAACCTTGAATAGATTCTTCTATTCCCCTTTTGAAAGTTGGACCAGGTAAACCAAACTCTTTTAGATTCTCTCTTCTTCCCAGCCAAAGGGTTAGAGAGGTTGAGTTTAGAAATCATCCTATTCTAGAAGATCATCTTGTTACCTCTCCATTCAAATCTCAGGCTTCCCTCTTTGTCTTGGGGTCTCTCCACCATATTAAAGTCTCCGACTAGGATCCAAGGAATACTATCTAACTTCGAGATCCACTTCCACAGATCAATCCTAGAGTAATGATCATTAGGAGCATAAACCGAACACACTCCAAAGAGAACGTCATCCATTTTAAAGTAATCCACACTATTGTTTTGCATGGAGAATAGCCCCATTCATGGATAGAATCTCTCCATCTCGGGCCTACAAGAATGGATGTCCCTCCTCTGCCCCTCTGGTGCTTGGTAGAGAAGGAGGAGGCATCTCTCTAGATACACCTGAGCACTATATCAAGAGTGAAGCCAATTGCTTTGACTTCTTGGAGCCTAAGAACATCAATCTCTTGAAACATACAGATGAATCTTCTTACAACATATTTCCTGTCAGTGGATTCCAGTCCCCTGACATTCCATGAAGCACAGTTGATCTTCATAAGTCAAACTATGGTTCAGAATCCATGGGAGCTCGAAAGTCTTTAAAACATTTTGGGATGTCATTTTTTTATTCTTGAAGGGCTTAGGGTTGCCACTCATAAGGGGGGGTCTTCCTCTCTTCTTCTTGCTACTAACTCCTTCTGAGAGCTCTGAGCAACCCTTATCAACATTCTTAACACACTTCTGGGGTTTCTTCTAATTACTGGCAGAGAATGAGAACATTTGATCCCTGTTGAGTTCACCTTCCTCAAGGTCAGGATCCTGCTGCCATTTCTCCTGACGCTCTTCTGGCTCACCTAGCAAGGTGGACACCCCAACCACATCCATCTTCTCAGGCTCATCAGAACCTAAATCCGATGGTTTAGGGAGGGGGGGAGATGTCGGGATAACCACAACTAAGAATCCATTGAGTTTATCTGTCAAGGATGTAGGAGGGTTGCTCTCATCCTATCTAATGATGTCAGGATGGTTGTTTGTCCCTACTTCTAAAGAGGCCTCAACAGGTACTGAGAATTTAGATGGGTTGCCCACATTGTCAGTCGAAACATCAAGGGCGGCAGGAGCTTCTGCAGAAAAATCCTGAGCTTGAGGGAAGATTGAGTAGACTTTCCACTTAGGTTTAGGGTCTGAGGGTATTCGGGAAGCTTTAAGGTGGATCCTCTCCAAAGTAATCTATTGTGCATTTAGAGTTCTGTGTTTAGGTCTGGGGGGAGCAGGACATAGTTCCAAGCCAAAATCAAGACCAGAGGGGTTAGCAAGCTCCTTCATCTTATTGGGGGGAGAGAACAGGTTGGGATGGGGGAGGGCGGAGTTCTTCAAATTGGCCTTTGAGATGATCTAGGGTGTCTGAGATAGCGGCCGAGTCTTTTATCCAGTTAGTAGAGGATAAATTAGGCACCTCCACAGGGCCATGCGGGGGGGGGGAGGGGACCGAGGGGCGGAGAAGAAGGAGGAATGATGATAGCAGAGGATTCTGGCAACTTGTGGGCAAGAGGAATCGACTTGGCTGCATTGGTGGGAGCACTGCTAGGGTTGCATTTGGCAAGAATCGGGCAATCTTGCTTCTTATGTCCCTCCTTCCTGCAAAGGTAACAGCTATTGAGATCACCGAGGAAGGTAACTGGGCATACAATGAGTTTGCCACCAAGATCAAAGTGAATAGTCTCAGGGAAATCAATGCTAGGTTTGAGAGATAAGAGCACTCTAACATCAGTGTGCGGGATCAACACGTTGGACCTATCAACCCTAACAACTCGACCGACGGGTTCAAGTGCTTGCAGAATGAGGTTAATCAGGAACGGGGGAAGGTTTTTAATAATTACCCACCTAAGGCTCAAAAGAGCGAGCACTTCACTATGTGAGGCATCGAGAGACCAGGGAATGGCCCTAAGTTCATATTGGCTGACTTTCCAGAATTGCCTGTCAACTATGACTTTTTGGGATTTTGTATCAGCAAAGAACAATAGAAACAAACCCTTTTGCAACATTCGACAATAAGTAAAATGAAAACCTAATTTCTGACTCCAGATTTTATGCAACCAATCATTCAAGAAATTCCTCAATGGAATCCGGGAAGCATCAATAGCAGCAAGAAAAATTGCACTATCCCTAAGTCTACTCTTTTTTTGAGCAATAGCAATATCCATCTACAAATTCGGCTTAATAATGAGTTTTGGGGCAGACAGAATCTTACCTCCATCTCGAGTGTTTCCTTCTGCGATTTGGGTTGTGGTGGAAATGAACCGGGCACCTTCCAGAAGGGTTCTCTCATTCGCAGCCGCTTGTTTGAACGACATTGGTCTTTTTGGGTCACTTTCTCCTCCATCTCAAGCATTGCAGGAAAACCTCTGGTGGGGCATTGAATGCCACTGGGCTGCTACTTGCCATCATACCCTGGGGAAGTGGAAGCCATAAATGGCGTCCCAACTTGTCACGCAAGGGCAAAGGGGGAGGCATGGGAATTCAATAGTGGCCTTCAAGTTGCAGAGCGCTCCTCTCAATTCTTTTATATTCAAATTCTAGTTATATTTGCAAAAAAATCTTCTACAGTAATATCTTGAAACGCAACATGTTATTTTTAAAAATAACTTTAAAGAAATAAAGATTTAATACTTTTGAGCTCAAATATCTATTTTTCAAGTATAAAAAATAATAAATAAATCTATATGCTTCATCAATTAAATTTACTTCTCTTAAAACATATATAATAACAATACTTTCTTAAAATAAGAAACAATGCCTTCTATTTATAAGGTTATCCTAATTTGAATCACAAAGATGTTCAATATTCATGGAACACCATAGTGTCTTGAATTCTCTGAGCAATACATTTGGACAATTGCATTAAAAAGATGACAAAAATTGCAAGAGTTTAAGAATAAAATTCATTTTTTGTAACTCAATTAAATTAAAAAACAAAATGATCTATATTTTGTAATTTAAAGTTTTAAATACAAAAATACAATTTAATAATTTTCATGATCAAACACTCATTTTTCAGGTACAAAAAGAAAAACAACAAAGTCATACATTTCATAAATTAAAATTATTTCTCATAAACAAAAATAATCACACATCTTTCTTTAATATGTGACAAAATGACAAGAATACCTTTTATTTGTAAAGTTATCAAACATTTGAAACACAATCTATCTCAAATTTTCCAACAATAAATTTATCTACACAAACATCACTTTTTTTACAAGAGGATGCTTTATTAATTAAAGTTTTTTCTCATACCAAATAAAATTACAATTGCAAGAATTCCCTTTCTCTTTAATGAATCTAATATTAGAAGGTTGTAAATGTTTCTCACTAGTCAAACTTCAAATCCCTCTCTAATACAATTCTATTATTCTTTCAATAGTAGAAGGTACATGTTTTTGGGTAAATAATTTCTAATTCTTATTTTGCCTCTCTAAAAATTCAATAAAATACGTTTTCCATATCCAACAATGGTTAAATTCCTTTTGAGTCTTTTTATAATACAAGACTATATATTATTATTATTTTTTTAAAAAACTATGTATTTTCATTAAAAAAATAGATAATAATACAATGCATACATACATACATATGAAAGTATCTATTTTCATTTAAAAAACTATGTATTTTCATTTCTATTTTTAAGTCAATTTGTATTTTTTGATATAAACAAAACTCATTTCAGTTTTAGAGGAAAAAAATAATAATAATATTTTTAAAAACCTTAAATCATCAATTTAATTTTAGACATGCATCTTATTATTTCAAATGTCATTATTTTTTCTACAAAATATTAAATATTTGCGTTGAAAAAATAGTAAAAATACTAACATCTATCTCAATAAATCTTTTAATCACTTAATAATCCTTTTAATCCATTGTCCCTAAATCAACTAAAATGCCCTCAATTCAAAAATCAGGTGAAATGTAATTGATCTTCTTCCAAGATTAAAATTTGATGACTACTTATGTATGAAAAATATTGATTATCAATAAGAAGGAAAAATTAAAAAAATTAAAAACAACAAATTAATAATATATGAAAATTTTTAAATTTAGTAAATAAATTTTTAAATCTATATTTTCTATATGCATATATATATATATTGTAAAGTAAAATATTATATTTTACTTATAATATTTTTACCATTTATTAATAATGTAAAGTGTCATATCATATATTAAAAATATAGAATGTCAATTCATATGATCTAATAAATACTAAGTTGCATATTTGATCTAAGAGTAAAAAAATGACCATTTAGATCATCAAATTCCAGCCATTATATCAGCTATATTTCATATCCTTTGAAAGAAATCCCTCAATGGCATTAATCTCGGCCAGCTAAAGTCAAATTAGTGAAGCCTGGTACAGCTACCTCATCCCCTGCACAGCGAGAGCAACCTTTGTGGGTAATATGAAAAATACTTTTGTAGAATTATCAAAATTAATAAAAGTGATATTTTTGCAATACATTATTTGATTTCAAAATATATAGAAAGATATTTAGAAAAAAATTATAATAATTTTGAATAATGAAAAATAAAGTTCACTTATTAAATGGAAAGTGAGAGGCATAATCTATGATGGTTAATTAATGATAAATGATATAATTAAATAGTGGATATATGAAAATATTATCATAAATAATGTAAATTAAGAAGCAGACCTGATGTATCCAGTTTGGCGCAGGCTACATGCAGATCGAAATTACAGGCACCGCATCGATAGCCGTTCCCGTCCATACCTTCTCCGCAAGCGTCGCAGAAAAAGCCACGTGGATATCGAACGTAGCTGAGGCTGTGCCGTGGGTGGCTGGGATGGTGTATGGGCTTCTGCAGCGACGTTCACGCAGGAGTGAGTAAATTTAAAATGTGGTGTGAAAAGACAATAAGAGTGAAGGTTGAGTGCAGGGCACCTGTTGTTCATCCATATTAAGCGTGGCACAGGATATATGCATATCGAAGTTGCAGACAGTGCAGCCATATCCGACCCTGCTCCCTCCCTTTCCGCAACAGTCGCATTTAAACCCTTCCGGATATCGAGCATGTCGGAGGCTATGCTGTAGAAGAGTGGGACGCTCTCTCACCTGCCACAACACTAGAATGTCAGTCGTCTTAAACAAAAGAGAAGACGCTCGCTCTATAACAGAAAACAAGGTTGACTGTACTGTAGCGTGTAGTTGTACCATTTTTTCAGCGGCACAGGATACGTGCATGTCAAACTTGCAAACGGCGCAGCCATACCCGTTGCCGCGCCCTTCCTCTCCGCAACTGCTGCACTTAAACCCTCTTTTATACTTGAAAAAGCTCAGGCGGTGCGCTGGGTGGCTAGGATGCTTTATGGGCTGCACCATGCATATGCTTAACGTAAGTCAGTAAACTGTCGTCTAAGATCAGAAGAAAAGAGAAGAAAATAGTTGCAGGGTTGAGTACCTTTTCTTCAGCCATTACAATGGTGACACAGGATTTGTGGAGATCGAAATCGCAGGCAACGCAGCCATAGCCGTTCCCGCCCCCTTTCTCTCCGCAATCGCCCGCAAGTAAAGCCGTGAGGATATCGAACAAAGCTGAGGCAATGCCCTGGGTCGATCGGATGCTGTATTACCTGCTACATCTTTCACGCACTACGCAATTAAAAGAAAACAGATGACAATAGGCCTGCCTAGTTGTATCACAGAAAAAGCTTGAATGCCTACCTTTACTTTGGCCTTATTTTCCGTGGCACACCCTGTATGCAGAGCAAAATCGCAAACAGCGCACTCATACCCATTCCCACGCGCGCGCTCTCCGCAATCGTCGCATGTAAACTCACTTTTATATTTGAAAAACCTAAGCGAATGCTCTGGGTGGCTCGGATGCGCTATAACCTGCTACATCTCTAATTCCACTTACTAAAATGTTGTATAGAAACAAAAGAGAAGACAGAAAAGGTCGAGTGGGCACCTTTTCTTGAGCCGTATTAGTCGTGGCACAGGATATATGGTGAGCAACATCGCTCGGATGATCGACGAGCTGCTGCATCTTCAAAGGTGAGCTGCTGCTGCTTTGATGATTCTAACTGTGACCTATGGAATGTGAAATATGATATCTCTACGACGTGTTTGTGTTCATCGCCTTGTCGCCTAATATAGAGACTACCTGAGAATCCGCATAGTCTCTGTATTGGTACAGAATCCACAATTGGTATGGAATCTAGAATTGGTATAGAATTTAGAATTTAGATGATGGGATATATTCTTGTTTGTTTGCTTTTTTTGTTTTCTAATGGAAAGATTCCGTTTTTTGAGGTGTAGTTTCATTATTTTCACTACTGATTTTTTTTTCCATTAGGGTCCGTTTGGCGCATGGAATTAACTTATCTAGAATAGGTCTATTCTAGAATAAGAACCTATTCTGAAATTAATTAATGCTCAAAACGAACGCTGGAATAAGGTTTGAATCTGTTTGGTGCATCTAGAATATGACTGAGAATTAATTTATTCTGCGTTTGGATCCCATTATGTGGAATGGGAATAAAGATTATTTTTTATTTTTTAAATTAATTTGAAAAATATTTATTTTTAAGTTATCAATTTTGTTGCTGGTTTTTTTTTAATTAAAATATAGATGTATTTCTAACTTATATATTTTTAAATTAAATATGTATTATTAACTTTAAAAAATTTAAGATTATAAAAAAAATTATTTTCTTACAAATTTAAATTTTTCAACTTTTATCAATTTTGTTGCTCATTTTGTTTTTAATTGTTAACTAAATAATTTTAGCAAAATCAAAGGCCACATAGATTGAAGTAGCAGATTTGAAGGTCAAAGTCTGTTAAACAAAATTCCAAAGCCCTGTCTATCCACATTGACCTCTGACGTGACGAGGCCACCACGGTTCGAGACTCGAGAAGCCTTCCTTAATCCACGCTCAAAATAGCCCAGCAAGGGAAAACCCCTGATATAAATAGCTTTACGGCGCACAGAAATCAAATCAAGAAAGCATAGAAGCAGAAGATCAGATCGGAGAAAATGATAGAGGTAAATTGCCCGGACTGCAAGAAACAGACGGAAGTGGTATTCGATCATTCAGCCGGAGACACGGTTTTCCTGGAGTGTGGGCTGGTGCTGGAGGCGCACTAAACGAGAAAAAATTTATCCAGGTTGTAGAAACGAGAAAACCAGTGCAAGAACAAACGTCGTGAGGACTCTAACGAGGAATTCAAATTTTCAGCTGCGGATGCGAAACGGGACAAATTAAATTGCCATCTATTTTCTTATTCTCGAATAGAGTTATTGGAGAATAAAACTAATTCTAACTTTCTTTTTGAATTAGTTTATCCGTACATAAGCTTCAAAACGGGAATTAAATTTCCTCTTCGAGAATAAGAAAAGATGCACCAAATAAAAAATTATTTTATTTGGGCATTATTGAATGCCTAATCCAGATTAATTCCAGGTGCCAAACGGGCCCTTAGTGACGGTCTATTTAGGTGTCCTCTTTCTTGGCTTTTTATTTTGGAGAATTGATTTAATATCAAAAAGAATACCAATATTCTACACCGAAAGGTGTTCTACACTGACAACACGGGCTTTGAAAGTCACTGTACATAAAAGAAGTTCCTCAGGAATGGGACAGTTTTTAGGACGATTCCCAATTTCTTATTCCTGGAAAAAATTGATGCTCTTAATCCTCCAACGCTGAGAGCATCGAATGATGCAATCTTATCCTCGAATGCTGGCAGCATCAAATGATGCAATCTTATCCTTCAATGCTGACAGACAGTAGAGTATGAGAGACATGCATATGTATAAAAATGTTGAGTTTGGAAAATAAACAATTTTTTAGTTTTTTGTGATATTAGAGTTATATAAAATATTTATTATTTAATTTTAAGTACATATGAAAAAGAATAAATATATTGGTGTATACTAGTTCTAGTAATATATTGTTAAGAAAAAATTAACTTCAAATTTTTAAAATTAATTTACAGTTAAAATATAATTGTTAAAAAAAATTTATACTATAATATTTTTATCCTTAAATTTGTACATTATCTATATATAAATATTAATTTATCATAATTGAATATTTTTAAAATTATTTAAACTTTAAAAAATTAAAATATGTAAAAATATTATTTGAATTTACTATTTTATTATTAAAAGCACTTGTGTGTGTTAATTGGCCTAAAAAGCCAGTCCAATCTATACAATTTGGATACGCCAAATATTAATGGAAGTGTACATGTTCAAATATTTATTAAAAAGTTACATTTACCTTTTTGCAAATTAATTTGATTAATGTGACTATACACTTCAACTATCTAACATAATGAACTCGCCTCTATCTAATGGCTTTGTAGGGAAAAGGAGCATCCCATTATTTGAAATGATTATACAAATTAAAATTTTGCATTTAATATTGTACACTTCAACTATGTAACACAATGAACTCACCTTTATCTAATGGTTTTGTAGGGAAAAGAAGCATGCTCATTATTTAAAAATGATTTTACAAACCAAAGTTTTACATTTAATAAATTATAATATAAAAACTATAGGGTGTGAATCCTATTATTGATGTATCCTTCATGTAATAATGTATCTTGTTAGATTTAATAAATTATCATAGAAAAACTATATATAATGCATGGTCCCTACTAAAATACATATACATTATATACAAGTATAATATCTTCTTTTTCAATCTATTATGCAATGGAATTAAGATTCATGGTTAATAGTAGATACAACATAACTAGTAATATATATTGTTATCCAAAAGTGATATAAATGACAATGCATAACATACATGTGATAATTTATGTTCAGGGGTGAAATGGATACTAATGAATCTTACAACATAAACTATGTGAGATGAGTTCATTAATTAACCATTTCAATGCTAACACTCAAAATACAAGACAAAGAGGGGCTTCCAAACATAACTCTCAATATAACCCAAGTTAGATTAGCAAAACCCAAGAAGATGAAGGGATGTCAATGCTAAACCCAAATTATATCAAGGAAGTACGCAAAAGAATCCTCTTTCATGCAACCTAGGATTTGATTAAAGGTGTGTAAATAGAAATGTAAAATTTAACCAATTGATTTAATGAGAAAAGTAAGATAGATCTAGATACTAAGTGTATGTAATCAATGCAATTAAGATATGAAAATAGGTTTAGACTAAGAAATGAGATGAATGATAGAGTACTCACCTTGAAATGAGTAAAGGAATATGCCTTTTTGCTGTGAAAACTACAGATTTGGACCTATGACAAAACTTCTGACTACGGATTCATGATCACGTAAGAAAAGAAAAAATGTTGTTTTTTTCAGATCTCCAGGAATAGGTTGACTTGGTGCAACATCTTCTAGACACTTTTTCACAAAGTCATCGTGTTCCCTAGACACTGTAGAAAAGTTGACCTATCTTCTTGAGAAATGTCTCAGCAAGTAGTTTCTAGATCTGTGGTTGTAATTCTGATATCCTGCTCCTGCACATAAAAAAACTTGTTTTGGGGATTGGGTGGATGAGGGCTTGCCTTGGTCAAGCTCTAGATGGAGGAATCAACCTTGAAATTGAAATGTAAATATGTAAAGGAAAAAAGAAAAATGTAAACTTATTCACCTTTCTTGTAGAAACCCTTGTCAATAAGGATTTTATAATGCTTGTATGTTGTAGATGTTGAATTTTCAATGATGGATGTAGGAAATCTCCACAAATGCAATGGATATACCAAAACCACATCATGGAGTCATGGATGTAAATGTTGAAAATTCAACTCATCAGTACAAGTAGGACTTACATACTAGTACTCTTTAATAGGTTCATTCACTAGTAAAAATGATATTGGATTATATACCAAGAGTCCTTGGGATTTTCCTCTCCAAAAATTCAAATGTACACCCTCAAATTCCTATTCTCTTTTTTACTATTACACCTTTTGAAATATGTCATACCTTTTGATATTTGAAGCATCCAATAGGAAAACACTCACACTCAAATTCATGAATTCTATCCCTCAAATTTTATGTTAACTTTTAAAGTTTTATGAAGTGTTTAATGAGTTTTCTTAACATGATAGCTAGATTTTTTTTATGATTTTTCTTGATGATGGATCATAGAGTGTGATTCAAAATGTTGATGGTAAAAAATTCTAACACAATCGAACCTATAAATCTAGCTATCATTCAAATGGATTGTGGAAATCTAATATCATTAATTTTTCTTAAGTCAACTTTGACATAGATCCTAGAATAGGTGACCAATTTTCTTTCTTCTAACGCACACAAGTTGTATACAAATTCCTCAATTGCACACCCTATCGATCTAAGTATATCGTCTACCCAAATTTATTGAAAATTTTTATACAAATAAATCTAAATGGTGACTTCCTTAATCATTTATGTGTGGGGATGGAATCTTGATCTCTTAAAAGTAGATCTTTAGAATAAATCCAATATGTCGATTTTGTTCATAAAAGGTTGATTTTGAACCATCAATCATTTCGAAGTGAATTTTCACCAATATTTTTTATTAACTCATTCATACATTCATACATACATATCCATGATTGAATGAAATATATTATTTAAATTTAAAAAGTAAATCATATCATGCCACATCACTACACCAACAAAACATGACTTAGTCCACAAGAATGAGCCTCACTTCTTTTGTTGACCTTTTTGGACACTTTGGCAAAAAGTGTGATGATGTGGCAATATATTTGATGATGTGGTCATGAGACCTTAGTTATAATAAATAAACTTTCCAAGTAAGTTGTAAAAAAAATGGTAGTGATTTGAAATATCTACATAGGATTTTGAAAAGTGTAGTTAGGATGCTCAATTACTGGGTCATCTCGTATGAGGCATCTAATTTTTTAAGTGCCCAAAGGAGTGAAAATAAATTTTCCAAAGGTAATGTAAATAATCCAAAACATTGGGACTGATTTGAAATTGTCATTTGAGCTGGTATATTAGTTAGGAAAATGATTACTTTCAACTTACTAAAAATAAAAACATAGGGTATGTGATGCACAAAATAAAGCATTGGCTTGAATTCATCTCTAAAATAATTTTTTTGCTTCAATTACTACCTATTCAATAAGGAATAATATGTCCTTGGCTATGGGAAAGAAAACTAATGAGATCTTCACTAGGGGAAATAAACAAATATGCTAGATAGATTCATAGGAGTTATTGTTTGAGAAAATAAAGTGTAAATAGAAAAACATATTTTATGCAATTATGTATCTATAGATTATTTAGAATTATTTAGCTTTTTGTGTTTTTTGATAGAGTTAAACAATATTGTCTTTGTATGATCTAAAATAATGCTATCTAAATATTATAGTTTCAAACTTTTATAACATTACTTGTAATATACATTGTTATCCAAAAGTGATATAAATGAAAATTATATCATACATGTGATAATTTGATGCAGGAGCATCTTAGGTCATTGGCAATCTTGTATCACCAAAAACAAGTTTGAGTTTTCTATGTTGCTCGGTTCCTTCTCTGACCGAGTTGGCTTGGTAGTTGCTCAGTTTCTTCTTTAACTGAGTTGGTCGGTTAATTCCTTGGCACTCGGTTAACCTTGCTTACCAAGTTGTTTATTGTGGTTTTCTATTAAGGCCGACTTGTGCATTTAATTGTGGTCATAGAGTTGATGTTGGTATCGATCACTGGGAAGCGTGTGGACCTACATTTGGTTGTTCCTTCCGCTAATGATGGATATGAAGGCCAACTTATTTTGGTAGCCTATTGTATATAATGTAGTTTTTGGTTTTAGTTTTAGGCATCAGTTGGGAGGTAGTAGTCGATAGATATATCAGTTAGAAGTTTAAGGTAGTTTCTAAATCCTCGTATATTGGAGGACTATTGTAATTAAATCTATGTATCTAGCCCTAACTAGGAAGGCCTTACAGCCCGACATATATGAATAAATTTGATGAAATATAAGGATTTGTTCTACATTCTCTCTCTCACTTGTTGTGTAATTTCTTTCGTGTGTGATCTCTACAAGGTGGATTTCAATTAGGGTGTTCCTTTGGCCCCTCTTCCCAACCTTCCTTGCATCAACTGGTATCAAAGTGAAGGTTGAGATCTAGATCTAGATTTTTGAATCTAGGTTTGAGGGTTCCTTCTTGTTAAACCCTAGTTGACATTGGTTGTGGGGTAGCAGATTACAATCTGACCTACAATTGTAGAGGGTTTCAATATGGTTTGTGGGAGGTGAGACACAGATTCAGGATTAACAAACATGTTGAGATGACTTGCTGCTAGGTTAGAAGCTATTGAGACAACCCAACATAGAGGAAGACATCTTGAAGATGTCAGTGATGAAGAAATTGAAGAAGAACAAGGTGATGCAAAACTTGCACTGGTGATGGATCAGGGTGAGGAAATATTGTTGAAGGCTTTGACAAATCTAAAATCTACCTGAGATTAGAGACTACCTGAGATTCCTGATAGTCTCTGTATTGGTACAGAATCCACAATTGGTATAGAATCTAGAATTGGTATAGAATTTAGAATTTAGACGATGAGATGTATTCTTGTTTGTTTGCTTTTCTTGTTTTCGCATGCAAAGATTCAGCTCTTTGAGGTGTAGTTTCATTGTTTTCACCACTGATTCTTGTTCCATTAGTGACAGTCTATTTAAATGTCCTCTTTCTTGGCTTTTTATTTTGGGGGAATTGATTTAATATAAAAAAGAATACCAATATTCTACACCGAAAGGTGTTCTACACTGACAACATGGACTTTGAATGTCACTGTACATAAAAGAAGTTCCTCGGGAATGGGACACGTCAAGCTACCCATGAGGATGACCGGATCAGTCCGATCTAGGCCAGCTTTTTGGACAATTCCCCATTTCTTATTTCTGGAAAAAATTGATGCTCTTTATCCTCCAACGCTGAGAGCATCGAATGATACAATCTTATCCTCGAATGCTGACAGCATCATATGATGCAATCTTATCCTTCCATGCTGACAGACAGTAGAGTATGAGAGACATGCATATGTATAAAAACTATAGAAAATACATGGTCCCTACTAAAATACATATAAATTATATACAAGTATAATATCTTCTTTCTCAATCTATTATGCAATGGAATTTAGATTTATGGTTAGTAGTAGATATAACATAACTAGTAATATATATTGTTATCCAAAAGTGATATAAATGACAATGCATACCATACATGTGATAATTTATAAGAATTTTAAAGGAGATATCTAGCGTGATAAATTGAATAACTCAGCAACATAAATGAACCACATTATTTTCAAATTATATTCAACGTCAAAGTTCTTCCAATACTTATCATAACCTTGAGAAGTTGGAATGCTCATTCTCAATCTAAGAAGATTTCAGTCCCCTTGGATCCTTTATAGCTATAGTGTCTATAGATGAACTAGTTCTTACATTGAACCCACCAATTATTACACAAAACCCAACCTACCTCACAAAATGAATAAATAAATAAATAAATTCTTATGCAAAATGAAGATGCCCCATAACATAAACAAAACAACCCTAGCTAGGGAGCTCTTGAGTGTATTTTGTACCCTGACTTACATACACATTGTGTGTCCCTTCTCCTAATGTCCATAGTCCACCAAGCCACCTTCTTCTTACATAAGTGATCTCCATGCCCACTTTTCAAATCTCACATGAATGTTGTATATAACCTTTTAAGGGGCGGTTTCTAAACCATCACGCCCTTTCAAAAAGATTTCCTTTTAATAACTATTCCTCCACTCTAATCAGATTATTTATAAATATTATTTATTAATCTATCTTTTAACCAAAGATTCGTAATATCCTTTATTTTTATCATCCTTTTAAATCTCAAGGGTTATTTAATAACTTTATCTTCTTTTGAAAAAATACGCACACAACAATTTGAATCTACAAAGCATTATTTTAAATTAGAGTAAAATAAGTTATGAAGAGACCTCGAAACCATTTACAAAAAAGGAAAACTTGCAAAAAATGAAAAATAAAGTGTAGAACAACTGTTGGCTGACAAAAAATAAAAAAGGAAACCAAATGGGTCCAAGGACCAAAGGGATACTATAGATTCTTTAGCATTATTTTAGGTCTCCACAGTTTTTTGAATAGCCTCTTCATTAAGATTCAAAATATCATGAACAATGTGGACTTTCTTAGTCTACCATTATAATGATTGTGAGTTCTAGCCAGGGACCAATAATAGTCCCTAAGCATATGTCATGTTGATCCACTACAAAATTTTCTCCCTTATTCTCTACAATAGTTGAAGAAGAACTCAAATTACCCTTTTCCAAACCTTTTAGAGCATGAGCCTTTTCATAATATTTTTTAAGACCATCACTCCTATTCTACATTGTCATTCTACTAATGGCTGCAACAACCCTGATCTTATTATGCAACTTACTAATAGTATCTTCCATTAATTTGATCTTCTCCTCATGATCTTTTTCACGGTTTTGACATCCTTGGCCACATCTTGAATAAAGGAAAGAATCTTGTCAGCATTATCCAAACTATGATTCATGTTCATACTATTTTTCTCCATATCCATCTCGATCTTAAAGGTACCTACCTTAGCCTTAAGAAACTTAATTTAAAAAACCATCAATTTAAAAAGACTATGACTACCCTGCACCACATCATTAGACACCAACATCATATCCCCTATTTCAATGAAAGAGTAACCTTTTTCCAAATTGACAAGGGTATCTTTTCTCATTTTTATAGGGATTTCTATCTAGATCTCCTTCTCTTATGGATTCACTCCTAAATCAAGGATGCCAACTTGTTCCCCTACCACCTTATCCTTCTTCATTTTATCATTAACACTAGACTTTTTCATAGTCTTCCTAACATGAGGATCCATGGTATTCCTTCTATCTCCAATCAAAGAAAGAGAAAAATTAGTACCCTTTTTTCTCTGTCTCACCTTTTTCACTTAGAAAATATAGAGGATTCCCCCACTGATATTTACCCTTTTTAGCTAAACTTAGAGTTTGAGAAGCTGATCGTACTCTATAATACCCCTCCCATAGTTTACTTTTCAATTTTTTTTATTGCAAACTCTTTTAGGCCACTTTCATGTGTGTGTTATTTATTTTAGAAATACTTGAGGGTATGAATGTATGACATTATATTGGATAATTATGAATTAGAAGTTTTTGGTTTTTTGGATAACATCATGCCATATTCTATAGAAAAGGCATTAGCTATAACTCTCACCATAACTTTTGGGAGGTGTTATTTTATAGATAGTAAACAGGTTCCTTTGATGGGGAAAGTGAAAGATGTATAAGCTATTTTGGAAGCATACCCAGATAAGAGGTTGAAGCTGGCAATTCTTGTGAGACATCCTAGCTAGTTATGGCATTCTTCCGAGCTAAACATTTTGCAAGGATTTGGATGGAGAAATAAAAATAGACTGGTCTAAGACTGTGATCCTAGTTGGTAACCACAAAGTCAATCTTGAGCCAGAAGCTAAGAATAATTTTATAATATTCCCTTCAGACAACCTTAAATCTCAAATATTATACCAGGAATGTGAATTTGGGAATTACCTCATCCTTCCCAGAAAAGAGGAAGAAGAATGAGTTGAATTTCTAGTTGTGAACAAGCACCCCTGGGTTATGGAGTTTGATGGAAGTTGTTCTAACTCAGGATTTGGAGCAGGGGTGGTCATGATTTCTCTACAAGTTGATCACTGCCTTTTTTCTTTTAAATTAGATTTCAAGAATACCAATAACACTACAAAGTATGATGCTCTGTTGTTAGGATTGCAAGAAGTCAAAGAAAAGGGTATAAAAGTACTCAATACGAAAGGAGATGCTGATTTAATAGTAAAACAGGTGAGGAATATTTTCACTATTAATAATGAAAGGCTGAAACACTACAATAATAGAGTATGGGATGAATTGGAATATTTTGATGCTTTTTCCATAGAAGTCATCCCTAGAGACCAAGATTCTAGACCAGACTCATTGGTAATTTTAGCTTCTCTCTTATTGCCTCATCCTAACTTCAAGGAGGATATTTATTAAATGGAGATGATTTACAAACCCAGTGTCCCTGATGATGTCGAATACTAGCAAGTTTTTGAAGATGACTCTCAAATAAAAAATTTCCTTGAAAATACTCAATCATTTGCAAAATCATACTTTGAGGGGTTCAAGGTCTCTTGTAAAGACTTCAGTCCTGACCTTGGAATTGAAATTGATGAGAGTATCATCTAGCTAATGGGAAAAAAAATCCCAAAGGGCTTAGGTACCCTAGAACAACTTTTCTTTCGTAGAGATGAATAAATTAGAGAGAAAAGAAGTTAGAGTTTAGACAACCAAGGAGAATGTGAGAAAATTAATATTGGTGATGAATCTAATCCTAGATGGGTATCGATTGGTAAGAATTTTACTTTGGATTAGAAGCATAGTTTTTGTAAACCTTTGAGGGAGTACAAAGATGTATTTTCCTAGAATTATGATGACCTATAAGATTTAAGGAATGACCAATCTCAACACAACATTCCCTTGAAACGTAATGCCACCCCTTTCAAGAAAAAGTTGAGGAACTATAATCCTAAATTTTTTGAAGATATATACAAAGAAGTTGAAAAAAATGCTTAAAGTGAGGAGAAGTTTCATAAGTAAATTTCTTTAGTTTCCAACGATTTAGACATGGATGACAATTTTTTTATGTGAGGATATAAATGTGAAAGAGTAGATATTTGTGTTTATACAACATTTTGAATAGTTCCTATCCAGATATTTTTAGGTTAATTGAAGTGATCATAGTGGTATAATTACAGTAATAACTTACAATTCTATGTAAATGGGAGGAGCATGACTTGTTGCAACACAAATCATACAAGGGTGACACAGATTTGGAAATATTATCAAAACCATTCTACGTGACCAAGGAAACAACATATCTTAGTAGAAAGATCTCTAAAAATGAGTAAGAAGTTGGATATTATATACATGACCAAGAAGTAGCACATCATGTTGGTACATACAATAAGCCCACCACAAGTTTTTTGATCATAGTGCTAAGCCTGTCCAGATCAATACTATTTATAAAAAAATTTCATTTTGTAATGCAACATAGTTGTGGACACTAAAACCTAAATTACCTTTTCATTATTGTGTATTAAGTGCACTTAAAATGTCAAAGTCAGTAAAAGTTGTTGGTTGTAGCTTGGATATGTGCATGTGGATCACTTTACTATTAGAAAAGATTTGTGTGATAGGAGCTCAATAATGCTATTAATTGTCGAACCATGGAACTGACATTTCCTTGTCCTTGTCATCTTGCTCTTTATGATACACTTGTCTCAATCAAGCTGAATCTTGAATGTTTACTCAAGCACATCACTCAACAAATTATGGATTGTATCTAGTGTATACATGAATCACACCATAAATTTACAATTTAAAGCATATGCAACATAGGAAACTATAATAAGAGTGACCTGATTCTCAATTTTAGACATTTAGTTATTTTAGTTCTATGTTACCCCGGGTCCCTGGGAGGGGGAATGGTTTCTAGGATGATGAGTTTTTAGGATGGAAATATTTTTTTTGGGGTAGGAGACAACACTAGGACTATGGGTGGGCGGAGGGATAGGAACATTGATTTCTCAATTACGCATTGAGATAGGTAAGGTTGAATCGATAAGGCAACCCGAACTCTGGGCTTATGGGACCAGTTTATGAGCAACCCGATATATGATGATGCAGAGGAGTCTATCAAACCATACTTTCATAGAGACCATACTTTGATAGAGAAGTAGATTTGGGAACTATAAACTAGTAGAATTTGGACAAATAAATGACCAGGTGACTAAAATTTTTAGTCACGTGACTAAAATTGATCATGTTCTACCATTTTTTTAGTCATGTGACTAAATTTTTAGTCACGTGACTAAAAATGATCATGTTCTACAAATATAAATGACTAAAAAAATGACCAATTTGGTCATGGGGTAAAATCACATCTAAAGTGACTAAATAATTAGTCACCCTAATAAAAATGACTAAATGAATGATTAATACTCCTTTACACATTAACATTTGATAATATCATATACTTATATTCTTGGAAGTTGAATTTCACCAATATTGTGTGCTCGCCAATAGACTTATTGTGTGAACATTATTCCAACCACTATTTGCCAATATCTCTAAATGTTAACTATATTTAAAATTCATCTAAGTGTTTTACAATTAGAATTTATATAGATCAGGTGCATATAATTCATAGACATTATTAAGGTTTTTTAAAGTGTTATTTTTGGTAGTAGATTGGTTACTATATTGGGGTAGCTATCAAGAGGGGAAGTATTTAAAGCTCTATAGGGTACTTCAATTAACAACTAAAATTGTGTATCTTTGATTTGATTTTTTTCCTTAGATTTTCAAGTGCATATGTTATTGAGCTATCATTTCATGTCATTTATTCCTTTCTCATTTGGAATTTCAAAATTTTTGTTCAATTTGTTATTTCTCTTTTGGGTTTCCTTTGGCATAGATGTAATTCTTTCATAAATTTACCTAGGACCACTAGTACATTTTGGCAAACATATGACTACGTGACTAAAACTTTTAGTCAAGTGACTAAAACTGATCAAATTCCACTATTATTTTGCAATCACAAGTATAAATAACTAAATAAATGGCTAAATAAATGACTAAACAATTAGTCACTAATATTTAGTTACCCAAACAAAAATGACTAAATAATTAGTTACTAAAACAAAAATGACTAAATCAATGATTAAATTAATTATCAATGCATTTTCCCCCAAAATTAATCAATGAGGGTCTAGGGGTAGAAACCTGATAATGGGGTCAATGTGCATCTACCTTGATCATAAACTCCCAACCCCACATGATGATCTAAACAACCGTAGAGAGCAATCACCTAAACAATATTCACACAAACTGAATCCAAATAGAAATATGGAGAGTTCAAGCCAAAATAGTTTCCTGACTAGATGTTTTTTCTAAGAATGTTAAAGAATCATTTGATTCTATGCCTTCAATTTCACATGATCTTTTAAGTAATTTAAAGCAGACGATAATCATCCTATACACTTCTTTTTTGTTTTGAATTTTATCATAATACATATATATTAATCCCTCTCATGGGACTAAAATGAAAATTATACATACTAATTAGATCCCATTTTTCTTTGTCATAGCATCACACTTAATCAATTTATTGTTCATGGATGTTACAAAACATATGTATTGAGTATAGGGATTTTTTGTATTTGTTGAACCACTTACATTAATACATTCTTTATTAGTCCCTTCAAAATTGAGGCACTCCAAATTAGCTAATGTAAATTGTCATAAACTTTTCAGAACTTCCCTCTTCATCCTCTCCACATTGTTTACAAACTCCCCCTTGATTACACCTCCTATTTTATTTTCTCTATAATAAGATTAACTATAAACAATTTATAAAACATCACTTTTAATTAATATTTTACATTATATTATATACAAATAAAAAATATAAGTTACATGGCCCTTTATTTTTGTATTATGTTAAAAAGATAATATATTTATTAAGTGGTTATTTAAACATCACTTAATAAAATTATTATTATTTCCAAATTTTAAAAATACAAAATAAATAAACATTAATACATTAAGTGGCTAGTCCACCTTTTTTTAAAAAATACTCAATACCACACAAAAGTATTAGTTGAGTGCCAAAAAAATAATGAAAAAGCAAAAAATTGCTTTTGCTCGATCAAAACACCAACCCATTTCTACTTTTCATTTTAGTTTTTCACCTTGCTCTTTCTCAACTTTTTATCATCATGAAGACTAGGGTTTGCAATATTTACAGTGGTCATGAAGCCATGTTTTCCATTCATTGAAGCAGCATGGGTAGCAGTTAAAGGTCTAGCAGCATCCTGATGCACCTGTTAAAGATCGAGACCTGGTAACATACATATATGGTAGCATATCCAACAATAGAAGCAGTTCAAGATCGATAACTAGCATCAGTCTTTGATCTGGTTTAAGTACATGTGGAAGCATTCATTTAAGCACCACCACTAGCAGCTCAAGGAGCTAATCATATATAGGTACATCCTATTTGAAAAACTTGTGCACTCTACCCTTACAAAGAAATGATGAAACTTTCAGATTTTAGATGCTTTAAGCTTTGTTAAATGCAAAGATAATGGGAAAATCATATATTTTTTGTGTGTTCTTGGCATGGTTTTCTTGCAAAATTTTCTTCTTTGTTTCCTGTTAAAATAAAACTTACAAAATCTGTGTATCTTTGACCTTCATTTAAATGGTTACTACTATTCATTATTTTAATTTCTTTTATACTGGTCACACCTTTCTTTATTTAGTCACCAATGAATTATTATTTATAAGGGAAAATTAAGATCTGTACTTAGTTTTGTAGGGTATTTGACTACATCCAAGACAAAAAATGATGTTTTTCTAATTTCTATATAACAACAACAATACATGAATTTTTTTTTTCTCCATCCTTAATGTGTCTTCTTCAATAATGTATACACAACTGGTTAATGAGGATGAAGAGATGGGAAAATAGAAGAGACCTAAAGATAATAGGGATGTTAAGGGCCAAAATTCTCAACCAAACATGATTGATAGTGAATTTCCATGCCCTTCTCTTTCCAATCGATTAATGTCCAACATATTTCCTTTCCATGAATCTAAACAAGTGGCCTTCAATGACATCTATGACATTCTCAGTTTGTTGGTATAAAGATATCACACATTGAAATGAATAATCTTCAATGAAAGTGCATGAAGGAAAGAATTATCAAGGTATCTTCAGATGCATCTTGATATTTTCCTATGTGTTCATCTTGATAGTTTGAAGAAAGGCCAAAGCCCATTGAAGGCTTTCCATGAAAAGCCAGTTCATGTATCCTTACAACTTGGACTCCATGGTATATAAAGAAGAGTTGAAATGGTGAGAATCCACCATGACAAGCTCAAGAGTAATTAAGCTCCTAGCAGGCCCAGCCCAAGCTTGTAAACAGCTAGCCAACTTAGAAAAACATGTAGCAAAAAAAGTGGCTATTGAAATATAGGCAGGAGGAGCCACTATATTCTGAGCTAGTAAAAATCTCTACAAGGGACAACTCAAATAAAAGGAAAACAATTGAGGAATGAGCCCTTTTTCAAAGATGGCTCCTTGAACAACTATTGCTTTATATTACCCAATGGCATGCAATGCAGGCTCTGCAAACATATCAAGTAAACTGAGAAGAACGGAAGTGGCAGTGTTTATTCTGTCCAATGGAATGCAATGCAGGCTCTACAAACATATAAATTAAATTGAGAAGCATGTGAGTGGTATTCATTAGCAACATAGATTGTTGGCATATGATTCCAAGCATTTTGTACTTGTTGGCTCCAAAATCTTACCCACACAGTGTTTGTACTGCACTTTGATAGGGAGACTAGTGGATTTAACCTTCAAACTTCAAAAGAGGCTTCAAATCACTCCATGTTCTTGAAATATCATTCAAATTTCTCTCAAGAATGGATCAATTCCATAGACCCAACCCACTCTTTAGACTTATCAATGGTTAACTCAAAATCTCAACTCCCACTAGGCTCCATACCCTTAAGCCACTCTACCTTGGATCTCACTCATGAGCACTAAGACTCTTTCCACACTCCCCCTAAACACCCTAAAATACCTTTGGGACACACAAATATACTATTCCAAACCCCTACCTCCTTCACACAACTCCCTTGACACATCCATGAAGAAAACTCAACTCAAACTACACTATCATTGTCCTTTTACATAGGCCAGTACTCAGTGGATCATAAATTTTGAACCAGGGATTATTATGAAAATCCCTCTAGTAAGGATGTGAATCATTAGGTTATGACCAACATATCCCAAATTCAACAAAATCCAAGGTTTGGTTTGGATATATTGCCCCCACATTAGGACTATATTTATGAGACAACCATACCCTCGATCTTCAAATTTGATAAACAATGGTCATCTTTTCCACCTTTTCAACCATCCCTACAATCAAATAGATAAGGAAAAATATATAAAAAGTTAGAACTATACTCATTTCCCAATCCTTAATAAACATTTAAGAGGGAGGAGTCACAGTTTTCACAAAGATACACTACTTCTTACTAAACTGTCGGAGAAACTGTACATGGATAGTCAGCAAGACAAACTTAAGTTAGAAAAGTTTAATTGGATATGCACAAAATGGATTAGTTGAAAAGGCTTTAGAAAATTTTAAGAAAATGTACTCAGAAAAATAGGAGCTTTGAAACAAGCAAGTCCAATTTGAGCATATCCTACAATCATCCTAGTCCTTTTGACCACTTGTTTTTAAGGTATACTATTGTGCCTTATCTTCTTCCACATTTTGGATAAATGTCTACCAGGGCATTTGCAACTGTAGTACTTGACAAAAATTCTCTATCCTTTATGCTTTGATGGATGTTGTGGAAAAGATTTAGAGAGACCGCCAAGAAAATGCAATGGGTAGGTGTAAAGTGAGATTTCATAGTCTTTTCCAGCATCCTTTGTACCAGTGATAAAAAATAGATGAAGCATAAAATCAAAATCAAATATTTTAGAAAATAATGTATCAGTATAATTAGTATCTAAAAGTAAAAACCAATTTCTATTTGTATAAATATAAGAATTTTCTTCTATGTGCATAGAACATAGAAGCATGATAGAGAGAAGGGAAATCCCATTAGTCATTATAGTTTATTTTATTCAATAGTTGGTATATATGTCAAAACTAAATTTTAAAAAGAATAAAGAGCACAAAAAAGTTTTTGTTTTACTTATAGTTACTTCAGATCACTCGAGGCATAGAAACATAGGATATAAGTTAAATCTAGTTAAGGAAAAACAAAATCTTCTACTTTGATTTAGTTTTGACTAGTTTTTTGAAAAGCTAGACAACCCAGGTGAGACATACATGGCACAGGTGGAAAGTCCATTTAAAACATGGGTACCAACATTCTTTTCCCATTCTTCTTCTAGATGGAGTTATGACATGCCAATATAAACATGTTGACTTAGCCTACAATCACCCCAATGATGCCATTGGCTATAGGAAATCCAATGATGTCTTGTTTTTAATCAATTATAAAAAATTGCAAATGGCTAGGCAGAATGTTCCTATGAAACAAATGTATGAATAAATTGAGTATAGAGTGTTAAAGTTTAATTTTCACTCACATAGATTTCTTCACTTCTAATGTTTCATAACCAAATTTGCAATTATTCTCATCTCTTCAACTACAATAAAAAGGTGAAGCTAGCCAATATACTTATAGAAAAATTAAGGTGTCTTTGTTGTATGACTATGTACAAATCAGGTTACATGCAACTACATGTATTGCCACCGTGGCAGAGAAAATATATGGGGAAATAAAGTACCAACTCTCTGCCAACTAATGGGCATAGACAGTGCACCAAGACTCCAACATCATCAAGGCACAAAATATGTTGCAATTGTAAGAAATCAATGTGTCTAAAGAAATACTATGAATGTTATCAGGCAGGGGTTGGATGCTCAGATGGCTGCAAATGTGAAGGTTGTAAAAACACATTTGGAAAGAAAGGAGGATCAGATGACATGAAAGACAAAGAATCTCAGGATGACATATGGAAGAAGGAAACATCAAAGTATTCAGGGAGGGGTTGGATGCTCAGATGGCTACAAATGTGAAGGTTGTAAAAACACGTTTGGAAAGAAAGGAGGATGATCCAGAGGTAAGTGTGGTGGACAAGGTTTTCAATAAGTGAATGATACAACCCAAGAAACTCAATGCTTCAACTATGCTTCAAGAAGATCAAATTATGATTTCACCCTCCCCAATAGCAAACAATGATAGAATAGGTTTATTTATATTGTATTATAAAATATTCATATGGTTAAGGGGTTTAAAACAACACCCAACACTTCAATCTTGAGCAGTCTTCCTAAAACTCTTGCTCTTTACTAAGAACAACCACAAATACTTTTAATCCCCAAAAAATGATCTAAAATAACCTTTGAACAACCAACCACAAAAACCTACAACCTTTCATACCCTTTTGATTCATTAACTCAACCTTAGAAAGCAAATAAGACAAAATACACCACCTTGCTGCCCTCTGGATAGACCTATGGACAGTCATAATAACTTTTCAACCAGATTGAATTTCTTCAATCCCTTTAGTGAGTTTTGGAAAAATTAGGTTCTCTTAATTCTTTCAAAAGAACATCAAGATCCAACGGTTCAATCCCAAGATATTGCCCCTGCATCAGACTGCATTTTCTGCAACCTTCATTTCTGAACTTTTACCCTTTCTCCAAACTATGATCACTCTTTCGTATTATATCTACACATCACTTGTTAAAAATGTATAATAAAATGTTAGTGAACATTATTCCATGGGGTCTACTCCTTTGATCCCATGGAACAATCAATCCTTCATTGAAACTTCAAAATAATTACTAAAATGCAAAGAAAACTATGATTGTACAGTATGAATGAAAAGAACAAGAGTAACTAAGAGATCTTAAATGCATTAGGATGGGATTACAATAAGATTCAAACCCTTATCAATACATTTCTAATGCTCCTCAATGAAATAACCAAGTTTAAAAGTCAAAACAACACAAAATGCCTTGAAAAAGTGATCTTTACTGATGTTTATCTTGCATAGTTCGTACACTTGAGCCTTCTATTGTACAATGCCTTCATTTTCTAATATATAGACCATTCCTAACTACCACAACCATATTTGTATGATTGGAAGGTTTTTTAATGACTTTAGACACTAATAAATCTAATTCCTTCCAAATTTATAATCTAACCATTTCTTTTCAAATATTTTAATTTGCAACCTTACAATTTATTAATTCAATGACCCCTTACTTTATTTTATTGATCTAATGACCTATTGACTTTCTCAAAAGACTCCTAGACCTTTTAAATACTCAAATTTATCAATTGGATGCTATTGATCCATTACAAATCATGTTTATTCTTTAAAGAACACTTTGCTAGCTTATAGAGATTATTCTTATTACATACTATCAAAAGCCATTATAGGCTTCAATATGGTCCAATTGACCTCCTTAGAGTCTTTATGGTGTTTCTTCATCCACTGATCTTCATTGGCCTTTATGATCTTCACATTGGTTTTGACTGTCCTTTTTGTTTTGACTGATTGTCCTTGGTACCCTGCACCATAGGATCAAATGATAGAGAAGACAAAGAATATCAGGATGACGTATGGAAGAAGGAAACATCACAAGAAAAGCTTGAGTTGGTTGATCAAAATGATATTCTAGAGTCAGAGCAACAAAAATCTAACAAGATTTTTTCTCTAACGCTATCCTTCCAATATGTCAGTCAGGGAAGATCCACAACCAAATTGAAACCTTTTGGAAAGCAGCATTTCACTCTAGAAGATTTAGAGTCACCATCATTATCTCAGTCTTTTGCAAAGCCACCGAGGTCTCTGTTAAAGATTCTAAGTATTACACAAGGAAATGACCTTGCTATGTTTAATCATTATAAGGAAGGACCAAAAACCTTAGCTTCACTAATCTTTACTCAAAGATGGAAAAATTAGGGCAGTTATCATCTAAATGGGATGGTCTTGATGATATTTGTACACTCACTCCAGCATTTCAGCCACCTTTGAGACCTGTAAAATCCTTTGTGTTTTTGGGTAATTGTCATTTTTATTGTGACATAAGAAGCATGCATTTTATGTTGGTGGAAGACAATAAATTTTAGGCTTTTGAATCATTTATGTTTCAGAGTTTTCATCACTGTCTTAGGTTTCCTTGATTTTAAGGTTTGAGAAATTTTAAAGAGAAAAATTGAATTTATAACATCAATGGTTCTTCTCTATGTGCATGTTACAATAAATTTGAATGTTTTTTTGCTTTGACTTCGAGGTTTCTGTAAATTTATAGCAAAATTCTTTTTTCTCCATTTTGGGATTTTGGATAGGCACAAATTTTACTTTAAATTATCATGTGGAGTTAATGCTAGTGTGAAACCCTTGGTTATGAAAATAGTTTCTAACTATTAGAAACCCTTCTTGGCTTTTAAGGACCTCAATACTTTGTAAAGGGTTGTTGACACTTAAAAAGCACTCATGGTATAATGAGAAAAGAGTATTTAGGAAGCATCTTATGTAGGTGCAAGAGTAACTGCATACCCAAGATTTAGGGCATCAAAAAAGTATCCTAGATTTGTATTTGCATCGATGACATCCTTAGCGGCTATGGAGAAACTTCTGAATATCTGATTCTCTATCATGTAGACTTCAAAATTCTAAGAATTTTCTTCAATTTATTTGCATATCTTTTACATTCTGAAAAATTTTGTATTATCTGGGGCTTCAAGAAAATTGAAAAGTTCAATCTTGCTAACAAAATTTATGTTCAAGACCAAATTACAAAATGATAGGAGTTCATGTTGCATTATCCTAAAAAAAGAATTAATCACTTAGGTCAACCTATAAATTGAGATAGAATTTGGGTTCACATGTGCTTACAATTAGCAAAATAGGCAAGAATTAATTTTTGAATTCATCATATACTTTAACATTTGAACATTATTGCATTTGAAACCATATTTAATATTGGAAAGGAAACTGTGGAAAGAATTTGAACAAAAAAAAAATGCTAAGTATAGTCTTGTATTAATTCAATATGTTTATTGCAGCAATTCCTCAGTCCAAGAGTTTTTCCTATTACATGGTCTTCTATGGAAAATGCTTACCCACATTTTCCCATGGCTACATTTTCTTGAATATTGCCAAAATGTTCTGGACATAGCAACCAAAATGATAAAGATTCAAGAAAGGACATTGAAACACACATGATTTGAACTATAGGTTCTTGTGGGGTCAACTAAATAATTCTGAACCTTCTAGGATACAAAAATGGATGAAATTCAAATGAAACATTTCTCAAGTCTCACCATTTTGTTGGAGTTGTCTTAAATTACTTTGGATAAATTCTCTGCTTTTTGGTTTCTATTTACAAGTTCTTTGTAACTTGGGTCTTAGAGCTTTTGGCATTCAAATCCATTCTTGTTTGTTTGAGGTACAGATCTCAACAAGAATCTTCCTTAAGCTCATGTTAATGTACTTTTGTCTCATCTTAATTTTTAGCTGTGACCAATTCCCAATGTTTAACTAGTGTTTAATATTCAACCTTTAAAAAAAAATATAATCATCTTTTACTTCACTATCTAAATGACACATGAGTTGCATGCATGGTCAATGGCTACTTTAATTTATTTCAAAGAGGTATTTGTTTCTCCTAAACTTATATTTGCCTCAAGTTGGCGTCATTTTCTCATCACATGCCTCTGTTGGCATCATTTTCTCATCACATGACTCTATTTTATTTCATATTTAGAACTTATCTGCAGCATGAGAACCACAATGCTCAAGATATTATAATTTCTCATCTATCCTTTATCCAATGCCTTTTTTTGTTTTAGGATGTAGCTTAGTTTCTCTGGTATTTGATATTTTTTATTAAAAAAAATAGCACCTTTAGTGTTCAGTTTTGTTCCCAGGTATTGCATCCATTAGAGACTATATATTATCTTTGGTTAATTGTGGGTTGTGTGAAGGCACCAGATTTGAGTGCTCACAATCTTCTTTTCCAAATTCATGTTCTTCCTTCAACATCTTCAGAAGAAAAATGAAATAAATCAAATACAAAATGATGTTTCAATTGGAAATTAACATAGTCTATATTCAACTACTAAATTTAATTCGTGACTTTCCTCTACTGGATTCAATTTTATATTGGGCTTATGATTTGGTTTGGCATCTCTATTCTTTTACACACATCCTACATATGTTTTCACAAGCATATCTGGGAGTATTGATTTTCCCTGTAGAATTATGACAGTAGAATAAATGTTTTAATATGAGAGTAGGGGAATATGGAATGTTGATATAGGATACATGAGAAGTACCACTAAAATATGATTTTGTTTTCTCTTCATTAGCTAGGTATAAATATGTGTAGAAAGATTAAATTTCAGTAGATGCAAACAACTCTTGAACTTAACATGCATAGAAACCTCAACTAGTCTAGCTTATGTGGAGTTAGTCAACTTCTCATGTTCTTATAAGTAAGAATGCCTCATTCAATTTGACATATAGGTAGATAATAATACATGTGCATGGATGCTTCATTTATTCTAATTGAAACACTATACAAATACTTAATTCATTCTAACCAAGATAACATGTTAACTATGGTGATCTTGACTTGTAGGCCAGGTGTACTACTTAGAATCTATAATGTGAGGAGTTTTACAAGGAGAAAATAACCATTCATTAATCTCATCATGCATAGTTTTCTAGTTATGTTAATTAAAATCTGTGATTGGCAATTGGTTGAATGGGCTATATGGTAGCTATATATTTTTTATTTGTTTCCAATCACCTTGGTTATCAGCTTATGCTCTAGAAATTATTGGTCAATTTAAACATGTTAATGTTGTTTCCATCTTGTCTATGAGTTAACTAACCTTGTTGGGAGGTAGTCACTAATAATCAAATCAAATAGTTTCCATATTCTTTTGTGAAAATATTTAATTTTTATGCTTGTATGTGCGCACTCATGTACATATGTAGCACTAAACCTAGAGAAATGTAATTTGGGAGATGATTTAAGATTATTGTATTAAACACAAGATGAAAAATCCTTTGAGAATTTTATTTAGGTGCAATGTATTATTTTGAGACACTTATTAAACACAATTATTGAGATGTTTTATAGAATGGCTTTCTAAAGCAGTAAATCTTTGATGGGTTAATTAGGAGTGAAAATGTAGAAGGTATGATCATTGGTACATACTTTATCTCTATTTAATGTGGCTAGTTTACCCTAAAGATACATGCTTGTCATTATAATAAGGAGAATGAGCCACATGTAACATATTTTCCAATGGCATCATTCACTTCATTCTTTTATTGCACATTGAATAACTTCACCATTAAGTTTAAAGTATCACTAGTCATCCTCCCCTTAGGCTTTTCTACCCTTGAACTATAGATGGAAAAACTTGAAATCATGTTTAATGGAAAGTACTAGTATACATGGTATGATAATTCTTTAAAGGGTACTAGCTCAATGGAAGAGCGCCTATTTTTCAAGTAGGAGGATGATGGTTTGATTCCATCATTCCCTAATATGACTAAATATATGACTAAATTAATGACTAAATATATGATTAAATTAAGGACTAAATAAATGACCAAATAAATGACCAAATAAATGACTAAATAAACAACCAAATAAATGACCAAATAAATGACCAAATAAATTACTAAATAAATGACCAAATCAATGACTAAAATAGTTTATTAAAAAATTTGGTCACGAGATAAATGACCGGAAATAAACTACTAATGGTCACGTGACCAAAATTAGTCATTTATCTACAATTTTTAGTAGTTTATTTAGTCATATATTGTTGTTTTTGTACTAGTGATCTCTTGGGCTATCTATGGTTGCCTTAGAATAGTAGGGCCCCCCAAAGATAGGGTAGTTACAATGGTCGATCCAGTCAATGATTCTGATCTCTATCTAGTCGACTCTATTTATCCTTCGGTTGAACCAATAACAACAATAGTAGATCTAGTGCTTGATCTTGCACTACTAGTAGATCCTACAAATCAATACCCAATAGTAGAAAAAAAAACATGAGTATAGCTATAAGTTGGTCCATACATTGATCTAGTCATTGAGTGAGATCTAGTTGGTCCAGTAGCATGAGAAGTTCCAGTGCTAGTTTCTCCTAATCCAACATACTTCTAGTAGATTCTGTTGATACAACACCAACATAAAGTAGAAGGGCGGATACATACCCATTACCATTACCAATAGCATATCTAGTAGACAAGCCAATAGTAGACCTAGCAACATTTATAGAGGCATAGGTAGCAGATATAGATACAGATCCAGTCGCCCTATCTATACCTGGGTGACACCAACATTAGTAACTATAGAAGAACTCGTAAAAAAGGCAGAGATAGAACCTATAGAGCCATATGTATGATCCAGTTGTTATATATTAAAAAAAAGAGAAAATTTTAAAAATATAAAAAAAATTAAATTTATTCATATGAAAAAGTGGATAAAACATGCCTATCTACATTATAGAACCTTAACATATAATGTTTATGTTAAATAATTATAGAACCCTAACGTATAATGTTTGTGTTAAATAATTTAAGTTAGAGTTCACATGAGAGTGGAAGTTAAACAAATTTTCAAAATTAAAAAATTAATTTTATGAGACAGTCAAGGGATAGGTTTCCCTAAGTTTCCAAGTTTTTAGGATGAGACGGGTCAAATTATGTTGGAAATGTGTCCCAAGATAACATTATTTCAATCTTTGACATCATATCACACATATCTCAATTTGTTAAGTTGATCTGTAAATTTTGAACCACATTTAATGTAGGTATTTTATTTGCTTCATTTTTTTGATGTAAAATGGAAAGCATTGCAATTGAAAACCTCGTTGAAGTGTCAAGGTCTATACCTTTTTAATTGAGCATTTTTTGTTTGGTATAGACAACTTTTGAACCAAAATCTGGGTAATGGGATTTTATTTTCTTTTCTTCGTACTTGCGATGTAAAATGGGAAGCATTACAATCTAAAACTTACTAATTATGCCTTGAAACTCCTTACGAGACACATATCATTGATCTTCATGATGACCTTTTTCATTGTTCAATACTACGGGACAAGTTCCAAAGCCCTATCCTTCCCACTCACATGAACTCATTTTAGAAATAAATGAAACAAATGGATTCAATGGACGTGTTCAGTTGACTCTTCTAGTTCTATGAAGTAAATCACAACACATTATTGATTTCCTTCTACATAGTGCTTTTCCAGCTATAAAGTAACCAAATCATTAGTCACTTAGCACCATACATGTTGCTTTGAATTTAAAATAGAAAAATAGATTTTACAAAGGAGGTGGTCTGTAGTATTCATCTAATATCTGAAAATAACTTAGCATGATTCTCTTCGAAGGAGTACATGCAATGTTACAACAACATGCCAGGATAATGGTTGTAGAGCTCTATTTTCTAAAAAGTTTAATGGTTAAACTTAAATTTTCTTTTGAACGTATCTAAGTAAAAGGTGAAAGGCTTCTTATTAATAAATTTCATTCATTTCTCTTTTCGCCTTTTACACTTTATGTTTTCAAGTCCATTTTACTTAGCTCATATCAGAGTAATCTTTAAGAAACCCCCCTCTCAAGAAATATATAAAATCTTAGCGAATATTTCATTTTCTTGAAAAAAAAATAATTTATATTGGCAAATCTCTCAAATTTTTTGGAAAAAAGTATTCTTATTGGCAATTATTTTTGAATAACAATTTTTTTGTATAAAATATTGGCGAATCTCAAACAATAATATTTTTTAATTAATCACCCTGGTGAATACTTCTATTTAAAAAAATAGAATTCTTATAGAAAATTATTAGGCTTAATGTGAAAATCTTTTGATAAGTTTAAGGAATAGACTCTGTAATAATTACTTACTACCATTTATATAATCTAATAACCTCATTGTATTTTGTGAGACAAATGTATTGATATTTTTAAATACTAATAGGGCCCCAAGTTTCTTCAAGACCATTGATTTATATTGAGATCAACAATCCAAAAGAAATTTTAGCTCCCATTAGCATTACAAACCAAATAGTAATATTTTTACCTCATAGAATATAATGAGGGTCACTAGATTATACTTTAAGTCAGTAATGACAACTGAAAGTTGGTGATAGATCCCTACAGTAACTAATAATCATGATATATTATTGGAGAATTAATTTAAATTTCTACAATAACTTATAAAATTCTGGCGAATCAAATCTAATCATGTATCGAATATTGTGGCAAATTTTCAAGTTCAAGGTTTTTATAAAATAAATTATTTTATGATTTAAATATTTCTAAATCAAAATTTTATAAAAAAATGGCAATTTAGGTTGCCTTAAATTTTGAATTATTAACCAAATTTGGATTCTTAAATTTTCAAAATTAGCCAATTGGTCAATATTAGCCACTAAAAATTACTATACCTCAAATCATACAAGGATGTTCAATGTGTGAAAGGGCTATTTCAATTTTATTTAATTGTTCATTTTAGTGCAGGTCATCATGGATAAAAAAGAAACAAACAATCCTATGGTATCTTATACTTTTAAGTTGTCGATTGCTACATAGGTTTAAAAACAAATTCCGCACATAATCAAATCTTAGTCACCAAATAGTAGAGGTGTATATACATATATATCTATACATGTATGTATATATATATGTGTGTGTGTGTGTGTGTGTATATATATATATATATACAATTTAATTGTTCATTTTAGTGCAGGTCATCATGGATAAAAAAGAAACAAACAATTCTACGGTATCTTATACTTTTAAGTTGTCGATTGCTACATAGGTTAAAAAAAAAATTCCGCACATAATCAAATCTTAGTCACCAAATAGTAGAGATATATATATATATATATATATATATATATATATATATATATATATATATATATATATATATATATATATATATATATATATATATATATATATATATATATATATATATATATATATATATATATATATATATATATATATATATATATATATATATATATATATATATATATATATATATATATATATATATATATATATATATATATTGTTATCCAAAAGTGTATAAATGACAATGCATACCATACATTGATAATTTATAAGAATTTCAAAGGAGATATCTATCATGATAAATGGAATAACTCAACAACATAAATCAACCATATTATCTTCAAATTACATTCTCAATATCTTTCAACATCAAAGTTCTTCCAATACTTATCATAACCTTGATAAGTTGGAATGCTCATTTGTTGGCAAGTTGTCTATACTGAAGTATATGACTTGATATAGTGTTGTCATTATGGCAACAAAGTCATATTGTAGTTTGGAGTGAGTGCGCTTGATAAGAAGATCAAAAATTAGTTAAGTGTTGAAGACTGGACAGTATACAGAGCACTAGAGACTTAGAGCATCAATGCACATGTGTACGGATGAATTATGGTATGCACCCTAAAATTTAAGCTTGTTAGACTATATTTATGCTTAGTCTAAGAGAACATAAGTAGATTTGCAAAGATGTGAAAGTTACAGTCAATTGAAGTTGCACAGCTAGTGTGAGCCAGCAGAGAACAGAGCATAGAGCCGATAGTTAGTATTTTGGTATACGATTGTAATGTAAAATTGTTAAGGCTATTCACCCATTATATTTAGGTTGCCGACATGTTTATATGTATAATTGTAAGAGTGCTTAAGCCAATTCATTTGGAAGTGTTGTTTGTACTAGGTCTAAGGGCCGACCTAGTTGATTATTTTGTGTGAGTATATAAATATAAGGTGCACCCATTGTATTCATTATGGATGTTGGACAAGAGACATAAGTAGCAGAGTAGAAGTGTGCGAAGACACTATGAGATGTATTAAAGCTTTGTAAGAGGTCAAAGCATCAACGCATCAAAGGAATTGATCTGACAAGTAGTGTCACAGTGACAGTTCACTCAGCAAATATAGTGTGTATCTAATATTAGAAGGTTGTAGCCTTCACCATTTGAACAATGAGCTCTAGGACAGTGAGTCCACTCCCTTAATAGGGATCATTGTAAAAGACTCCTAATAGGGTCTAACCCTTAACTAGGTCTATTGTACTTAAAGCATTATAAAGCTACTCCTAATAGGGTAAAGGATCTTCTAACAAAGATCACAAAACACTAGTGCAAAATATTAGTGGGTGTCAATTCCCATCGGGTTTTTTGCCTATTTGGGTTTCCCCGTAACCATATTGGTGTCATGTGTTGATTTCATGTTTCATGTTTATGTGAATGTTTAATTCATTACTTAAGCATTTAAGTTCAGTATAAAGAATTAAGTAAAAAGTTAAAATACAGTATTTATGATTAACAACATATCATCTTTGAAGGAAAGATATAGGTAAGACATCCTTTCAGCATCCACTAAAATTTTTAAAAATATATTCTCAAGTGTTTCTGATTTTCCATACATCAAAGAAGGCTTTAATTGATTATATTATATATACAATGTAGTTCACAAGATAAGGTTTGGCCCCAACTTGTGGAAATGAATTTGATGAGTTGAGATGGTTTTCTTTAAAATTTGCTAATTAAATGCCATCTGCCCCAAGGTATATACAGAGAGAGAGAGAGAGAAAGCACTTGGAAAAGACATTTGGTATCATCTCCACATGGAGAATTGATCAATTTTGTCTTTGTATTGAAAAGTCACATAAGTTTTGAGTTTAGTATTGAAATATGAAAGAAGTGGGTGGCTTATGGCCAATGGTAGGTAGAAGGGTAAGGAAAGAAGGCTTAAAGCATGTTTTTGGGTGAGTGTTGGTCCATATGGACCCACATTAACAAAGAATATCCACTTCTAGAGTATTTAATTAATGACTTGGTAACTAATATGCTTTGTGGCAATAAATTTGGCTTGGTTTGTCTTTGGAGTGACAAGTTGGCCTGCCAGTTGATTATTTTGTATGAGTATATAAATATAAGGTGCACCCATTGTATTTGGTATGGATGTTGGACAAGAGACATAAGTAGTAGAGTAGAAGTGTGTGAAGACGCTATGAGATTTATTAAAGCTTTGTAAGAGGTCAAAGCTTCAATGCAGGGTAAAAGTACAAAGCTGTGTCACACTTTTATAAAGGAAAAGGTCAACAACACACAAAAATTTTAACTTTAATGACATAAAAATGGCATTTATGTTTAAAATTTGGAGATGATGTAAACTAATGAAATGTGTAAAAGTGGATGAAGTTTATGGCTATAATTTTTTTAATTTTTTTTGAACAAGAATTCACATGGTTTTTAAATTTTTTATGTCCATTTTTTACTTGCTGAAAAATGTTGAAAAATGAGGGTCTTGTCCGCACCAAAAAAGTATATGCAAATAATCTCTTTTTTCTTTGATTTCAAAATATGTCATAGATAAAATGTATATCTAGTGTAGAAAAGAAGAAAAATTAGTTTTCAATGTATATTTTCTCTGTTATAACTACTCAAAGTTGAACATACCTAAAATCGATAGTTTTCATCTCGCGTCAAATTTCCCCTATCAAATCTACACCATTTAGAAAATAAATTACACACTCTTGAAGATAACTCTCTCCACTAGATCTAATTAAAATACTATAAAAATTATATGATGATAATCTTGACTCTGTGCTCTAAAAAAGGGTATTTTTATATTTGTAAAAAAATATCATTAAAAAGAGTAAGAGTTATTGAAACGTCGCTTTTCTGAAATAATTTTATTTCTTTAGTAATTGTTATAAAACATGCATTTAATAGATATTTCCAATTGAAAAAGGTGAAGAACTTATCTAACTTAGCTAGAATGAATCTAGCTAGACCATATGTTTGACAAAAAATAATTTCAGTTAGAAATACTCAAATTCAGTTGTGCTGATACGTTGTCCTGAAACGTGACACAGCTTTGTGCTATTACCCTGCATCAAAGGAACTGATCTAACAAGCAGTGTCACAGTGATAGTTCACTCAGCAAATATAGTGTGTATCTAATATTAGAAGGAGTGAGTCCACTCCCCTAATAGGGATCATTGTAAAAGACTCCTAATAGGGTCTGACCCTTAACCAGGTCTATTGTACTTAAAACATTGTAAAGCTACTCCTAACAAGGTAAAGGATCTTCTAACAAAGATCACAAAACACTAGTGCAAAATATTAGTGGGTGTCAATTCCCACTGAGGTTTTTACCTATTTGGGTTTCCTCGTAACCATATTGGTGTCATGTGTTGATTTCATGTTTCATGTTTATGTGAATGTTTAATTCATTACTTAAGCATTTAAGTTCAGTATAAAGAATTAAGTAAAAAGTTAAAATACAGTGAACACTGATTCACCCCCCCCCTCTCGGCATTCCCATTCCTAACATCATTTTGAATCTAAGAAGATTTCAGTCCCCTTGGATCCTTTATAGCTATAGTGTCTATAGAGGAACTAGTTCTTTCATTGAACCCACCAATTCTTACACAAAACCCAACCTACTTCACAAGATGAATAACTCTAAAAAAAGTTCTTATGCAAAATGAAGATGCCCCATAACATAAACAAAGAAACCCTAGCTAGGGAGCTCTTGGGTGTATGTTGTACCTTGACTTGCATACACATTGTGTGTCCCTTCTCCAAATATGCATAGTCCACCGAGCCACCTTCTTCTTACATGAGTGATCTGCATGCCTGCTTTCCAAATCTCACATGAATGTTGTATATAACCTTTTAAGGGGTGGCTTGTAAACCATCACGCCCTTTCAAAAATATTTCCTTTTAATAACTATTCCTCCACTTTTATAAGACTATTTATAAATATTATTTATTAATCTATCTTTTAACCAAAGATTCATTATATCCTTTATTTTTATCATCCTTTTAAATTTGAAGGGTTATTTAATAACTTTATCTTCTTTTGAAAAAATACACATACAACAATTTGAATCTACAAAGCATTATTTTAAATTAGACTAAAATAAGTTTTGAAGGGACCACAAAACCATTTACAAAAAAGGACAACTAGCAAAAAAAGAAAAAAGTGTAGACCAACAGTTCGCTAACAAAAAAGAAAAAGGAAACCAAATGGGTCCAAGGAACCAAAGGGATATATAGATTCTTTAGCATTATTGTAGCCTTCATAATTTTTGAATAGCTTTTTCATTAATATTCAAAATATAATGAACAATGTCGACTTTCTTAGTCTACCTTTATAATGATTGTGAGTTCTATCTAGGGGACCAATAATACACCCTAAGCCTATGTCATGTTGATCTACTACAAAATTTTCTCCCTTATCCTCTAGAGCAGTTGAAGAAGAACTCAAATTATCCTTTTCCAAACCTTTTAGATCTTGAGACTTTTCATAATAGGGTATGTGCAAGATCATGAGGGGCCAAAAAGTGGTGATGTCAGTTCAAAACTTTGACAATGTAGTTGATGACTTTTTTTTCACCAAAATTTGATAAAATGAAAAGGGTATCTTAAGGAGATTATCAAATTTCTATTGATATAATTGCTGTCAAATTTTGAATTTGGTAAGTAATTATTAATTATTTTCTAATTCAGCTACCTCTAAAGTGTAGATTTATATACTGATTGAAAAATTACTATAACTTTCAGATGGTATAACATTTTTGAAATCTAAAAAATGTGTCACATTCTATGCTTTGCCTACTATAAGGAAAAAGAATAAATTTTTGAATTTTGTAAAGTTTTGAATGAGTTAAGGTGGTCAAACACGGGAGTTTTTTTATTCTGAAAATGTTGTAGCAAAAAATTCATAATTAATTTTTTTTTTGGAATAAAATTACAAAAAAATATGCGTCACATCTGGGCATGAGTCTACTACTTATATATAAAATCTTATAATAAAATATTATCATTTGATTATGATTAAGGTGGTCAGACATACACCTACTTCTTATTTTTTTCTTGAAATTTTTGTATTGCTACATTGAAATATATACTTTTCACCAATCATATTAACTTTTTCTCAAAAAGGGCCTAGTAGTTTAGAAACTACATTCAATTTTCAATAGATTCTATTCTTAGAACTTTTTTATATTAGGTTCATAGCTAGTTGAAATTTTCACGTCAAGTTGACTAACCCTGATTTGTTGATTTTTCATTGCCACTTAAGGGCATAGTTTGGCCCCTCATGATCTTGCACATACCCAATATTTTTTAAGACCATCACTGCTATTCTGCATTGTCATTCTACTAATGGATGCAACAACCCTAAGCTTATTATGAAACTTACTATTAGTATCTTCCAATAATTTGATCTTCTCCTCATGATCCTTTTCATGGGTTTGACATCCTTAGCCACATCTTGAATAAAGGAAAGCATCTTGTCAACATTATCCAAACTATGATTCATGTTCATACTTTATTTCCCCATATCCATCTCGATCTTAAAGGTACTAACCTTATCCTTAAGAAAATTAATTTAAAAAACCATCAATTTAAAAAGATTATGATTACCTTGCTCCACATCATTAGACACCAACATCATGTCCCCTATTTCAATGGAAGAGTAACCTTTTTCCAAATTGATAGAGGTGTCTTTTCTCATTTCTATAAGGATTTCTATGTGGATCTCCTTCTCCTATGGATCCACTCTTAAATCAAGGATGTCAACTTGTTCCCCTACCACCTCATCCTTCTTCATTTTAACATTAACACTAGAATTTTCAATAGTCTTCTTAACATGAGGATACATGTGCTAGACTAACCACCAATGTCCTCCTTTGAGATTCGTGATATGGTTTAATAGCCTCCTATGTCTTCTGTAAGTCTAGTGGTTATATTAGGCATTGAAAGACTAAAATTTTGGTGCAATGACAACCACACTTGTAACAAGTGGTATCAGAGTTTGGGCATAGGTTCAAATCCCCTTGGGTGATGCTAACAGGGGATTGTTAGACTAACCGCCAACGTCCCCCTTTGGGATTTGTGACATGGTTTAACAACCTCCTATGTCTTCTATAAGTCTAGTGGTTGTATCGGGTATTGAAAGGTCAATATTTTGGTGCAATGAAAACCACACTTGTAACACCATGGTATTCCTTCTATCTCCAATCAAAGAATGAGAAAAATTAGTATCATTTTTCCTCTATCTCACCTTTTTCTCTTAGAAAATTTAGAGGATTATTTCACTGATATTTACCATTCCCAGGTAAACTTAGAGTTTGAGAAGTTGATTGTGCTCTATAATACCCCTCCCATAGTTTACTTTTTAGTTTTTATTGCAAAATATTTTGGGCCACTTTCATGTGTGCATTATTTATTTCAAAGATACTTGAGAATATGAATGTATGACACTGTAATGGATAATTATGAATTAGATGTTTTGGTTATTTGGATAATGTCATGCCATCTTCTGTAGAAAAAGAACTAGCTATAACTCTCACCAAAACTTTCAGAAGGTGTTATTGTATGGATAATAATGAAGTGTTGACCCAGGCTTCAATCTAGCATGCTCTTGTATGATCCAAAACCTACAAGGAAGGAAAAGATGGGGTTAGATCCAAAGGATCTAAGCAATGCTTGACACCCTATTACTGATCCTCATCTACAATTATGCATGTGCAATGTGAATAAAAACTAAGAGTATTGAATTTTATCATACAATGTTATTGCTGTCATTGCATGCTTGCTACTGTTGTGTACCATATATTGTTTTAAACACTATTTATTTCATTAAGACTATGAGCTATTGTAGTTGACTATATTCTTTTGGGGTTTGATCTATTGTAGTTGTTTCTTTTTTCTTTGAATCATTGTTTACAATTACTTTTGATGCAATATTTGTGTGAAGAACAAGAAAAAAATGGTGAACCAGTGTATTTGACAAAGATAAACATGACCCATTTTGTTGGGCTGATTGGGTTGGCCTAGTACCATTTACATGGCCTAGCCAGATATTAAACAGTGAGCTCATGAATAATGCCAGTATTAAACCGTGAGCTCATGAACAATGTATGATGCCCTAGCTTGCAGCCCACGAGCCATCAAGACATTTCCTCATGAAATGATCATAAACAGGGAGTACCACATAGTGAATATCAACACCAAAATAAATAAAGAGAGATCAAACACTTCACACAATACCTTGAAGGTAATAGAAATGATGCCCTAGCTCTCAAAGCTTGCGAGTCATCAAGCATTCCAAATGAAAAGATGTAAACAATGCCAATATAAAATAGTGAGCTCATGAACAATGTATGATGCCCTAGCTTGTAGCCTATGAGCCATCAAGACATTTCCACATGAAATGATCATAAACGGGGAGTACACACATAGTGAATATCAATAGCAAAACAAATAAAGAGAGATCAAACACTTCACACAATGCCTTGAAGGTAATAGAAATGACATGCCCTAGCTCTCAAAGCTCACAGATCATCAAGCATTCCAAATGAAAAGATGTAAATAATGCCAGTATTAAATAGTGAGCTCCTGAACATTGTATCATGCCCTAGCTTGTAGCCTACGAGCCATTAATACATTTCCTCATGAAATGATCATAAATGAGGAGTACACACATAGTGAATATCAATAGAAAAACAAATAAAGAGATATCAAACACTTCACACAATGCCTTGAAGGTAATAGCAATGATGCCCTAGCTCTCAAAGCTCACGAGTCATCGAGCATTCCAAATGCTAAGATGCAAAAAATGCCACTATTAACAATGCTAAGATGTAAACAATGCCACTGAAATTGATTTAATGAGAAGACAAAGCCCGAATGCCTACCTCAAGTGCTAGTGCCCTCTTCCCACATGGTACCGGCCTCTTCACCTATGCCAAACTCAAATGCCCTCTTCACGCCACACAAAATTGTAGTGTCATCTTCGTGATAGCTCTTCAAATTCACAAATTACAAATGACACTTTCTTTTTCTTTTTTTTTTGTTTATAACCAAATGGGTGTCACAATTACGATGATAGCATTGCTATTATGACACTGTCGGGGGCACTTACAAAAAAACATTAAAAAAAAACACAAATTGTAGTGGCATCACAAATTGGCATTGAAATTTTACCCCAAATGTTGTAGCGAGCTCTAGAAGGTGAGCTACCTCCAAAGACACTTTGTTAGCTTGCACTTCAATTTGCATCATCACATTGTTACATATACAAGCTTTATTATTTAGAGAAACATTGGTATCAAGAAAGTTGTGAGAAAAGAGAACAACATTCCCATCTTTCCATAAAGTGAACAAAATCTTTGTCTTGAAAGTATGCCAAATCTGGGTAAACTTGGAAGGAAGCCTTGGAGAATTTCCTAGGATAATCATATGCCAAGAGAAGGGCTTAGGCCTAAATGGTTTAAAAAAATCATGAATCCACTGCCAATTCTGTTGAGCTCTCCTACAGAACCAGAAAATGTGCACAAAAGACTCATGATTTCCACAAAAGGGACACCGAGGGTCATGAACACCTAGGTGCTTGAGCCGAGGCCCTAAAGGAAGCCCTTGGAAGAGTAAACACTAAGAAAAGAGAGCCATCTTCAGTTCTATAATAGTAAACCAAATGGTATGAAAGTGAGAGCTCCAATGGTATGTAGAAGAGTGCAGATGCCATCTTTGGTTAAGAGTGTCCACCATGGAAAGATGAGGAGACAACCATTTGTATCCCATCCTCAGCTTGTAGTTTCTGAAAGGAGTGGTAGTATACCATTTCCAATCCATCCACCAAGGTCAGATAGACTGAACACCAAGCTTACGTAGCAAATGATCTAGAATGGTGGAAACCAAAAGATAAAAAGTTTGATGATCTAGATGAGCTAGATGGTATTGAACTTGCATATCATCCCAAGAGAAAATTCTCATAGTGGCCTTGGAGAAGAGGTCCTTAGGTGCTCACATGCCACATTTGAAAAAATGTAGACCATTGGCCCCTTGAGTCTTGGCTAAAATCTTCAAACACCTTGAATGGAAAATAATGGAGACCACCAAAGGTTCCGTTGATTCAAAGAAATTCCATTGTGAAAGCCATCACCATCTCACCAAAGCCAAGGCTTGATAGCTTCCCAAGATTTCCATATGCTCCTAATAATAAAGGTGCCTTGGATCTAAATAGGAGCCCTCATAATGAGAAGAGTTTGGAGGCCAATTCCCTTCCAAGAAGGCATGTGAACCGGGTAGCTTGAAGAGATATAATGCCTAACAAGGATTTTTTTGGCCTCGTCACCAGTAAGAGCATGAATAATCTATTTGGCACAAAGAGAGAACCCTTTCTTATGAGTGAAAAGAAGACCAAGGCAACCAAAATCTCTGGGAAGACAACAATACTCTCAGGCCATTCTATGGAACCCATGAGCATTGGCTCTTGAAGCCCAAAGAAAATATTTGAGAAGGCATTCTAGCTTGACGTAAGAGGCCTTAAAAGGAGTCTAGCAAGAAGAATAATAAATATGAGTAGCTTCTAGAACCTTAGAACAAATCTGGAATTTCCCCACAAGAGAGAGAGGTTTAGAGATCCAATACTAAAGCTTCTTTTCAATCTTAGCAATCACAACATTCCATAAGTCCACAGGAAGAGCCTTAAAAGATAAAGGGAATACCCAGGAAGCAAAAGACTTCCCCATGTTGAACCCATTTCCAATCAAACTTAGCCAGCCAAGGAGGGGCTGGAAAAAAATATTTTCTATAGCAGAGGGTGTTTTTCCATTGAATAGTAGACCTAGAGGCCTGACAAAAAGTATCCAAGCATTGCAATGCATTAGATATATTTTCCTCATCCTCAAGGAGAGTGAGAAAGGAGTCATCAACAAAGTGACCATTAACAAGTTGGGAAGAGGAGTTAAGAAGAGAAATGCTATGAACTAATCCAAAGGAGACATAATTGGAAAGAAGGTAACCAAAGCCTTCAGCAAAAGGCACATATAACAATGGAGCCAGTGGGAGACCCTAGGGAATGGACCTGAAAAACCCAAAAAGTGTTTGACTGGGAGCCATGGATAGTAATGCAAGTAGAGGCATCACCAAAAAGCATTTCCACAGACTGTAAAAAATTTGGGACCAAAACCAATAGCTTGCAACATGGCAAGAATAAAAGGTCATTCAATGCGATCATAAGCTTTGGAAAAATACATTTTGAGAAACAAAGTGTGTTGCTTTGACTGACAAGCCCATTCCAATCCTTCCCAGACAACAATAATATTGTCAAGGATATATCTGGACTTAATAAAACTAGTTTGCTCTGGTCGAACAATCAACAAAAGGAGATGTCTGATTTTAAGAGCTAAAGCCTTAGCAATGATCTTGTAGGAAACGTTCAATAAGGTGATGGGTCTCTAGTTGCATATATCTTTGGGGTCACTAGCTTTAGGTATGAATTTAATATTCCCTTTATTAATAATAGCACACAAGATTTTATTATAGTAGACTTTGAGATAAACTTTATGTAGGTCAGGACCTATAGCATCCCACAAATGCTTGTAGAATTCACATGGAAAGCCATCACACCCTGGGGACTTGTCATCAATCATAGAAAAGATAGCTTCTTTAAGGTCACTAATGGTGAGAAGTTTCTCACAGAAGGCACGTTGCTCGACCACCAAGTGGTTTGGAGTAATAGCAATACACACCCTGAGAGGTTCTTCCCGAGCAACTGAGTTTCCTTGAGAAGAAAACACTTTTTCATAGTGTTGAACAAAATCTTGAATACTATCAGGAAGTTCTGAAAGGGTTTCATGACCTTATTTGATCTTTTGAATACCAAAGTTGGTATGATGGGTTCTGAGGGTGTGAAAAAATTCTTTAGAAGCTTTATCACCCACCTCCAACTAGTGGAGGTGAGCTTTGATTTGAGCTCCCTAAGAAACATAATTGTCTACAATTTTTTCCTCATGGAAAAGCTGAGAAAGTTTAAGCTGAAGCTCAATGTCAAAGGGATTCAAAGTAAGGGAATCAAAAGCATTGCAAAGAGCTTTGATGTTAGATTCATAAGACCATTTCTTATAGCAAGCCAACTGTTGGCCATAAATGTGGAGAAAGATGGCAATACAGGTGATGGAATCATTCCACCACTAGATCCATCTGGTGTGGTTATGAGGCCAAGGCTCTAAATTCCAGATATGAAGAATGTGAGCAATGGTCCAGAAGCATGAGTCAGCACGGACGTGTTAAGAAAAAATTGAGTGAAAGAAGCCCACCGAGCAGAAGATTTCCACGTAATGGTCAAAAAAATGGGGTAATCATTGGACAAGGTCACATCTAGTAAAGGGATGATAGGTAGGTCCCGATCTTTAGAAAAAGAGGAAAAAGATTGAGCAATTATCATAGCACAATCTAGTCTCTTGAATATGCAGTCAGAACTAGCTCTAAAATTAGACCAAGTGTGCTAGACCCCACTCTGCTGATGATAGTTAGCATTGGGATAAAAAAGGCCCAATTTATTGTGCATATAATACCAAGCTTCTCTCTCTCCACCTATCCATTGAAAAGGAAAAATCCCTTCTTTGTTAGAGGCCAGATCAACCATATTAAAGTCCCGACACATCACCCAAATTGTTCGAGGCAAATTATCCACCAACCAAAACCAAAGCTGAGATCTTTCCATAGCATCATTGGGAGAATAAATATTAACTATGCCAAAGGAATGATTATGGAATGATAGAAAAATCCAAGTGACACTCTACATTGGGTCAGAACCATGTACAATAATAGAAGATTGAAGGTAAGGTGATAGAATAGTAATGACACCACCCTTACCGGCTTCATGCTGAGAAGAAAAAACAATGTCATCTGGCCAAATGATGTGATAGAAAGAAGTAAGAAAAAAACTAGAAATTTTAACTTCCTGCAAACACAAAACATCTAGACTGTGAAGTCTGCGGTGGGTATCTCGAACATAGTACTATTTGGAGAGGTCAGTCAGACCTTGCACATTCAAGGATAAAAAATTCATGAAAAATTTTGCATTCTTTCCTTGTCCTCCTGAGAGGAGAAACTATTCTACAAGAAGGTTGGAATTGAACCAAAGCTGGCAGGTAAATATCTAGAGGATATATACCACCTCTTTTCATTTGGGTCTTCTGCATGACCATTAGGACTATGAGACCAACACAAAGTCTGGGAAGAAATAAATGAAACAACTTGCGGAGTGAGCACCACCCCTGGGGTGGTAGACCATGCAGCTAGAGATTTCCCCTGAGGAGCAGGGTGTGACATGAGTGGAACAACTGGCAATGCTTCAATGATAGGTGGGTTCTCTCTAGCAAGAGGTGCAACCATGGAGAAGAAGTGGAGGTGGCTTGTGCCTACTTAGAAACTGAAGTGTTCTTTCCTTTACGCACAACTATGGTCCGTTCTTCCTTTTTCCCAAAATTTGTATTTTTAGTAGGGGTTTGCTTTGGCCTTGGCTTGACCTAAGGGGTAGCCAAAGGGCAATCCTTGATCTTATGCTCTGTCGACTGACACCTATAGCAGGTTTTTGGCAGGTTCAAATAAAGCAACTTCTGAGAAAAGGTCAAGAAACTAACCTGTATCTCAACAGAGTCTTTGATTTCCCTAGAGAGGTCAACCTCAACACAAACATGCTTTTGAGGGTGAGCATTAAATAATTTATCATGTTCCATGACAATAACTATGCTAAGGGTTTTGGAAATAGACTCAATAAATGGCCAACATGGCAAGGGGAGACTAGCAAACTTGACTTGGATAGGAACCCTAAGTTTCTTATCGTCCAAGATAGTGAAATCTCAAAACCACCTCTGGAACACAAGCAAAGAGGACCTAACCATCCAAGGGTCGTGGCTAAAAACTACCTCCGTTTGGGAAGGGTTAGCAAAGTGAAAAAGAAAAAAACTTTTAGTAAGGTTTTGAAAACCTTTAAGGTGAACTCCATGAGGATTCTAGCTCTTGTTAACCCACTCTTTCAATATACTTTCAGGAGGAGTACAACCCACAAAATACCCTATCAAGGTATGTTTCTCTAACCATTCACAAGCAACTTCAAATTCTTGCATGTTAAACACAATATCAGGGTTACCCTGAGGAAGACCTTTGAGATGAACTTGTGTAGACGTTTGTTCAGAGGAGGCACCATGGCTTTCCAAAGCATCAACTTGAGAAACAACATCAATTGTTGAGCCGAGGTTGGCCAGAACCATTACAAACTAACCCTAATGAAAGATCCCATAGTAAATACGGAATGAAAAGTGTGAAACTCAGGAGAAAAGCACAGATAGAGATCCATACGCATGAAACCCTAGTAGAGTAAAAAAAATTCTCTCTTGGCCTATGTAACTCATTTATTAAATTTTTAGAGATGCAAGATAAGAATTAGAAATTAATTTCCTAAAAAGCCTACTTACTACTTTGTTGAAAGAATAATAGAATTGTATTAGAGAGGGATTTGAAGTTTGATTAATGAGAAACATTTAAAACCTTCTAGTACTAGATTCATTGAACAAAAAGGGAATTCTTGTAATTGTAATTATATTTGGTATAAGAAAGAAATTAAATTAATAAATCATTCTATTATAAGAAAAAGTGAATTTTTTGTATATTAATATGTAGTTGTCCAAAAATTTGAGAAATATGGGTGTCCCTAAAAATTGAGATAGATTGTATTTCAATTTTTTTATAACTTTACAAATAAAAGGTGTTCTTGTCATTTTGTCTCATATTTAAGAAAGATTTGCAATTAATATTTATATCGATTTACACAAGAATATACAAGGGAGAATGCTCTCCACTATAGGGGGCATCCAAAGGAGTAAACAATATCCCCATATTACACATCCGCTAATTGGGTAGAAAGATGGGAGTGATCCTCACCATATAGAAAAATGGGTTATCACTTAAGGGAGAGGATGATGTAGAAGACCCAGTCTCATGTTGGGTCTCTTGAAATGTGGAGAAGGGAGTTTTCCATCATTAATATCAAGATAAAATCTCAAGGGGTGAATTTACCCTTGTATCATCTCACTAAACTAGCACTCTGGTGAGATAAGGTGATCAAGAAGATTAATTTATTATCTAGAACTTTAAAGTTTAAATGAATGAAAATTAAATTAAAGGAATTTGAAACAAATCAATAATACTAACTATAAAAATTATTCTGATTACTACATATAGGAAAGCATACTGTCAAGACCAACTAATTGGCTTTGGGAGCTCACTTTCATGGACACAGGCGTGAGTCTAGGAATACAACATAGATATATAATGACAATGCCACACACCTACATCCTATAGAAATAGGACATAGAAATTGAAACAAAAAAAAGAAAAATAACTAAATAAACAAAAGTCAAATTTAATCTACAATGATGAATATAAAGTAAATTACCAAGCCATAAGAAATGGCTATTACGACAAAAGGACAGGAAGAACACTCACAAATAGGAGGTAGAAGAATAACAAGATCTATCACTCCTTTCTCCTTCAAAACTTGCACACAAACATGAAGGAAAATGTTGGGCTTACTTGATTAAGAGGTCTGCCACAATTAGATCCTCCATTTATTGTTTCTAGCTCTACAAATAACCAAGATTGATAGAGAGGTAATAGACAACCAATATCAATAAAAGAAAATTGATAAATAAGAAAATTATCAAGACACTATGATATGCTTTAAAAAAATGAGATGAGATGATTCGACTCCCCTTTGAAGCCACAAAGTTGGAGCATGATGGGATGAAGGTGAGATAAAGTCAATGAGTGAAAGGACTTGTAGAGTTGTAATGTGAGAGTTTTGAAATTTGTCCAAGATGATCAAGAAGATTTCCAAAGGCCAAGAATCACCAAGAAGAGAGACACAAGAGCAAGAAGGAGTTTTGAATTGCTAAGAGAAATAAAAATGGAGCCCAAGAATAAAGTTTTAAACAATCCTTGAAATGATTCATGACGTCAATGGGCAGCAGGAAGAGGCATTACACTACAAAAATAGAATGTTTAACATAAGAATAAACACTTGTGCAATTGTAGATTCATACGGTGAGTGTGCATTATGTGGACATCTCCATGATGTGTGTGTGTTCTTAGCCAAACAAGCCACATGGTTAGGAATTTAGATAAGGAAGGTGACAAAAAAGTAATATGGAGACTTACATGGAATATTGATTTTTGGCTAAGGTAGTTACACAAAGTTCAATTTACAACACCACAACAACCAAGGAAGATGACTTATCCATTGGATTTATTAAAAAAAAATTGACTCTTTCTAAGCCCTTCTTTGAAAATTCCTCCTCCCTCTTTTGTCTAAATGATTTCCTAGTTTGAATCTTATATCAACAATCCTTAATTTTTATTTTTTTAATTTTTTTCTCTCCTAACAAATACTCATCCCAGTCTATTTCCTCATATTCCTCCACTTCTACTAGACATGTTTCAATCTGTACTTGATCCTCCTCTTTCAAATTAGAAGCTTTCATATTAGTCTCGGGAGATTTAATTTTTGAAATCCTAATTCGAAACGTAGAGTTTACATAGATCCCACAAGCAGAGAAAAATTTGTTGACGCTGTCAGCATTGAAGGATAAGATTGCATCATTTGATGCTGTCAGCAATCGAGGATAAGATTGCATCATTCGATGCTGTTGGCATTGGAGGATGAATCAATTTTCGTCACGAATAAGAAATTGGTAATTTTCCAAAAAGGTGTCCTAGATCGGACTGATCTGGTCATCCCCTTTAGCAGCTCGATGTGTCCCATTCCTGGGAATCTTCTTTTTTAAAGAACACCTTTCGGTGCAGAATATTGGTATTCTTTTTTATATTAAATCAATTCCCTAAAATAAAGAGCCAAGAAAGAGGACACTTAAATAGACCGTTTCTAATGGAACAGGAATCAGTGGTGAAAACAAATGAGACTACACCTCAAAGAGCTGAATCTGTACATGCGAAAACAAGCAAACAAACAGGAATACATCCAGTCATCTAAATTCTAAATTCTGTACCAATTCAGGATTCTATACCGATAGAAAGACTATCAGGAATCTCTGGCAGTCTCTATATTAGGCGACATAACGATGAACACAAACAAGTCGTCGAGATATCAGAGTTTTGCATAGTCCATAGGCTACAGTTAGAATCAAGAAAGCACTTGTAGTAATAAACACGTTGAAGATGCAGCAGCTCGTTGATCATCCCAGCGATGTTGCTCACCATATATCCTGTGCCACGGCTAATATGGCTGAAGAAAAGGTGCCCACACAACCTTTTCTGTCTTCTCTTCTGTTTTTATATTACGACAGTTTAGTGACTGGCATTAGAGATGTGGCAGGTTATAATGCATCCAAGCCACCCAAGGCATTGGCTTAGCCTTTTCAAATATAAAAGTACGTTTACATGCGACGGTTGCGGAGAGCGCGGGCGTGGGACCGGGTATGAGTGCGATCTCTGCAATTTTGACCTGCATGAATCGTGTGCCAGGAATAATATAGCTAAGCAAAAGGTACCCATTCAACCTTTTTCTGTCATACAACTAGGTAGGCCTATTGTGATCTATTTTCTTTTAATTGCGTGCGTGAAAGATGTAGCAGGTAGTACAGCATCCGATCGACCCAGGGCATTGCCTCAGCTATGTTAGATATCCGCATGGCTTTACTTGCAACGATTGCGGAGAGAAAGGGGGTGGGAACGGCTATGGGTGTGTTGCCTGCGATTTCGATCTCCATAAATCCTGTGCCACCATTGTAATGGCTGAAGAAAAGGTACTCAACCCTGCAACTATTCTCTTCTCTTTTCTCTTAGACGACAGTTTAGCTGTGACTTACGTTAAGCAAGTGCATATGCATATTGCAGCCCATAAAGCATCCTAGCCACCCACCGCACCGCCTGAGCTTTTTCAAATATAAAAAAGAGTTTCGATGCAACGGTTGCGGACAGGAAGGGCGCGGCAACGGGTATGGCTGCGCTGTTTGCAAGTTTGATATGCATGTATCCTGTGCGGTTGAAAAAATGGTACGACTACACACAACAGTACACTCAACATTTTTCTGTTATATGTCTGTCTTTTCTTTATGACGTATGACATTCTAGTGTTGTGTTGTGGCAGGTGACACAGCAACCCAGTCGCCTGAAGCACAGCCTGAGGTATGCTCGATATCCGGAAGGGTTTAGGTGCAACTGTTGCGGAGAGGGAGGGAGCAGGATCGGATATGGGTGCATTGCCTGCAACTTCGATATGCATATATCCTGTGCCACGCTTAATATGGATGAACAACAGGTGCCCTGCACTCAACCTTCACTCTTATTGTCTACTTCTCCTTACCTTTTACACCACATTTTACTGACTCCTGCGTGAAAGATGTAGCAGCCCATAGATCATACGAGCCACCGACGGCACAGCCTCAGCTATGTTCGATATCCGACGGGCTTTACTTGCAACGCTTGCGGAGAAGATATGCACGGGAACGGGTATAGATGCGGTACTTGTGATTTTGATCTGCATGTACCCTGCGCCAACGATGAAGAGGATACAACAGGTCTGGAATTTGATTGTGATTTTATTGATTTCCAAATTTGTTAAAAGTAGACAATTATTCTTTCCATCATGCTTTCAAAAAGAAAGAGTTTATAAAGTGAAAAATAAAAATATAAAAAAGAATCAATTTAATTTCCAAATATATTAGTGCTCCTTAATTTAAATTATTTATGATATTATTTTCGTATATCCACTACTTAATTATATCATTTAACATTAATTAACAATCATAGATTATGCCTCTCACTCTCCATTTAATAAGTGAACTTTATTTTTCATTAATCAAAATTATTATAATTTTATTTTATAATATCTTTGTATATCTTTTGAAATAAAATAATGTATTGTAAAAATATCACTTTTATTAATTTTAATAATTCTAAAAAGTTATTTTTCATATTATCAACTGAGGTTGTTCTCGACTATGCAGGGGACGAGGCAGCTATATTGGAAGTCACAACTATTCGACATTTTGCTAATCTGGGTTTACCTGGCTCAGATTAATGCTATTGAGAGATTTCTCAATCATATGAAATATAATGGCTGGAATTTGACGATCTAAATGGTCTTTTATTACTGTTAGATATAATATGGCACTTGAGTATTGATTAGATCATATGAATTGACATTCTATAATAATATATGGTATGGCACTTTCTATTATTAATAAAAGATAAACATATTATAAGTAATATATAATTTTTTTCTTCTTCTTGACAATCAATATTTTTCTTACATAAGTAATCATCAAATTTTAAGTTTGGAAGAAGATCAATTACATTTCATGTGATTTTTGAATTGAAAGCATTTTAGTTGATTTAGGGAAATTGATTTAAAAGGATTATTAAGCGACTTAAAAGATTTATTGAGATATATGTAATTTCTTGCGTATTTTTACTATTTTTTAAACACGAATATTGATTATTCTATAGAAAAAGAGTGACATTTGAAATAATAAGATGAATGTTTGAAATTAAATTGATGATTTAAGGTTTCAAAACAATTTTTATATTTTTTTTTAAATTACAAAAGGGAAATGAGTTTAGCATGTATATGTTGTAGAAAGGTTCCTCCCTTATCATAAAAATACAAATTGACTTTAAAAATGAAATGAGTTTGGTATGTATTGTATTATTGTCTATTTTCTTAATGATAATAGATAGTTTTTTTTAAAAATATATATAGTCTTGTATTATAAAAAGGCTCAAACGGAATTAAATTATTGTTGGATATGGAAAAGGAATTTTATTGAATTTTTTGATAGGCAAAACAAGAATTAGAAATTATTTTCCTAAAAACATGTATATGCTACTTTGTTGAAAGAATAATAGAATTGTATTAGAGAGGGATTTGAAGTTTGATTAGTGAGAAACTTACAACCTTCTAGTATTAGATTCATTGAACAAAAAGGGAATCCTTGCAATTGTAATTTTATTTGGTATGAGAAAGAACTTTAATTAATAAAGCATCCTTGTTGTTTTGCTTGTTGTACTTGAAAAATGAGTTCTTGAGCATTAAAATTATTAAATTCAAATTTTGTATTTAAAACCTTAAATTAAAAAATATGGGTCACTTTTGTTTTGTTAAAATTAAGTTAGAAAACATGAATTTTATTCTTAAACTCTTGCAAGTTTTAACAACTTTCCAATGTGATTGTACAAATGTATTGTTGGGAGAATTCAAGACATAATGGTGCTCCACGAATATTGAGTTTTTTGGTGTTTCAAATTTAGAATAACCTTATAAATAGAAGGCATTGTTTCCTTTTTCTTCTCACGTATTTTAAGAAAATGTTATTATCATATATATTTTTAAGAGAACAAAATTTAACCGATGAAACATATAGCTTTATTTCTTATTTTTTGTACTTGAAAAATAGATATTTAAACTCAAAACTATTAATTCTTTATTTTCTTAAAATGATATTTTAAAAAAATATAGGTTTTGTTTCTAGATATTACTATAGAATATGTGGTCAAGAATATTTTTCTAAATTAAGTTGCTAGTTAATATTATTTTGCTAGGATATTGACTTATTACATGTACAATCTTTCTACTTGGACGGACTATATGCTATTTCTTTGTAAATGCATATGGTGAATATGAAAAACAAGATTCTTAAGAGCTAGCCATGTGTAGCACTAGTCCATAAATTGTATATGTTTTAGACCAATGATAAGCAGTGCCATTTTTTTTGTAGATGAAGGTGTTAAGACTAATATTTTTTTTAAAGTGATCTAGACCAACAATAAAGAAGTGACAATCAACATTTACGATCATTAAGTTTTGTTGATCCACCTAGGAATAACTTTCTAAGAAGTTGTTGGTAACTTTCTAAAACATAGCATTTTTAGAGCACCATTCTTTTTTTGTTGTTGTGCATGTCTAAGGCTTGCATGCATGTTGAGGTCTTGGTCCTACTACATAGTGTAGTCTCAGAGTCCCCTAACAATGGTATTATATAATTTTAATATTATTCGATGTAATTATTTAATATTGGAGATATAAATTAAATAAATTATTTAATATTAAATGTGGGGTCATGGATTAGGTAGAACATAGTTTAATAATACCACTTGGTGGTTTGTGGTAGCTTGATCCTATGAAAGAAACTACAAAGGTAGCTATTGAGATTAGCTAGGTTTATCAATTGTAGATGTTGGAAGCATGACATGGGATGTGTGGTTGCTTTCTTATTCACATGGATTTCTTTTTGATAGCTAAGACTTCAAAGACTTTCATGAATATATTGCAATGTTGCATTGATGAATAACACATGGAAGATGGATGTTTTTTATAGGTGGGTGACCCCACAATAGTGGGTTACACTTTTTTAGACATGTTGATTTTTGCTGAAATAACACATTTTGTATAAAATATGATGATTTAAGCCTTGAGAGGTTCCATTTAAAATAATTAATTACAAATCATTAGCTCAAAGCCTCTTAGATGAAAACAACATTGATATAACATCTATATTCCTCATTCATACCTACAATGGAGTCTCCTTCACACCTATAAAAATGCTGACAAAAAATCACTTCAGCTTTATCTACAAAAAGGGTGCCCGATTTGTAAAACTTGGGTGCCCATTTTGGAAATATATTTATTTTTTATTTTTTACCATTTTGTTTGTCTTTTTCACTATCGAGAACAGGATCATGTTTAGCAGAGCTCGAGTGCTCGTTTAGCCTCTCCTACCGACCCCCTCTATTGTTTTTTTCATGTTCCAAGTATATACTTATTTTTTTTTTTTATGATTTTTGTCATTAAAAATTATAGTTTCAAGTTATTTTTAATTTAAAAACATAGTTTAATGTTGTTTTCAAAATTATTGTAAAAATTTAATTAAATTTTATGTTTCAACTAGTTCTTTTTAATTTTAGTTTACTTTGTAAATTAGCTTACCAAAGTAGAAAACTGTTGAATTTTTTAATTTAACCCTAGGTAGTAAAAAAAAATATAAACCTAGACAAAATTAAATTATAAAACCCTCTCTCTCTCTCTGTGTAAAAAATGTTAAAACATGTTCCTTGAATCAAAACCTTTGGAAACATAGTATTTTAAAAACATCAAAAACCTTGGAATCTCTCTCTCTCTCTCTCTCTCTCTCTCTCTCTCTCTCATGCAAGGGCATCCAGGGTACTCGGTAAATTTGCATGGTGGTGTGTTGAATTGGTTCTGTGTTACTTGGTTGCAGCTTTAACCGATGGTCTCGATTATTGAAGGGAGCTCGGTCGCTGAAGGAACTCAGTGAAACCTTTGATGCTTGGTGGAACTTGTACTCAGTGATGCCTGTGGTGCTCGATTGATGTGCTTTCTTGGTGATACCTGTGTTGCTCAGTGTTGCTTGGAGTGCTTAGTTGTTACTAATGCTTGATTATTTCTCTGGTACTCGGTAGTTCTGGTTTACCGACTGGAGTTCTTGGAGATTTGGTTGGCCGACTTGGTGCATTGATTATTGGTAGCTTTTGTGGTATTCTCCTATGTAGATCTAGAGGCAAACATGGAGAATTAAATGTTTGTAAGGCTATTTGAGAGTCGACTGTTGTTGCATTTAATATTTGTTTGTAGTAGAAGATGACTTGGCTTAGGAGTTAATTATTTCTTCCAGCCGGCTTGTGGTTGAGGAAATGTATTTAAGGAGTGTTTGGGTAGATGTTTAGAGTAGAGGAAGCTAGTGGGAAGATCGTAGATTAGATTTGGATCATGCGAGATCTTGAAGATCAGGTTGTTTATCTGATAGTTGTAATAGCAGAGCTAGTGGTTTGCATGCTTGGAGACAAGGAGATTGTTTTGAGGCTTGCGAGCTCAAGTTCAGATCTACCTTAGTGTTTCCATTAGTTACTGATTCTTTCAGAGCTAGACTAGGTGGAA
>BSBK01000528.1:0-95000 GCA_027943335.1 Chamaecyparis obtusa
GATGTATATAGATATATACATATAGTATATAGATATATACATATATATGTATATAGATATACACACACACACACACACACACACACACAGATATATATATATATATATATATATATATATATATATATATATATATATATATATATATATATATATATATATATATATATATATATATATATATATATATATATATATATATATATATATATATATATATATATATATATGTGTGTATGTATCTGTATATGTATATGTATGTATGTATGTATGTATATATGTATATGTGTATGTGTGTGTGTGTGTGTCTATGTATATGTGTCTATATATATATATATATATATACGGCCATGGCATTTATTTCTCACATTAGCTTTCTTGTCTCACATGAGAAAACCACTACGTTTATGCCTCAAAAACTCTGTGTTCATGTTGGTAAACCGCTACACTTGTTTTGTGTGTTTTGCAAGAAAAGCCACAGTAATCTGCACACCATATACAAGGGCTTCAGTTTGACAAAAACTTATGTTTCAGCCTTGTTGTTCCCAAATGATGTAGATTTTCAATATCTTAGTTGTGCATTTCACTGTATCCATTTTCTTATTATGTTTACAATTTTCTGGGCAAATATCAAAGGTGATGCATTGGATGGATGTGTTGGTCTTCCTCGAAATTTGAGTGTTACACAAGAAAAGTTGGCAAGTTGGAGATCAATTTGTAAAGCCATCTTCATGACTGTTTAATTCAAACCAAACCCTATATCCTATGCTTCTTGTAACTAGATTGCTCATATCAGAATTTTTAGTTTTTGTCATCTCTGTATTGACATTGGCAATGAGAAGAGCCATTCACAAGAAATAAAATATTCCCAAAAAATAGTAATAGTTAATATATCGTACATAGGTGTAGGGAAATATTATGAAGAGATTTTTTTTATGTTTTAAAAATTGTGCAACATTTGACATTCCAGAGGCCCCAATTCACCACACAGAGACCACTTCCACTATCATGTTTTGTATTAATTATGGATTGTGTGCTATATGATGGTGTGGATTTATGCTGCAACTCTTCTCATTTAATGGTTAGACTATAACCATGAAGTATACACATCTTCCAATTTTCTATCATAGATTTCATTGTGTCTTTGTCAATGGAAGAGAGCCATGGTTTGATAATTTTTTACTCATTATAACATGTTTAGGCTGCATATGTGGCCATTAATTTCTCAACCACTTTGATCCCTGTACAACATGTTCTCATATATGCAACCCCTATTTTGACTACTATAAGTCAGATAAACAAGTTCACCTTCTCCATTCGAAAGAGCTTTTCTGAAGGAGATGCATATCAAACAAGCTCCAGGTACATCAACATGTACTTTCATTTTTGAAAAAATCCATTCTTAATGTTGCATTAAGTTTGTGGATACTGAATTTTACCGTCAATATATATTTATAATTTTATTTTTATTAGGGTGAACTGGCACAATAAAGACAAAATATAGGGTTTGCCAATTTGTTCCTTTGTCTTGTTTGTGCTAGAAGGAATGCTTGAGGAAATGTCTATACATTGTATATGATTCTCTTAACTCTTTTTAAATCAATTTTGAAACACTTTTGTTGTTAGCACCTTGAAAAAATTTCATGGCTCTAGCCCTTTTCTTCTAGTCTCTGCAGTTGTTTTCAAGGTCTCTGGCATAAACCCTTAGTTCAAATTTTTGGAAAACTAGCCGTTGTGTTCAAAAAACCCTTTGTTTTGCCCCGGCCTTGTTCTAATTTCATGTTACTTTATTCAGGCCACTTAAAAGTCCAATAACGCATGTGTTAAAATTGTTAACCTCTTTGTCGCATGATCGCATGAACCTTTTTCATGTCATGTGATCATGAGACTAGGGTTTTATGTTGGACCCCTTTGTTTTATTTCCCTAAGTCCCAGTGCTAATATTTTGCTAAGTCGGGCCTTTTAATATTTCCTATGTTTTGACTTAATATTTTCTGGGACTGGCCTTATGACAACATCTCAATCTGATGATTGGCGTAAGTTCTCATAGGCTATGTCAGAAGCTTGAGATCTTACACCAGTCTTTGATCTTTCCTGATGACGTGACATTTCAAAGAAGTGGGACCTTCCGACAAGTCTGCACATTTGGCAGTCTTTCATTGGTCCACCTATTTATGATTTGGTAGTTGTTAGTGGGACCTAAGTTTTTGACTTGTTAGAGGGTCCTAACATTGTCAGAAAATCAACGATGGGCACATGATCTTATGGGATATGTCATAGGTTTAAGATCATGCGCTGAGCGCCAATTCTACCTTTTTTAGAGGGGATAAAATGCAGCAGGTCCACATGCCAGGTGTGTTGATTTGGTAGTATTTGATTGGTCCACGTAGTAATGACTAGATATGCTATCAGTGGGGCCCAGTTTATTGAGGTTTAGTGGGTTCTGACAATGTCAGAGCATCAACGGTTGGCATGTAATCTGATGGGTTTTTTTTGACACATGCGAACATAAGACAGCCGTTGATCTCTTCCAGTGTTAGAGAGTTGTCAAGGTAGGGTAAAATTCTTCATCCAATGGTTGTCTTATGATCTAGAGGAATCTTCAAGGTCTATGCAAAGATGAGACAACTATTGATCTTCTTGATGGGGACCTAGTAAAATTTCCTCAGTCTTTTGGTGGTCCTAATAAAGTGTTTGGCAGTTCTAACAAATTTTCAAGGGTTTGCTCATTCGCACATTAAAATAGCAGTGTTCTAAAGAAGATGGCGGTTTAGTGAACAAGTGTTCGTGTAACCACTAAAATATCTAGCGGTAGTATAAAGTATTCCATGAATGGTCGATTACCTTTTGTTGCCAGTTTTCTAAATAGGGACTAAGGTTAAATATTTTCCTTTGTTCGCTAGGTCGCAAGGTTGAGCTCAGGTTAAGTTTTTCATTGCGCGAATAGGAAAGTACTTTCTCGCATGTTCACTAGAGGTAAACCTGATGAAGGATGCTCCCCTTAATACCACAAACACATAACAAAAATAGAGAAACAACAACAATAATATGCAAGAACAAAAAATTGGCTTCTTATTATCTCCACAAATGTGGAATTACAAACTTTCAGAATTACAATATGTAAGCCACATGGGCATTCCCTTAGAATATTCTGTAGGACAAAGCCTCGAATCAATACCCAGATCTACTACCTGGAACTACCCTGGACAACACTATGGGCCTTCTTTATATAGGCAATTTCCACCGCCCGAGAAGGTTCTAGAAATTTAGCTCTTAGGGCTGACCAAACTTAGAATTATTTTATTTTACAATTTATTACATCAAAGTCAGCTCAAAATGAGTTTTGAAACCCCAACAAAAATTTTGAAGAAAAATTATTTTCTGCCATTTCAGGTGAGCCAACTTCTGAAGACCATAAGTCATCGCCTGTTGACCTGATTGGCTATTATAACCCCATTCTGGAAATGTCACGAAGCACTCTATAGGCTTGACCTACACATGGTGCCCATCACCCAGATTTTCAACCTCATCCGAGGCCTCTAAATCCTTCAAAATTGAGTTCGAAGTTTCTATACCCTGCTGCCAATACCAAAAATCTTCAATATCTTCAAAACTACACCTGATCTAGCCATGAAACTTTGCTGGCAGGCTGATATGACTGAAATGAACCTCCATATGTAAAATCAGACATTTCAAGATCGTAAGACCAACTTATAAGACCAACTTACTAAAAATAGCAAGTTTCCATAAATAACAACTCTGCACAAGATAGCCCTTATTGAATACAAAAATAGAAATATTTTTGGGTGATGCAAGATTGCTCTTACACCCAGGATGCTCCTGCATCAGACACCTGGGTTAATTTGAGAAGTGACCCTGTCACGACTCAGGTGTGCAGAGGAAAACCAAGACGGTTAACCTCCTTTGTTAGCCATGATGAATCTTCAACAGGTCATCCTTTCCATTTGACCAAATACTCTTCATATGTCCTGTTCCTTGTGCTTCTGCCAACACAACTATCCAGTATGTCTTCAATCTCCTTGATATTTAAACTGGTTGCTAGAATACTCCACTGTGCTACTGCAACCTCATCTTCAACACCTCCTTCATGATACTCTGTCAAATCTAAAATGTTAAACACTGGTGAAATATTTAGCTCAGTAGGAAATCCTACCTCATATGTATTTCCTGAATCATGCTTCTTCAGTATCTTACATGGTCCAAAATTCTTCATTTTTAGCTTGTTATATGTACCAACTAGAAACCGCTCCTTCCGCAAATGAACCTTGACTTCATCCCCAACCTAAAATTCCTTATGCCTCCTTTTCTCATTTGCCTTAGTCTTATACTACACATTCATCTTGGTAATATTCTTCCTCACCTCCTCATGGATGTTCTTCAAATGTTCTGCAAAATCCTCAGCTTCAGCACTACTTATTTCTCCTTTATCTATCTTTCTCAACTCAAATGCATTTCTTGGACTACTTCCATATACAATCTAGAATGGTGATTTACCCGTGCTCCTATTGACAGAATTATTATATGCAAATTCTACCTGTGGTAAAATCAAATCCCATCCTATTGGCTTATCTCCAACCAAACATCTCAGTAGATTTCCCAAACTTCTATTCACCACCTCTGTCTGTCCATCAGTCTATGGATGATGTGATGAACTGAACTTCAAATCTGTCTTCAACTTCTTCCACAATGTTTGCCAGAAATATCCAACAAACTTAGTATCTCAATCTGAAACTATGGTCTTTGGCAAACCATGTAGTATCACCACTTCTTTGAAAAATAATTCTGCTACATGAACATCATCATTAGTCTTCTTCTAGGGAATGAAATGTGCCATCTTTGAAAATCTGTCAACTACTACAAAAATTGAATCATGTCCCTGCTGTGTCCTCGGTAAACCAAAAACAAAGTCCATACTGATATCCTCCCAAGACTTCTCTGGTACAGGTAATGGCTGATACAACCCTATATTTTGCTTCACTCCTTTCCCCATCTAACATACTCTGCAACTCTGTACAAACTTTTTCACATCTTGCTGCAATTGTGGCCAATAATAATTCTCACCAACTAAAGCAAGGGTTTTATCACGACCAAAATGTCCAGACAAACCTCCACTATGCTTCTCCTTGATGAGATTCTCCCTCATAAAACTTCATGGAATGCACAACTGACTCCCTCTGAATAGCATATCATCTTAGATGATAAAATTTAGCCATTTCATCCTATCTAGAGTAATAGGTTCTGTACAAGCTTTCCAAGCTTCACCAAAATCAAGATCCTCTGGATACAAATTCTTGAGTTCCTTGAACCCAACCACCTCAATCTACATCTCTGTTAGCAATAGTTGCCTTCTGCTAAGAGCATCTACAACCCTATTAGACTTTCCACTTCTGTGTTTCAAAACAAATGTATAACTCTGCAAAAACTCAACCCATTTCAAATGCCTCTCATTCAACTTTCCTTGACTATTCAAATATTGCCAAGCTTGATGATCAGTATAAAAAACAAACTCCTTAGGAAGTAGATAATGTCTCCACTTCTTTAATGCCTAAATTATAGCATAAAATTTCTGATCATAAATAGAATACTTCCTCTTGGCATCATTTAACTTCTCACTGAAATAAGCAATAGGTTTACCTTCTTGACTCATAACAGCTCCTATTGCAGTACCACTAGCATCGCAATCTACTTGAAACACCTTATTAAAATTTGGAAGTGCTGAAATAGGTTGTTCTGTAACTTTTTGTTTCAACAATTGAAAACTCTTTTCTGCCCCATTAGTCCACTTAAACTCTTTTCTATCCCCTCTCATTGTTTCAGTCAAGGGACCACAAATACTGCTAAAATTTTTGATAAATTTTTTGTAAAAGCTAGCCAAACCATGAAAAGATCTTACCTCAGTAGCACTCCTTGGAGTAGGCCATTCAAGGATAGTCTGTACCTTCTCTGGGTCCATTTTCAGACCTTCTACTGAAACTACAAATCCCAAATACACTAACTCTTTCTTCACAAAACTGCACTTCTTCAAATTAATCAACAATTTCTCATATCTCAACTTCTCAAACACCATACGAATATGCATCATATGTTCCTCCAATGTCTTGCTAAAAATCAAAATATCATCTAGGTAAACAATGACAAACTTACCCAGAAATTCTTTCAGAACCTCATTCATGAGCTGCATGAAAGTGCTCGGTGCATTGGTTAGCCCAAAATGCATGACTAACCACTCATATAGTCTTTCCTTTGTCTTGAAGGTAGTCTTCCATTCATCTCCTTCTCTGATCTGAATCTGGTGATATCCACTCTTCAGATCTATCTTTGAGAAATACACAGCTCCACTCAAACAGTCCATAATATCATCCATTCGTGGCAATGGAAACCTATACTTGATTGTGATCTTGTTTATTGCTCTAGAATCTGTACACATCCTCCATTCTCCATTCTTCTTTGTGCTAATACTGCTGGTATAGCATAGGGACTCAGACTCTCTCAAATCAACCCCTTCTGCAATAACTCATGTACTTGTCTGTTCAACTCTTCACTTTCTACTGGTGTCATTCTGTGTGCTGCCTTGTTTGGCAAACTGGCCCCTAGAATCAAATCCATCCGATGACTGATCTTACTTACCGGTGGTAATCCATCGGGTACATTATCAAATACAATATCCTAAAACTCATTCAAAAAATCTACAACCTCTACAGGTACATCCTCTACTTCTTCTTTACCAACTTTTGGAATTAAAGAAAAACACACATGCTCATGCCTCATACCATCTAGGAATTTTCTTCCATCAAAAAATGTTATTCTTGCATTACCACATACCTTTCCTTCAATCTCCTTCAATGGCTTTAGCTTATGTCACACTCCATCCTTTGTTAGGGAATAGGTATTCGCACAACCATCATGTACAACACATCTATCAAACTGCCATGGTCTATCCAACAACATATGACATGCATCCATAGAGATGATATCATATAGTACCTCATCTTGGTACCCGTCGATCTTGAACTTTACTAGGCACTGTTCACTAACCATGACCTTGTGGTTATCTTGCACCCAGGCAATCCGATATGGATGTGGGTGTTTCTATCTCTTGAGCTTCAACTTTGTCACCATCTCTTCTAACACTAAATTGTCAGTGCTTCCACTATCGATAATAACATCATAGCATTTACCCTCACACTTGCATCTTGTGCGAAATAGGCTCCTCCTTTGTTTAGGTTCGTTCTCACCACTCAGCAAGACTCTTCTGTTAATTAGTGTTTCTCCTCTTTCAGCATCTTTAGAATTTGATGATCTAGCATCTTCATCTACATGTGCAACTCTGGCCTGGCCTTCATTTCTCTTGTCTATTCTACCTTGGCGCTGAGGACATTCAAATTCCCTATGACCTTCTTCTCTGCAGTGAAAACATGTTCCATGGAAGCCTCCTCTTCCTAAACCTTCTCCTCTTCCTCTTCCCCTCTGATCTCTATTATTCTGATCTTGGAAATGATTGGAATTGTTTCCTCTCTGATTCTGGCTACTATTGGCCTCATCCTTCCTTTTTGGATCTTCATTTCGGCCACCATATGACCATCCACCAGATCTTCCACCACGACCTCTTCCATTTTATCTGCTCTCAAACTTCTTGTTCAACTTTCCTCTACTTTTAGGGAAAACTAGTATGCCTCCTCAATACTATTTATTCAAACCAGATTCAACTCCTCCTGAATGCTTGGCCTTAACCCATTAAGGTATCGGGCAACTTTCTCCTTATCAACTTCTGTATGGCTTGTTCTGATGAGGAGTCGATAGAACTCCTCTGTATACTCCTAAACAGATCTTCCTGCTTGCTTCAAACTTTGCATTTTCTTTAGTAGGTCAAGCTCATAATCAACAAGAATGAACTGTCACTTCAATTTATCCACCATCTGATCCCATCTTGTGATTTTATCTTTCCCTCTTCTATTTTTCTCCAATTGAATTTCTTGCCACCAGATCTTCGCATGACCTTTCAGTCTGGCCTTCGCAAATTTGACCCTATCAGGATCCTCAACATCTTCATACTCAAAATATTCCTCACATTCATTGATCTAGTCGATCAATTCTTCTAGGTTAAGATTTCCAAAAAATGTAGGAACCTCAATCTTAGGTCTTTTTCCAATCTTGGAAATCACCCGAAAAAGTCTTTCTTCCTCCTGGTTCACAATTTCAGCTTCTCCTTCTTGATATTCTTCTTCAGCTTCATCCTCGCTTTCGTCTCTGACATTAAGATTCATTCCTCTACAAATCTCTTCTTGCAATGCTTGCACTTGTCTCTATAGCTCTCTAACCTCAGGTGTCACAACATGAGCTCTTCTGCCACGTTCTCTTCATGGAGGCATTTTCGTGATGCGCACTGAAACCCTAGCCGCGGTCCTAGTGCAAACTACCTCACAATTGGCGATCTGTTTACACACTCAAGAACTCCTACTTTGATACCACTTGATGAAGGGTGCTCCCCTTAATACCATAAACACATAACAAAAATAGAGAAACAACAATAATAATATGCAAGAATAGAAAATTGGCTTCTTATTATCTCCACAAATGTGAAATTAGAAACTTTCAGAATTATAATATGTAAGCCACATGGGCATTCCCTTACAATATCCTGTAGGACAAAGCCTCGAATCAATACCCAGATCTACTACCCGGAACTACCCTGGACAACACTACGGGCCTTCTTTATATAGGCAATTTCCACCGCCCGAGGAGGTTCTAAAAATTTAGCCCTTAGGGCCGACCAAACTCAGAATTATTTTATTTTATAATTTATTACATCAAAGTCAGCTCAAAATGAGTCATCGCCCGTTGACCATAAGTCATAAGTCATCGCCCATTGACCTGATTGGCAATTATAACCCCATTCTGGCTCTACAGGCTTGACCCATGCAAAGCACCCATCACCCAAATTTTCAACCTCATCCGGGGCCTCTAAAGCCTTCAAAATTGAGTTCGAAGTTTTTGTACCCTACTGCCAATACCAAAAATCTTCAATATCTTCAAAACTACACCTGATCTAGCCATGAAACTTTGTTGGTAGGCTGATATGATTGAAATTAACCTCCATATATAAAATCAGACATTCCGAGATCGTAAGACCAACTTACTAAAAATAGCAAGTTTCCATAAATAGCAACTCTGCACAAGATAGCCCTTATTGAATACAAAAATAAAAATATTTTTGGGTGATGCAAGATTGCTCTTACACCCAGGATGCTCCTGCATCAATACCTGAGGGTAGTAGTTGAGTTAAGACATAAAGGACCATGAAAAAGAGGGATCAGACGGCCCGGCCTTAAAGTTCATTGAGATTCAAATGTGGACTGTCGATTTGCTACTAGTGCCATGGAAATGACCGTTTGATTTCAAATTAAAATTTCTAAGGGTTTCCTGCTACCAAAAGGATTGAAATTTACTGATCATGCAGCTGGATCTAAGAGAGTTGGTTTTTCCGACAGATTGCAGTGTGGTCCAGGGTGTTAAGTGACCATTTGCAGGGTGTTTGTACCATGTTTTTATGCTTGAGGCATGTTGCAGGTGGCCTAAAAGGGTTCACAAATTTAGAATTCCATGATTTGTAGTACTTTCCCAGAGATCTATCATAAGTGGAAATCTTTCTCAGGCATGGCCGACTGGTTTTCATCTCCTGTAATAAAATTTTGACTGTTTCAATTGGTTTAGTGGGTGAAACCCTAACCCTAGTCATCTGTAGCTTGTTGCAGCCTATTTTGGGTTTCTAAGATGACTAGGGAGTATATATTGTAGCATTTTTAATTTTGTAAGGGTTCCAAAACTTTCTTTTTGGTCCCTAGTTGTTGATGGTATTATAATGAGCAAGGAGAGTCTGGATTTTGGGTCTGTTTCTTTGGCATTTTGTTGTCTGATAATGTATTGATTTTGCAAATTTTAATGAGAATACATTTGGATTCCAATCTCATGTTTGTGTATGTCTTCTTATTTTTTTCTTGAGCTCATATATGTTAATTTCACAAAGTGGGTTATCATATGGTACACAAAAAGTATTTTGAAATCATCTTTGAGCTCCTAACAAAGTTAGGATTAAAGTCTTTCAGCTAGTTTTAGTGAGTTCATGGCTAGATAAGGATTTGATGTCCTGATATGTGAGTGAGAGGGATAATAGGCAAAGCACTTATCCTGAATTCAAGTGTGTTTGAGTTAGGGCTTTCAGTTGATGTATGTTGTTAGGTTACTTTATGCCCTAGATTAAGGCATGCATCTCTTCTCTAGAGGCAGTCTATCATCATCAATCACACACACAAATCAAATGATAAAATGTTTCAATCAATTAGTAAGGGGTATAGTTGTATATTATTTTGTGACTCCTTTGGAGAAGTGAGTCAAGGGTACACCCGCCTTAGCATTAAGGCTCAAAGTGTAGGAGGATCTCTTTTGATCCTTGTTAATTGGCCCTCTTCCTTGTAGACTTTGGAATGGTGATAGAGTCAAAGATATATTAAAATTATCCATCAAAGTATAAATCTACAAGTTGAAGATCAAAGGGAACTCCCAACAAAATGGTGACTCTGCTGGGGAGAGTCTAGAGATGAAGGTTTTCAAGGTGCACTCTTATTTTTCTATTGTATTTAGTTAAGGATTTCCCAGTTTGGTGGGTGGTGACTCAAAACATTAGAACCAGTGTCATACTGTCAATCATGGACAAGAGAAGGAATACTAGGTCTTTTGTCAGAAAGAATCCGGAGGTCACTCTAGAGCAATTACCTAGATAGGAGAAGAAGAGTTGGATCAAGAGAAATGGTGACTCTACTAGTGCTCCCATAAGAGAACAAAGAAATAATAGAGGTAGAGCACCACATCTTTCCTCAAGTGAGGAAGGTTCACATGATAGAGTTTCTAGATTAGATGGTGGTCACTCTAAGGATAGATTTTATGATACCCCAGAGGCTGTATTTCAAGACAAGGGTCCATTGCCTGCTGGTCAAGATGAACAAGCTAGAGAGATGGGTTTGGAGATTGATTTAGACCTTGATGAGGATAATTTTAGAAGGGAGCCCATGAGACCATGGCAAGTGCATTTCCCATATCAACATCCTACTGATGTAGAAATGTCATCAAGCTTTGAAGACAACATGATAGATCTACATGACCTAAATGCACTTAGGTTGCAGTTGGCAGAACAGGATGCCATATACAAAAGGTTACAAGAGGAGAGAGAGGCTAAAAAGGTAAATGCTCTATTGGAGAGGTAGTCTCTTTTAAGAAAAATTAATGAAATGAAGGAGAGAAACAAGATGCTTGCTTCTGCTCCTAGGGTGTTGCAGCATGATGTTTTTGGTGATCTTGAAGCTCTAAGAAGTGAGTAGGAACGCTTGTTGCAAGACCATGAGTTTGATGAAGATGTTGGAAATTTGGCTAATGTGGATGCATAGATGTTGTCATTATGGAAACATATGATCTCTATTGAGAGTGCAGAATCTGGAATGCAAGTATGGAAAGTTGAATGAAGAAATTGTCTAAGTATGGATACAGTGATCCTGATAGAGCACCCGATGAAAATTTAGTTGGTGACGTCCACTAGAGCAATATTTTTGTTTGTGAAATTAACTAAAGCTTCTACGGAGTATGAGGATGCCCCATCTCAGTGTGCATAAAGTTTGGAGTAGTACGGACGAAGTTATTTGAAGTTTACCGAAGATAGTTTTTGTAGATAAAACAGTTTTGGAGACAATATTAGCGAAAGAGTTAAGGGATTATTTTTGCTTGTCAAAATAATGAGTTAACATTATTAAGGGATGACATCCTAGATTTTTACTCTTGGATAAATATTTTGGAAGCTGACCATATAAAGTTATTAGCTCTAATAACTCATATATTAGGCATACTTGAAATGTAATGAGAAAGTGTGTGATGTGTAAAAAGAAAGAAAAGGATAACTTGCGATAGTTGTATATTGTGATAGCAGCAAAGGCTATTGATGCGAAGTTGTAAATAGTACCATACTATAGTCAGAAACATTTGGTATTACCTGTTTGGGTAGTGAGCTCAGCTGGTGATCAGGTGTTGTAATCTAACTCCTAACAGGGTTAAGGCTTCTAACAAGGCCTAAAGTCCTTTAACCAGGATAGATCTACTATATCTTGTAAATTGACTTTTAACAGGGTCCAATATCCCTAATAGGATACTTTTGATTAGTGATCTTTGTGGGTACCATCCCCACCGGGGTTTTCCCTTAGCCAGGGTTTCCTCGAGAACATATCATGTGTTATGAGTTCTTTCTATTTACTGGTATGTTTGTTAATCAGCTTGATAATCTTTGTATGCACTAAATTAATCTATTATATCCATAAGTGGGCAAAAGAAAAAGTTTGTGAAATATTGATTCACCTCCCCTCTTAGTATTTCCTATTTCTAACAATTGGTATCAGAGCGCAGTTACTCAGAGAAGGAACATTCAAGGAAAGCTTAGTAGCTTGAGTAAGATCTCTATGGATATGGATCAACTTCAGAAGAATCTTGAAGAAGCTCTTGAATAGATTGATATGATTACTAATGAAAGAAACTCCTTAAGAAGAAAATATGAAGATGCAAAGAATGCTATTGACAAATTAAAAGGTAAGATTGAAGATCTGAAATCTGAAAAGAAATCTGATATACTTGTTGAAGATTGTGATGAATTAGAAAAAGAAAATGAGATCCTTAAGCATGAGCTAAAGATAGCAAATCTGAAGCTTAGTATGAAAGATGGAAATTTGAGATCTGATAATGACAAATTGAAAATTGAGAATGAAGATCTGAGATCAAGACTTGAAAAGGAAACATCTGAATCTGAAAAAGTAAAAGTGTAGTATGTGGAACTTGAGAAGTATAATAAAATTGTGAAAGGTGAATTAACTCAATCTAAACAACAACTTGAAAGGCTATATTCAAATAGTGATAAGATTGAAAAACAAATTTCTTTTGAAGAACCATTCTTTGATAGGACTGGATTTGGATTTAATATGTTTAGAACAAACCATGAAAGTAAGAAGCCAGATCTGAAGACATCTGAAAGTGTGGAGGAAATGAAGCTAGATGAGAACACATTGGAAGATACACCTAAATAAGAACCACCTAGAAAGAAAGAAGAATAAAAGAAAGAAGAATCAAAATAGGAAGAATCATCTAAAGGTATGCAAAGAGAATTCAAAGGTAGATGTTTTGCTTGTAATACTATTGGGCACATGAAGAGAGATTGCACAGGTAAGCAATTTAAACCTCTTAATGGACATTATTATAATTGTCATAGTTTTGGACACAGAGCTAATGAATGTAGAAGACCTAAAGTAATTTTGAATAATTATGATAGAATGATTGGGATTACTAACAATGCAGATAAGAAATCTATTGAAGAAATGAATCAAAGAAAAGTGGTAGTATGTTTTAGATGCAACAAAGTAGGACATATTGCTAGAAATTGCAGGTCATAGATTAACTAGCAAGGACAGAGATTTGGAAACAATGGAATCATTTGTTAGATATGCAACAACTTTGGACACTCAGCAAGAGTTTGCAAAATGAACAATGGAGGTTATCATCATAACCCTAACCCTAGGAACAATGCAAGAAGGAATGAAAATGTAGGAAACAAAGAGAAAGGTTGCTGTAGCAATAAAGATGAAGTAAAATTTGATAAAGGCACAGATCAAGGAGGTATATTCAGCACTGAAAGTAGTCAAGAAGGTAATGTAACTAATGGTAAGGATGAATCTTTACCTAACCCTTCTTTAAGTACTTAAATTATGTAAGTTTCCATAGTTTAGGACTTAGGATTAGTGTAGATTAGGAATTTGAATGAGTTAAGTTTTGTGTAGTTAGATATAGGTTTTTTATGTTGTACTAATGCTATGGTTAAGTGCGCAAAAGAAAATATCATGTTTTGTGAGGTCGCAAAAATTTTTATGGTTGCAGGTTTGCAGAATCAACTTTTTGAGGTTTTAGCGGCAAAATGAATGAATGCGATGTCAGATCGAGTTAATGTGAAGTGTTATAAGGTCAAAATCAAAGTTATCATGATTACAAAGTGATTGAAAAGAGATTTGAAAGAAGAAAAAGTGAGTTGAGGATGATTTGAAGAAGTTTGGAAGCAGTTTGCAGCGACGATCATACCAAAACCCTAGATTTGCAAAGTTGAGGTATTTTTTGATCTTTAATCAGTTGATAAGATGGATATTTCTATGGTTGATAATGTTAAGGATAATAATAGACCTAAGATTAAGAAAGAACCAGTAGAACCATCTGAAATTGATGATAGACTAGTACTATAATCCGTACTAAATGGAGTATTACACATTGAGAATGTTAAAGGATATTTAGGTTGCAAGTTTGAAACTTTGGGAGATGCAAATTTTAGTGATGATTACAAGAAATTGTATAATCAAGACATGTCAGTTAAACCAGCTTATGGGCACATAGAGAACAATGAAATTATCAATTATTCCATGAAGTATGAATTTAATGATGAGGAATGTATGCAGATTATTTTAAGTAGAATCCACAATGGGAAATTCTGGATGGAGGATAGAGTTATTGATATAACTGCCAACCTAATTCATGATGTTACTAGATTATCAAAAGTTGGAGAGATTCCACTGAATGAAAAGAACATGAGAAAGATTGTTTTAGACAACACTGGATCTAGTTATAATGGTAGAGGAATTGCGATAAGTAAGATTAAGCAAGATGATGTTAGGTACCTTTGCAAGATCCTAACAACTAAATTTTGTGGTAGTTCAAGGGAAGATGACATGGCTGTAAGAATGGTTCATGTAGCTTATCTTATGTGTATTGAGAAGAAACAAGTAGACCTATGTGAAATTTTGAAAATTCAATTATTTGAGAACTTAGAAAAGATTAAGAAGGCTAAGTACACACAGTTTAGGTTTTTATCTCTGATAACCTATATGTTTTTCCATATTTTGAGAAGATTTCCTTACACAGTTGATTGGAGTGACAATGTGAACACAATGGAAAGAATAAACTCAGTCTACATGAAGCACCTAATTGATAAACTCAATGACAGTGTGAAGCTTGTATTGAAGACTTTTCAGAATATTGTTAAGAACAAATCAAGGATTCCTCAATCCTTAGTTGAAAAGCATAAAGATGACATTTGTTTTATGGTAGACACTGATTTCACCTACATTGAAGTAGTTGAGCCTAGAATGGAATTCATAGACCCTCTTGGCTATGAAGTATCTTAAGCAGAAGCAATAGGATATGTGAATAGACTGTTAAAGTGTGAGTTGGATGGTCATGTAAATAGGTTTGGAACCTATGAAGAGAATTTCAACTCTGCAATAAGTTTGAGAGAAAAGAAGCAATCTAGTAGGAGAGTTGACTCTACTATGAATAAAATATTGAAAGAATCAGGTATGTCAATTCATGAGTTTGACATAGCTAAGAAGACTGCAGAAGCCTTGAAGCAAAGTGAAAATCTTGTAATTCCACCTGTGGCATCTAGTGCAGACCCTATTGATCCTATTACAGTAAAGGTAAAAGTTGAAGTACCTGAAAAATATGAAGGAGATAAATCTTTTTCTCCTATTCCTAGCAAAAGAGTGAAAGTGAGTGCAACAGGACCTGACAAGAGACAGAAAGTGAGTGTACCACTTGTACCTAGAAAAGTAGCAGAAATTAAAGATGACGATGAAGTTTCAATCAAGAAGAAAACTTGGAAACCAAGAATTGAAAGAGTTAATGAAGATATATTGAAGCATGGAGACTTCACTAAGATAAATAAATTCTATGATCTATATGGATCATTTGACAGATTGAATTTTGAAAATGCAATGATTACACATATGATTTTGATAGATAAGAAACTTAGCACTTTTCATGGTAAGATCCTAGAAGATTTGTATAACAGACTTGTGAATAGAAAATAAAGAGCACAAGCAGAGGACATAAAGATGAGAGAACATGTAATCAAACAGTTCTGTAAAGTTGAGGATGAAGAACATTTGAAGAGATTCTTGAAGTCTCTTGGAACTTTATTGAGAACTAAGAGAAGAACAATCCTTATAATGGGAGGCAAAAAGGAGGAAGTACAGAAAGAGACTGTGCAAGTAGTAATGCAAGTTCTTGTAGATATAGTTGCAGGAAAGCATGTTGAATCAGATCCTTAGTAGAAGCAATTAGAGGAACCACATGCAGAGGGAGTTGGTATTGAAGAAGTCCCATCTTCTTCACATATCAATATTGACAAAGAATCAATGGACATTGAAAGAACCAAAGTGACACTAGAGTCAAATGATGCAGTATTTCATGATATAGGAAACATTGTTGACAATTTGGCTTTAGAAGAGAAAGAGAAGATTACAGAATTAGAAAAGGATATAGAGGCAGTGGAAGCACCAGCTGTATCAAAATTAGTTCCAGTAGAGAAGATAGTTAAAGGTAAACAAATTTTGACAGAGGTCACTACCCCTAGTGCACCTGACAGTAAGAAGAGACAAATTGGTTCAATTTTTGAAGACCTTGGAAAAGAGGTTGAAGATGATGATCAACTTAAGTTCATCACATCTCTTAATAAAATTATTGGAAAGAATAAGAAGGTGAAGGACCTTGAAGGAAAAGTTAGATTTTTGACAAAGAAACTTGAGAGTGTGATCAGCACTAAGGTATTTGAATCAGATCCACTTGAGAAAGCTAAAATAGTAATAAACTCTTTTGACTTTGAATTTTCTAACTTAAAGGATATTGCTAGAATAAAAGTTCAGGAAGCCTTTGAAGTAGAAATGCAACAAAATTTGAGTGTAAATATTCAAAATGATATTGGTAATTTGGATGTATACATAAAGAATTTGAGGAAACATTTTGAGACTGGAAAGAGTTTGTATATACAATGCACAAAATCAAAAATCCTAACAGCTAAAGAAGATAAGAAGATTAGAGAGAAGATAGATGCAATTACAGTTGAAACAAACACCTTGACAAGCCCAAATGTAAAGATAAGTTCTATAGAGAAGAACATAAGGACTTTAAATGATGAAATCAGAATGTTAGCAGAGGAGAAGAACAAAAAGATGATCAGGATTAACATCTTGAGAGAGCATATCTCAATCAAGACCTCAATTGTTGAAGACCAAATTGAGCAGTGTCTTTCAACAAAGACATCTTTTCAGAAGTTTAGCTTTAATTCCCTGCAAGCTTGTTAGACAACAGCATACAAATTGAGTACTATACTCAATGTTTCTGAATCCATCAGGAAGATATGGGAGAAAGATTTTGAATCATGGAAGTCAGAGTTTGGTGACTGTGTTGCAAGCCTACCGGCTTTGCAATAGCTGATAACAAGGTATCAAGTTTTTTTTGAAATTTTTGTACACCCTATCTTTGTCATTGTTGTCAAAGGGGGAGAGATAGTAGAAAATTGAAAATATGTTGAGGAAGGATACTCATAGGGGGAGCTATTCTATGGAGTATAGTATTGTATATGTGTTGTATAACATTTGGCCACAATTTTGTGTAGATACTTTGAAGTTTTGTCTGCACACTTAGCCAATTTTCCCATATGTTGCCACCAATGACAAAGGGATAGATTGTTGGCAATTTGGCTAATGTGGATGCATAGATGTTGTCATTATGGCAACATATGATCTCTATTGAGAGCGCAGAATCTAGAATGCAAGTATGGCAAGTTGAAGGAAGAAATTGTCTAAGTATGGATATAGTGATCCTAACAGAGCACCCGATGAAGATTTAGTTGGGAACGTCCACTGGAGCAATATTTTTATTTGCGTAGTTAACTAAAGCTTCTATAGAATATGAGGATACCCCATCTTAGTGCACATAAATTTTGGAGCAGTATGGATGAAGTTATTCAAACTTTATCGAAGATAGTTTTTGTAGACAGAGCAGTTTTGGAGACAGTATTAGCGAAAGAGTTAAGTGATTATTTTTTCTTGTCAAAATAATGACTTAACATTATTAAGGGATGACATCCTAGATGTTTACTCTTGGATAAAGATTTTGGAAGCTGACCATATAAAGTTATTAGCTCTAATAACTCATATATTAGGCATACTTGAAATGTACTGAGAAAGTGTGTGATGTGTAAAAAGAAAGAAAAGGATAACTTGTGATAGTTGTATATTGTGATAGAAGCAAAGGATATTGATGTGAAGTTGTAAATAGTACCATAATATAGTCAGAAACATTTTGTATTACCTTTTTGGGTAGTGAGCTCAGCTGGTGATCAGGTTTTGTAATCTAAATCCTAACAGGGTTAAGGCTTCTAACAAGGCCTAAAGTCCTTTAACTAGGATAGATCTACTATATATTGTAAATTGACTCTTAATAGGGTCCAATATCCCTAATAGGATACTTTTGATTAGTGATCTTTGTGGGTACCATCCCCATCGGGGTTTTCCCTTGGCCAGGGTTTCCTCGAGAACATATCACGTGTTATGAGTTCTTTCTATTTACTACTATGTTTGTTAATCGGCTTGATAATCTTTGTATGCACTAAAGTAATTTGTTATATCCATAAGTGGGAAAAAGAAAAAGTTTGTGAAATACTGATTCACCCCCCCTCTCAGTATTTCCTATTTCTAACAGAAGAAGGCCATGTCATCAGACAAGTGCAAAGTTATGCTTCCCTCCCTCAAGATAAAGATGGACATGAGATCACTAGGCCTACTGTAGTTATTAATGAAAAAAGGAAAGAAAAAGATGGTGGGTGTCCAAATAAGCAAACCAGTGACAATACCATGTGCTTCAGGTCTGCTGAATATAAAGACTTTTGCAAAGGTTTAGGAATTTAGATTTCTCATTCCTCACCTTATCATCCACAAGGAAATGGTCAAGAAGAATCTACTAGTAAAATTTTGATTAAGATCCTTAGGAGGATTCTTGAAAAGAATAAAAGAGTGTGGAATTCAAAACTGCCATTAGCTCTATGGGCTGATAGGGTAACTGTGAAGAAGGCAATTGGTTGTGCACCATTTGACCTGGTATATGAAATACATGCAAGGATGCCTCAGAATAATTTATTGGAAATGTACAAGTTTGTTCAGTTATATGATGATGATATAGATGATGAGATGTAGTTGAGAATTGAGGACCTCATTAGGTTGGATGAGACTAGAAGAGAATTAGTTGCCAGGAATGCCAAATTGCAGTTGCAGGTTAAGAATTTGTATGACAGGAAGGCTAAGGAGAGGAAGTTTGAACCTAGTGATTTGGTGTTAATTTGGAATGCCAGATTGGAGGATCAAGGAAAACATGGTAAATTTGATCCCATCTGGCTAGGGCCATATCAAATTCATGAGAAATGGGGCCAAGATTCATATATGGTCAAAGAATTAAATGATGATATTCAAGAATTTCCAGTTCATGGACAATTCTTGAAGAAATACTTCAATTGAAGGTATTTTGTTTTCCATGAATAGTAGTTAGGTCTATACATTCTGTAAATTTTGTAGAGTTGCTTTCCCCTATCCTATTTTGTCTTGGTTTGTAGGGTTTTGGTCCTATTGCTCTCAGTTGTTAGTTTTTTCCTGCAGTATGGTCTACTTTAACCAGTGATTCTAGATCCTTGCTATGCCTACACAAGGCATCCATCCCCAAAAAGAGCCACTGTTAGCACCTTGAAAAAATTTCATGGCTCTAGCCCTTTTCTTCTGGTCTCTACAGTTGTTTTCAAGGTCTCTAGCATAAACCCTTAGTTCAAATTTTTGAAAAACTAGTTGTTGTGTTCAAAAAACCCTTTGTTTTGCCCTCACCTTGTTCTAATTTCATGTTACTTTATTCAGGCCACTTAAAATTCCTATAACACATGTGTTAAAATTGTTAACCTCTTTGTCGCATGATCGCGTGAACCTTTTTCATGTCATGTGATCATGCGACTAGGGTTTTATGTCGGACCCCTTTGTTTTATTTCCCTAAGTCCCAACACTAATATTTTCCTAAGTCACACCTTTTAATATTTCCTATGTTTTGACTTAATATTTCTTGGGCCCAGTCTTTTGACAACATCTCAATTCGATGATTGGCTTAAGTTCTCATAGGCTGTGTCAGAAGCTTTAGATCTTATGCCAGTCATTGATCTTTCCTGATGACACGACATTTCAAAGAAGGGGGACCTTCTGATAGGTGTACACATTTTCCAGTCTTTCATTGGTCCACCTAATTATGATTTGGCAGTTGTTAGTGGGACCTGATTTTTTGACTTGTTAGAGGGTCCTGACATTGTCAAAAAATCAACAACAAGTGCATGATCTTATGGGATATGTCAGAGGTTTAAGATCATGCATTGATCATCGATTCTACCTTTTTCAGAGGGGATAAAGTGCAGTGGGTCCAAATGCTAGGTGTGTTGATTTTGCGGTATTTGATTGGTCCACATAGTAATGACTGGATATGCTATCAGTGGGGCTGAGTTTTTCAAGGTTCAGTGGGTTCTGACAATAACAGAGCATCAATGGTTGGCATGTAATTTGATGGGTTTTTTCTGACACATGCGAACTTAAGATAGCCATTGATCTCTTCCACTGTTAGAGGGTTGTCAAGGTAGGGTAAGATTCCTCATCAGATGGTTGTCTTATGATCTACAGGAATCTTGGAGCTCTATGTGAAGATGAGACGACCGTCGATCTTCTTGATGCGGGCCCAGTAAAATTTCCTCAGTATTTTGGCAGTCCTGATAAAGTTTTTGTCGGTTCTAACAAATTTTCAAGGGTTCACTCATTCACACATTAAAATAGCGATGTTCTAAAGAAGCTGGCAGTTTAGCAAACAAGCGTTCATGTAATCGCTAAAATATCTAGCGGTAGTATAAAGTATTCTGTGAATGGCCGATTAACTTTTGTCACCAGTTCGCTAAATAGGGATAGAGGTTAAATATTTTCCTTTATTCACTAGGTCATAGGGTTGAGCTTGGGTTAAGTTTTTCATTGCGTGAATAGGAAAGTGCTTTGTCACATGTTTGCTAGAGGTAAACCTGAGGGTAGCAGTTGAGTTAAGACATAAAGGACCGCGAAAAAGAGGGATCAGACGGTGAGGACTTAAAGTTGATCGACATTCAACTATTGACCACTGATATGCTATTAGTGCCATGGAAATGACCATTTGATTTCAAATTCAAATTTTTGAGGGTTTCCTATTACCAGAAGGACTGAAATTTATTGATCATGTAGCTGGATTTCGTAGAGGTGGTTTTACTGACTGATTGTAGTGTGGTCCAGGGTGTTAAGTGATGATTTGTAAGGTTTTTGTACCATGTTTTTTATGCTCGAGGCATGTTGCAGGTGGCCTAAAAGGGTTGACAAATTTAGAATTCCATGATTTGTAGTACTTTCCCAGAGATCTATCATAAGTGCAAATCTTTCTCAGGCATGGCCGACTGGTTTTCATCTCTTGTAATATATTTTTGACTATTTCAGTTGGTTTAGTGGTTGAAACCCTAACCCTAGTCATCCGTAGCTTATTGCAGCCCATTTTGGGTTTCCAAGATGACTAGGGAGTATATAATGTAGCATTTTTTATTTTGTAAGGGTTCCAAAACTTTTTTTTTGGTCCCTCATTGTTGATGGTATTATACTGAGCAAGGAGAGTCTAGATTTTGGGTCTATTTCTTTGGCATTTTGTTGTTTGATAATGTATTGATTCTACAAATTTTAATGAGAATACATTTTGATTCCAATCTCATGTTTGTGTATGTCTTCTTATTTTTTTCTTGAGCACATATATGTTAATTTAACAAAGTGGGTTATCATATGGTAAACAAAGAGTATTTTGAAATTATCTTTGAGTTCCTAACAAAGTTAGGATTAAAGTCTTTCAGGTAGTTTCAGTGAGTTCATGGCTAGATAAGGATTTGATGTCCTGATATGTGAGTGAGAGGGATAATAGGCAAAGAACTTATCCTAAATGCAGGTGTGTTTGAGTTAGGGCTTTCAGTTGATGTATGATGTTACATGACTCTATGCCCTAGATTAAGGCACTGATCTCTTCTCTAGAGGCAGTCCATCATCATCAATCACACACACAAATCAAATGATGAAATCTTTCAATCAATTAGTAAGGGGTATAGTTGTATATTATTTTGTGACTCCTTTGGAGAAGTGAGTCAAGGGTACACCCGCCTGATCATTAAGGCTCAAAGTGTAGGAGGATCTCTTTTGATCCTTGTTAATTGGCCCTCTTCCTTGTAGACTTTGCAGTGGTGATAAAGTCAAAGTATAAATCTACAAGTTGAAGATCAAAGGGAACTCCCAATAGTTGTAATCTTGGACCATGTCCCAAGGGTTTCTATTGCTAGCTATAATGATCTCCATCTAGAATTTAGTGTAATTATCGGTGTCATCATCTAGGGATTGGAAATTTAGTTGTAGAATTATTTACTTAATCTTGAACAAAAGATGTTGGTCGAAAAACCAAATGACACGTATCAAATTTGGTATCTTTCAACACCTTCTCTAAGTGGCAGTTCAAACCATTTTCTATTTGACGTATAAATATTTTATTTTTATGGCCTTGTCTAATTTCAACAATCTTTTGGTCCATCATGGCTTCACTCCCAGAAAATACACACACCATATTATTTTTTAGGAAAAAATTTGCATGACAGTGTAACAAGTGGCAGGTGCACAAATTTCTATATTCCTACAATTTATCCACAAAAAGATAATGATGTACTCCTACTATCATCCAAATGAGGATTAGTGCCACAGTGGCTTCCCATACATGCTGGGGTTGCTCAATTAAAAGTAAGTTTGTATAGTTGAAGTTTGTTTAGACTTAGAGTGGTCTATTCTTTTCTAGAAGGAAAATAAATACTAACCAAAAGTGCGGATGAAAAGAAAATAGTGCTAATGCTCCCTATGGAATGATTGTTGGAGTCATGTAGTCTCAATCAAAAAATATTGTCTTCAAGGTAAATCTTGATGGACTACTAGGCATACAAAAATGATAACCTAATCGAATTAGTAAATGTTTATCTAGGTAAAATAAATATATGTCATTGACTAATATAGCTAATTTAAATAGTAAGGTAAATAAATTTTGTAATAAAATGATTAGTTTGAATATTAAATAGAAAGGATTGGGCTATTTAGTTATTAGAGTCATGATGAATAAATTTTGATGTTCTATAGAAAAGATTTAGGCTGTGTATTTTTATAGTGAGATTCATTGTTTCATATTTCATGAGTGTAGTGGTTCACAAGAACTTCTTTCTTGAGAGGTCACTAGTACAAATACTACTCAAACTAAACTACACTCAACTATGGAGTAATTCCAAAGTTAAGCCCACTTAACTTCTACCACATTTGTAAATTTTATTAGAACTATGATGTTGAATAAATTTGATTAATCATATTTAAAAAATTGTGTCTTTGTTATATTGACTTGAGCAATACTAGTAGGTTTAAAATTCTTTTTAACCTATTGAATTTGAATTGCATGAGATCAAATTTGTAAGTAACAAAATGTTCTAGGATATGGGATTGATCTCATTGTTTTTGATTAAGTAAAATAGGTTTTATAGGGTTCCTGAAACCCACAACATAGTAATTAAAAAGATATAAATGACATCAGTTCAAAGATAACATTTTTGCAAATGAAAGGACATGCCATAGAAAGGCTAGACATGAAATAGCCACAAAAAAAGAAAGATAGAACAAATAAAAAAGACAAGTATCAAAAAGTGATTTAAGCCAGACTCTTAAGCATGACAACAAAATTTCTTTCGAGGGAAGCCATCAGTTCTTCTTCCTCTTTAACATTCTGGATGTCTTGGGAGTTGTGGGTGCCTTCCTTCTCCTTGTTTTTCTTTGTTCTATCCCTTGTTCTTTTATCTGGGCCCCCACTTGGCTTCTTCTAACCTTCCTTTGTAGTCTTCTTATCAGTCCTACTATCCATTTTTTCTTCCATTTTGTTGATTAGCATCTTTATGTTATCATTGGAAGCTTTCATGATGTTGAAGTTTTTCTCAGAAATGCCCTTAAGTATTTCCTCTAGACTAATCATTTTTTTATTCCAAGTGCTGAACCCTTGTCTCCAGGCTTTTCTTACAATATGTTGTCTTTCTATCCTTGTCATCAGGACACTTAATTTTTTCTTTGAGATCTTCTATTTCATGGTAAATCCATTTAAAGGACCTATACTGATCCACCATTCTATTCTTGGTGTTGTTGAGGAAGTCCAAATTCATTTCCCTGGATTGATCTCATTGTTTATGCACCATTGTAACTTAATTTTTCTTTGTTTCTTATGTGAAATTGTTGACATATAAATGCAGCCTTCTTAAAAATAATATATCCCAAAGATCCAAGCAAAGAGGAGTAAACAATTCCTTTTATGGTCATAATCACTGCATATTTCTAGTCAATTACTGCTAAAATAATTGAAATGATTCAATATCCTAGATGCCTGATTGTTATTGTGTGCAAAATGTGATTCACATGAAATTTATCAAATAGGTATTTGTAGCATCCTCTATTGTATCATCAAATCCTAAAGCTTGTGGTCACATTGGACATTTAGTACCAACACATTATTTAAAATATACTACCTATGGAGACAAGTCTAAGGAATCTTGATGAAGATTTAGGAGGTTACCGAGCTATTAAAGTAATATGTAAGATGATTAAATAAGTCAATATGTTTTCATTGATGTCAACTAGTTTTGACTATACTTATCATGATAGTTACAAACATCTAAACATCTCTAGAATGAAGAAATGGTGAAGAAATGGGATATCTACATAAGGACAAGATGAATATGATAGATATAGATAAGGAATACATTGGGTAACTTATTGATGAGTCTGTGACATTATATTGTTGACTTGAGCATGTTATATTATTCTATTATGAAGATTAGATCAGAATTGAACAAGTTGATGTGGTCAATAATTGAAGATTTTAGTATACATTGAGTCAGTCTTGTGTATACCGAGTGATGGTAATAACTGAGTTAGTTATCACCGACACATTCTGGATTAACTGAGTAGGATGAAAACATTAAATTTTTATAACAACCTACTAAAATTGATGAGTAGGTAGATGCTTATTATTTTGAGGTAAGAGATAGAGTTTTTTTATAAGATCTAATGGCTAGCCAAATTCAAACATGATCAAAGGCAAGAGTTTGAAGTGTTTTATTGATACAAGTGTCGAGCAAGCTTGAAGATGCAACACAAATGATGGAGATTAAGAGGCAAAATCTAATGGATGAGATGAAAATAGTTTACACATCTATTTAAGAGACATGAGATTTATTGTTGAATCTGCCAGATGAATTGAGACTAGAGGAGAATTTGTGTGAAGACATTTTTCATGCACCACTGATCAAATTGGTTACAGAAAGAACTAAGCTGGACTGTAGGTATTATCGACCATCAAATAATTATACACCGAGTGAAGTAAGTTGGAGGATATAATGGAGTGAATTGAGTATTGATCAGAAGAGTTATATTGAGCTTAGCATAGATCTAAATACTTGCAAATTGAGTTTTATTTGAATCAGATCACTACCCTATTTGTTTAATCATTGTTATAACTAAATCTCTTAACCAAGTGGACTTAAGATTCTTTTTGTATTTTAATATGGAATTCAAGGAATGTTAGTTTTTTTGTTTGAAAAATGCTCAGCGCTCCCCTCAGAATTTGTGACATGGGTTAACCACCTCATGTGTCTTCTATAAGTCTAGTAGTTGTATCAGGCATTAACAGGTCAATCTTTTGGTGCAACAGTATCTACTACTTGTACCAAGTAGTATCAGAGCCTGGTCACAGGTTCAAATCCCCTTGGATAAGGCTGAGGGGGAGATTATTGGCAAAATGGTCAACTCTCCCCTCAATATTTCTGACATGGCTTAATTGCCTCCTATGTCTTCTATAAGTCTAGTGGTTGTATCATGCATTAACAGGTTGATCTTTTGGTGCAATGAAAAATACTACTTGTAACCATTTTCTTATTGACGCCATAGTGAATGATGGTCAAGAGAACTATTAGTGATAAATCCTCTAACAAGGTCACACCTTACAGAATGTTTTGTAACCTTTAATAGGATTGGCTCCTAACTGAGATCACTTCAGAAGAGTGAAATATTTTGGGTTACCGGTCCCTGGTGGTTTTTCCCTTAGCAAGGTTTCCATGTTAAATATTTTGTGTTATGTGTTATGTGTTATTTGTTATGATTATATTACTATCATACTTTACATATTTCATATTTGATTAATTCGTAAACTCAGTTTTGGAAATTACTGGAAATCCATAAGTGAACAAAAAGATTGTTGTTAACATCTTACCAAGTTTATTGATTTATTTAAAAAGTTTTAAAAAGTACATCTGAGAGTTTGGGATTGTAGGATAACTAATTTAACTAATTCACCCCCCTCTTAGTTATCTAACATTTTGTATTAGATCTTGTGTGCTTGAAAAGGAAGTTTGAAGGACTTGAGATAAAATATCACAAGATGTATAAGAGAGAGGTGTGAAAGCTAAACAAAGACAACTTCTCGACATGGCATAGCAGAATGAGGTTGCACATATTTGGAATTTCAGAATCATCTCTACAACTCCTAGACAATGGTTACATACAATTGAATATTGGACCTTTGATATTTGATCAGTTGAGAGATAGACATGAACATAACATGACAATGATTGATATTATTGCTGCCCTATTTGATGCAGAATTTGAAGATATCAAAACATGTACTACAGCAACAAAAATGTGGGACAAGCTTGCACTAGTTCATGGAGGAGATGTAAATGTGATGAGAGCTAGAGCTGAAATCCTTAGAGTTAGATTTGATGATATGAAGATGAAAGAAGGTGAAAACATTACACAATACAACAACCAAATCAAGGAGGTTGTCAATGCTATCCAAGGAAGAGGAGGTTTTATTGATGAAGACACTATTGTGAGTAAAATTCTTAGAACCTTTCTACTTTTCTATGCTATTAGAATCTATTTTATTCATGAAAGGAGATCTTCATTGGGTAATGTTCATACACTGGATAGCCTAATTAGTAAATTGACTACTTTTGAGCTGAATAACTATGATAAGAGTATTGTACCAAGTGTTGAGTCTGCATTTTTGTCATCCTTTAAAATTAGTAAGTCTAGTAGTAAAAATAACATAAGGAATAAAAGCGATAGTGACAATGAAGATGGACTTGATGAACTTGAAACACTTATGGCTAGGAGACTTCAGAAAGGTAAAGGAAGGTATAAAGGAAAGTTACCTTTAGCATGTTTTAACTATAAAGAAATTGGTCATATTGCACCTACATGTCCTAACATGAAAGATGTTGATAAAGATAATAATCGATCTAATGGAAGAAAGTTTGACATAAGAGATAACTGAGAACATAGAGATAACCAATAGTATTATAGAAGAAACATCCGAGACTACAAAGATAAAGGAAAGAAGGCTTGTTACCTAGTTGGAGATGATGATGTTGATACTGACACCAACACTAATGAAGACATTGAGGTGGTATTTGTAGCTATGCAAGAAGATTAAGAAGAAGAAGAGGAAGAAAGGTATGTTGAAAAAACACTTATATCTAAAGTTAGATAGAATGATACATGGATTATTCATAGTGGCTATACACATCATATGACTGGTGATGAAGATAAATTAGAATACCTTGAGCACTATAATGGAGGATTTGTTAAAATGGGAAATGATACACCTTGTCTAGTGAAAGGAAATGGATCTATCTTGTTGAATAGTAAGACTAAATGTGAGAATGCATATTGAGTGAAAGGACTTAACTATAATCTGTTGAGTGTAGAAAAATTGAATAATTCAGGTCATTGAGTTCCATTTGAAAGTAGAAAGGTGAAGATCTATGATGAAACCAAAAAGTTGGTTGGTACTACTGAACAATCCAAAGGCAGTTTATTTTATCTTGATAATGTAGAAACTTCTTGTTTGTTGGCTAAAAACAAAAATGTGTGGTTCTGGCATAAGAGAGTGTGTCATGTGAATTTTGATCACATTGTTAAGATCGGTAAGAAAAGAATAGTTAGAGGTTTACCAAGTCTAACAAAACCTAACCATGTCATGTGTAATCAATGTCAGAAAGGGAAAATGACTAAATTTAGTTTTAAGAGAAATGAATAGTCTTCTAAAGGTATTTAGGAGTTGGTCCATACTAAATTATGTGGTCCTATGAGAACTCAGAGTTATTATGGTGACAAATATTTTATTTTATTTTTTGATGACTAATCTAGGATGATGACAGTTATGTTTTCAAAAGAGAAATCTGAAGCTTTCAAAATGTTTAAGTGGTATAAAGATAAAGTGGAAAAGAAAACCAAAAAATATTTGAAATGCTTAAGATCTAATAGAGGAGGTGAGTTTAACTCTAATGAATTCACTAACTTTTGTAATGATCATGAAATTAAAATATATAGGTTTCTACAGCAAGGACACCACAACAGAATGGTATTGCAGAAGGAAGGAATAGATCTATAATTGACTATGCCAGAAAAGTGATGATTGAAAAGGATGTTGCACAAATGTACTAGAGAGAAGTTGTTAGCACTTCTACATACACCTCTGATTGATTTCAATTGAAGAAAGATATAAATAAGATACCTTATGAGTTATGGTTTGGCTACACACCTAATGTAAGTTATTTTCTAGAATTTTTGGAAGCGGATGTTACATTCTGAAAGATGACTAAAATGGAAAATTTGATTCTAAAGGTGATGAAGGAATATTTCTAAGATATTCTACTAAGAGAAAAGCATACAAATGTTTGAACAAGGCTACTAACAAATGATTGAAATTTCTAATGTAAAAATTGGTGAGTTTGTTGAGAAAAATAATTATGAAAGTGGGAAGGAACTAGAAGAATATGGAAGATATACATATATTGAGCATCTAGAATATCTACTCGAGCCACAGGCTGAGTCTACCGAGCGATGGGAAAATGATACCAAGAATTAGCAAATGTAAATCAAGAATTAGGAAGATGTTACTAAGGAATAAATTGATCCTGCAATGAGTGATGAACAAAGAAGAGAGCAAGTGTTGGCAAAATTTGTGAGAAGGTACCATCCATAGAACCAAATTATTGGAGACAAACAACTTGTCATGAAAACACAAAGTAAGTTAAGATAGAACACATAATTAGTTTGTGAATTTGAGCCTAAAAATGTTAAAGATGCACTTGAAAATGAAGAATGGATTAAATCCATGAATGAAGAAATTGAACAGATAGAGAAAAACAAAACATGGACATTTTTACCGAGATCGAGTGTTAAAAATATGATTCATACTAAATGGATATTTAGAAACAAGTTGAATGAGATTGGCGAAGTGACTAGAAATAAAGAAAGACTTATATGTAAAGGATATGCACTAGAAGAAGGAATTGACAATGGTGAAACATTTTAACTAGTAGAAAGAATTGAAGGAGTAAAAATATTACTTTCCTAGGCTTCTTATAAAGGATATAAGGTTTATCAAATGGATGTTAAATCTACATTTCTGAATGTGATACTTGAGGAAGATGTTACATAGAAAAACCTAAAGGTTTTGTTGATCAGAATAAGAACATAGTTTGCAAATTACACAAAGAACTGTGTGGACTAAAACAAGCATCAAGAGCATGGTATGAAAGATTGCATGCTTATCTTATTAGTATTGGCTTTGTGAGAACAAGTGACAACATCAAATTATATTTGAAAGATGGAACTGATGATAATATACTTATTGCAGAAATTTTTGTTGATGATATAATTTTTGGAGGTCATGATAATATTTGCAGATCTTTTGTTGCTAAAATGAGAATAGAATTTGAAATTTCAATGTTTGGAGAGATTAAATTCTTTCTAGGACTACAAATTTTATAACAAGATGCAGGGATATTCATCAAACAATCAAAATACATCAAGGAAATATTGAAGATGCTTGGAATGGAAGATTCAAAACTAGTTGGAACACCTATGGTTACCCGATGCAAACTAACAAAAGATGATGGATCAACCAAGGGAAATCAGACATTGTATAGATCAATGATTGGGAAATTGATGTATGTTGTACATAGTAGGCATGATATAGCACATGCAGTTGGGATTGTAGCAAGATTTTCTGCTAATTCTAAGAAATCACATATGACTTCTATTAAAATAATTTTGAGATATTTGAAGAACATCGAGAATTATGGGTTATGGTACAAAAAGGAAGACAATTTTGAACTATAGGTTTACACCGATGCAGATTGGGATGGAGATATTGATGACTAAAAGAGTACTATTAGTGGACATTCTTTTTTGGAGAAAGACTTGTAATATGGATAAGTAAGAAAAAAATATGTATTTCTCAGTCAATTGTTGAAGAAGGATATGTTGTTGCTACTGCTAATTGCTCAAATATTGCATGGATAAAATAATTGTTGAAAGGAATGAACGAGGATATCACTGACCCAGTGATTATATATTGTGATAACACAAGTGCCATAAATGTTTGAAAGTATCTAGTCATTCATACAAAGACAAAGCACATATCAATTAAGGGTTGCTATTTGACAGAACAATTAAAAGAACAGAAAGTGAAACTAGAATTTGTGAAGTCTAAATAACAACTTGTAGATATATTTACTAAACCCTTACCAAAGGATACATTTGAGTAATTGAGAAATAGACTAGGGTTTCATCCCATGTTTATCAGTCACTAAGGTGATCAAGAGGTTGCATCAACCTGTACTTTATCATAAAACTCAAAAATGTTGATGCCTGTAGCTCACACGTTAGGATTCCTAAGGTTGTGAAAGAATAAAAGATTGGTAGAAGTTGGAACAAAGAACTATATATCAGTACATGAAGGTACTTGATCTGGACCAAACAATAGAAATATTATTTGGCTACTAAAGAGTTTTCTATTTTCTTTGGGGATTGTTGTCAATGGGAGAGATAGATTTCAAGAACACAGGGAAAGAGATATCTGTTGACAAGAGAATTGAAGAAGATCAAATCCATAGGGAGAGTCTACATGAAATGTTGTTGTAGTGCTTAAACATATTAAATATCAAGCTAGGGAGAGCTTACCAAGCTACAAAATTGATGCAGGAGCATCCTGGGTGTAAGAGCAATCTTGCATCACCCAAAAATATTTCTGTTTTTATATTCAATAAGGGCTATCTTGTGCAGAGCCGCTATTTATGGAAACTTGCTATTTTTAGTAAGTTGGTCTTATGATCTCAGAATGTTCTAATTTTACATGTGGAGGTTCATCTCAGTCATATCAGCCTGCCAGCAAAGTTTCATGGCTAGATCAGGTCTAGTTTTGAAGATATTGAAGATTTTCGGTATTGGCAGCAAGGTACCAAAACTTTGAACTCAATTTTGAAGGCTTTAGAGGCCCCGGATGAGGTCAAAAAATTGGGTGATAAGCACTTTGTGTGGGTCAAGCCTATAGAGTGCTTTGTGGCATTTCTGAAATGGGGTTATAATAGTCAATTGGGTCAACTGGTGATGACTTATGGTCTTTGAAAGTCGGGCCACCTGAAATGGCAGAAAATAATTTTTCTTCAAAATTTTTCTTTGGGTTTCAAAACTCATTTTGAGTTGACTTTGATGTAATAAATTGTAAAATAAAATAATTCTAAGTTTGGTCGGCCCTAAAGGCTAAATTTCTAGAACCTTCTCAGGCGGTGGAAATTGCCTATATAAAGAAGGCCCGTAGTGTTGTCTAGGGCAGTTCTGGGTAGTAGATCTCAGTATTGATTCGAGGCTTTGTCCTACAGAATATTGTAAGGGAATGCCCATGTGGCTTTGCATATTACAATTCTGAAAGTTTGTAATTCCACATTTGTGGAGATAATAAGAAGCCAATTTTCTATTCTTGCATATTATTGTTGTTGTTTCTCTATTTCTGTTATGTGTTTGTGGTATTAAGGGGAGCACCCTTCATCAAGAGGTATCAGAGCTAGGTTTTCTTGAGTGTGTAAATAGATCGCCGACTGTGAGGTAGTTTGCACCAAGATCGTGGTTAGGGTTTCATCACGTATCGCGAAAATGCCTCCTTGAAGAGAACGTGGCAGAAGAGCTGGTGCTGTGACATCTAAGGTTAGAGAGCTGTAGAGACAAGTGCAAGCATTGTAAGAAGAGATTCATAGAGGAATGAATCTTAATGTCAGAGACAAAAGCGAGGATGAAGCCGAAGAAGAATATCATGAAGGTGAAGCTGAAGTTGTGAACCAGGAGGAAGAAAGACTTTTTCGGGGGATTTCCAAGATTGAAAAAAGACCTAAGATTGAGGTTCCTACATTTTCTAAAAATCTTAACCCAGAGGAATTGATTGACTAGATCAATGAATGTGAGGAATATTTTGAGTATGAAGATGTTGAGGATCCTGATAGGGTCAAATTTGCAAAGGCCAGACTGAAAGGTCATGCAAAGATTTGGTGGCAAGAGATTCAATTGGAGTGAAATAGAAGAGGGAAAGATAAAATCACAAGATGGGATCAGATGGTGGATAAATTAAAGTGACAGTTCATTCCTGTTGATTATGAGCTTAACCTCCTAAAGAAAATGCAAAGTTTGAAGCAAGCAGGAAGATCTGTTCAGGAGTATACAGAGGAGTTCTATCGACTCCTCATCAGAATAGGCCATGCAGAAGCTGATAAGGAGAAAGTTGCCCGATACCTTAATGGGTTGAGGCCAAGCATTCAGGAGGAGTTGAATCTGGTTCGAATGAACAGTATTAAGGAGGCATACTAGTTTGCCCTAAAAGTAGAGGAAAAGTTGAACAAGAAGTTTGAAAGCAGACAAAATGGAAGAGGTCGTGGTGGAAGATCTGGTGGACAGTCATATGGGGGCCAAAATGAAGATCCAAAAAAGAAGGATGAGGCCAGTAGCAGCCAAAATCAGAGAGGAAACAATTCCAATCATTTCCAAGATCAGAATAATAGAAGTCAGAGAGGAAGAGGAAGAGGACAAGGTTCAGGAAGAGGAGGCTTCCGTGGAACATGTTTTCACTGTGGAGAAGAAGGTCATAGGGCATTTGAATGTCCTTAGTGCCAAGGCAGAACAGACAGGAGAAATGAAGGCCAGGCCAGAGTTGCACATGTAGATGAAGATGCTAGATCATCAAATTCTGAAGATGTTGAAAGAGGAGAAACACTGATTAACAGAAGAGTCCTGTTGAGTGGTGAGAATGAACCTAAACAAAGGAGGAGCCTATTTCACACTAGATGCAAGTGTGAGGGTAAATGCTCTGATGTGATTATCGATAGTGGAAGCACTAACAATTTGGTGTCAGAAGAGATGGTGACAAAGTTGAAGCTCAAGAGACAGAAACACCCACATCCATATCAGATTGCCTGGGTGCAGGATGACCACAAGGTCATGGTCAGTGAACAGTGCCTGGAAAAGTTCAAGATCGACGGGTACCAAGATGAGGTACTATGTGATATAATATCTATGGATGCATGTCATATGTTGTTGGGTAGACCGTGGCAGTTTGACAGATGTGTTGTACACGATGGTCGTGCGAATACCTATTCCCTAACAAAGGATGGAGTGCGACATAAGCTAAATCTATTGAAGGAGACTAAAGAAAAGGTATGTGGTAATTCAAGAATAACTTTTTTTGATGGAAGAAAATTCCTAGATGGTATGAGGCATGAGCATGTGTGTTTTGCTTTAATTGCAAAAGCTAGTAAAGAAGAAGTAGAGGATGTACCTGTAGAGGTTGTAGATTTTTTGAATGAGTTTTAGGATATTGTATCTAATAATGTATCTGATGGATTACCACTGGTAAGGAAGATTAGTCATCAGATGGATTTGATTCCAGGAGCCAGTTTGCCAAACAAGGCAACACACAGAATGACACCAGCAGAAAGTGAAGAGTTGAACAGACAAGTACATGAGTTGTTACAAAAGGGATTGATTCGGGAGAGCCTGAGTCCATGTGTTGTACCAGCAATATTAGCACCAAAGAAGAATGGAGAATGGAGGATGTGTTTAGATTCCAAAGCAATAAACAAGATCACAATCAAGTATAGGTTTCCATTGCCACGAATGGATGATATTATGGACTGTTTGAGTGGAGCTATGTATTTCTCAAAGATAGATCTGAAGAGTGGATATCACCAGATTCAGATCAGAGAAGGATATGAATGGAAGACTACCTTCAAGATAAAGGAAGGACTGTATGAGTGGTTAGTCATGCCTTTTGAGCTAACCAATGCACCGGACACTTTCATGAGGCTCATGAACGAGGTTCTGAAAATTTTTTTGGGTAAGTTTGTCATTGTTTACCTAGATGATATTTTGATTTTTAGCAAGATATTGGAGGAACATATGATGCATATTCGTATGGTGTTTGAGAAGTTGAGAGATGAGAAATTGTTAATTAATTTGAAGAAGTGCAGTTTTGTGAAGAAAGAGTTAGTGTATTTGGGATTTGTAGTTTTAGCAGAAGGTCTAAAAATGGACCCAGAGAAGGTACAGGCTATCCTTAAATGGCCTACTCCAAGGAGTGCTATTGAGTTAAGATCTTTTCATGGTTTGGCTAGCTTTTACAGAAAGTTTATTAGAAATTTTTGCAGTATTTGTGGACCCTTGACTGAAACAATGAGAGGGGATAGAAAAGAGTTGAAGTGGACTAATGGGGCAGAAAAAAGTTTTCAATTGTTGAAACAAAAAGTTACAGAACAACCTATTTTAGCACTTCCAAATTTTAATAAGGTGTTTCAAGTAGATTGTGATGCTAGTGGTACAGCAATAGGAGCTGTTATGAGCCAAGAAGGCAAACCTGTTGCTTATTTCAGTGAGAAGTTAAATGATGCCAAGAGAAAATATTATGTCTATGATCAGGAATTTTATGCTATAGTTCAAGCATTAAAGAAGTGAAGACATTATCTGCTTCCTAAGGAGTTTGTTTTGTATATTGATCATCAAGCTTTGCAATATTTGAATAGTCAAGGAAAGTTGAATCAGAGGCATTTGAAATGGGTTGAGTTTTTGCAGAGTTATACATTTGTTTTGAAACACAGAAGTAGAAAGCCTAATAAGGTTGTGGATGCTCTTAGTAGAAGGCAACTATTGCTGACAGAGATTTAGATTCAAGTGGTTGGGTTCAAGGAACTCAAGAATTTGTATCCAGAGGATCCTAATTTTGGTGAAGCTTGGAAAGCTTGTACAGAACCTGTTACTCTAGATAGGATGAAATGGCTGGATTTCATCATCCAGGATGGTATGCTATTTAGAGGGAGTCAGTTGTGCATTCCAAGAAGTTCTATGAGAGAGAATCTCATCAAAGAGAAGCATAGTGGAGGATTGGCTGGACATTTTGGTCGTGATAAAACCCTTGGTTTGGTTGGTGAAAATTATTATTGGCCACAGTTACAGCAAGATGTGAACAAGTTTGTACAGAGTTGCAGAGTATGTCAGATGGCGAAAGGAGTGAAGAAAAATATAGGGTTGTATCAGCCATTACCTGTACCAGAGAAGCCTTGGGAGGATATCAGTATGGACTTTATTATTGGTTTACCGAGGACACAGAGGGAACATGATTCAATTTTTGTAGTAGTTGACAGATTTTTGAAGATGACATATTTCATTCCCTGCAAGAAGACTAATGATGTTATTCATGTAGCAGAACTATTTTTCAAAGAAGTGGTGAGACTACATGGTTTGCCAAAGACCATAGTTTCAGATCGAGATACTAAGTTTGTTAGATATTTCTGGTGGACATTATGGAAGAAGTTGAAGATAGATTTAAAGTTCAGTTCATCACATCATCCACAGACTGATGGACAGACATAGGTGGTGAATAGAAGTTTGGAAAATCTACTGAGATGTTTGGTTAGAGATAAGCCAATAGGATGGGATTTGATTTTACCATAGGCAGAATTTGCATACAATAATTCTATCAACATGAGCACTGGTAAATCACCATTCCAGATTGTATATGGAAGTAGTCCAAGAAATGCATCTGAATTGAGAAAGATAGATAAAGGAGAAATAAGTAGTGCTGAAGCTAAGGATTTTGTAGAACACCCGAAGAACATCCATGAGGAGGTGAGGAAGCAGATTACCAAGATGAATGCACAGTATAAGGCTAAGGTAGGTGAGGAAAGGAGGCATAAGGAATTTCAGGTTGGAGATGAAGTCATAGTTCATTTGTGGAAGGAGCGAGTTTTGGTTGGTACATATAACAAGTTGAAAATGAAGAAGTTTGGGCCATGTAAGATACTGAAGAAGCATGATTCAGGAAATGCATATGAGGTAGAATTGCCTACTGAGCTGAATATTTCACCATTGTTTAACATTTCAGATTTGATAGAGTATCATGAAGGAGGTGTTGAAGATGAGGTTGTAGCAGCATAGTGGTGTATTCTAGCAACCAATTTAGATATCAAGGAGATTGAAGACATACTGGACAGTCATGTTGGCAGAAGCACAAGGAACATGACATATGAAGAGTATTTAGTCAAATGAAAAGGATGACCTGTTGAAGATTCATCATGGCTAACAAAGGAGGAGGTTAATCATCTTGGTTTTCCTCTGCACACCTGAGTCGTGACAAGATCACTTCTCAAATTACCCTGGGTGTCTGATGTAGGAGCATCTTGGGTGTAAGAGCAATCTTGCATCACCCAAAAATATTTCTATTTTTATATTCAATAAGGGCTATCTTGTGTAGAGCTGCTATTTATGGAAACTTGTTATTTTTAGTAAGTTGGTCTTGCAATCTTGGAATGTTCTAATTTTACATGTGGAGGTTCATCTCAGTCATATCAGCCTACCAGCAAAGTTTCATGGCTAGACCAGGTCTAGTTTTGAAGATATTGAAGATTTTTGGTATTGGCAGTAGGGTACAAAAACTTTGAACTCAATTTTGAAGGCTTTAGAGGCCCCAGATGAGGTCAAAAAATTGGGTGATGGGTGCTTTGCCTAGCTCAAGCCTGTAGAGCACTTCGTGGCGTTTCCAAAATGGGGTTATAATAGTCAATCGGGTCAACTGGTGATGACTTATGGTCTCTGGAAGTCGGGCCACCTGAAATGGCAGAAAATAATTTTTCTTCAAAATTTTTGTTTGGGTTACAAAACTCATTTTGAGCCAACTTTGATGTAATAAATTGTAAAATAAAATAATTCTAAGTTTGGTCGGCCCTAAGGGCTAAATTTCTAGAACCTTCTCGGGTGGTGGAAATTGCCTATGTAAAGAAGGCCCGTAGTGTTGTCTAGGGTAGTTCTGGGTAGTAGATCTGGGTATTGATTCAAGGCTTTGTCCTACAAAATATTGTAAGGGAATGCCCATGTGGCTTTGCATATTGTAATTCTGAAAGTTTGTAATTCCACATTTGTGGAGATAATAAGAAGCCAATTTTCTGTTCTTGCATATTATTATTGTTGTTTCTCTATTTTTGTTATGTGTTTGTGGTATTAAGGGCAGCACCCTTCATAAAAAATTTATCTATATAGTTGTAGAAAAAATGTTTGGTATTCTATGACATATTTCATATTGTGTTGCCATCAATGCCAAAGGGAGAGATTGTTAACCTATAGCTGATTTAATATCTTGATGAATATTCAAGAGGTAACAAAGCTATTAAAGTAATACATGTAAGTGTAATACCCCAAAATTGGAACCTTATAATTTCAATCAATTTTGGTGCATTTTCTTCAATTTTACATAATTAAAGTCCTATTTTACTAGGCAATTTTCTCTCTCCTACCTGACTTTATTTGACTTGATGTCAATTAAAAAAATCTTAAATTACATTAATCTCACACTATAATTAATTCCTAAGTATTCAACTTTATTAGCTAAATAATTTGTATGATAAATTGATTTAATTATAAAGTCCTAAGTGCTTTAAATTAAATTAAATCCACCCCATTTGGCTAATGCACATAAAAGGAATTAATATTACTTGGTTATTTGAATGGATTATCTTATTTGGATTTAATCATTCAAAATATTCGAACGGTCACCCATATGTGGCAATAATTTATTCTTTTAATTAAGTAATTCCTCAATATTTATCTCATTTGGGAATGAAGAGTCAACCATTTCATTTGAAGAAACTCTTCATTCCTTCTCTGAGCTTGTATATATTATGAACCTTCTCCTTCATTAAAAAAAAGACAATTTGAGAGCACATAAACTATAGCGAATTTTAGTCTCAATTATTCATATTTTCAAAGGTTTAATTGCACATTTAGATTAATTTCATTTTAGCATAATATTGCATTATCATATTAATTAATTTGTTTACCATGCTCATAGCTTAATTGTAAGATTTATTTCAAGCTCTTTTAGATCAAATCTGCAATCTCATATTCCTTTCAAGTTCTTAGCTTAAAATCTGCATCTTCATTTTAGATTAATTGCATCTCCATTATAGTTTAATTTCTCATTTTTTTATCTTTAAGCTTTCAAAATCCTCCATCTTAGTTTGGTCTTTTGGTTTTTGGCTCTCATTTTGAGGGTAATTCTAGTACCCCAACTAATTAGGAGGCAACAGGTCGAATCGATAGACATTGTGAGTTGAGTAATTCATACTCACCTTCATAATTTTGATGATCGAACAATGACTATGTTTTGTATATGGCTGGATTAGAGGTCCACGTTCAGCTATAGACATTCTAGCACCCACTGTGGTGTAGAAAAATTGATTTCTGGCCTCATCAATCTCAAACATTTTTTTGATTTCTATAATCTATCGTACGTCCGTACTTTTCTGTGTATGGAAGTTCGCGTGACATTTCTAAGCATATCATGTGAATTTTTTCTCCTTGTAGCACTCTCTTGCATGAAAGAGTACTTTCTCATGCAAGCCTTGGTACTTTCTCACCCACAGCGCTACACTTTCTCATGCAAATTTTTATTGTCAGATATTCAAAATTTCTAGATTCTGCAATTTATTGTTGTTTTTTCTTGACATTTTCTTTCTGCTGATTGATTTCATATCTTTGTTTCTATCACAACATAATAGTGGTCTGTAGGTCACTTTGTCGAAGATCATAAAAATTTCTAATAGCTTGCTTGCAAGACAATTGCCAAAGATCATTTAAAACATTTTGCTTATTTTCATTTCTTTCATTCACATAGTATAATTAAGGCTTTGTTAAAATTTCTCAAGGGTCCTGATAGAAAAGTAGGGGAATATTCTCTTCATTACATAGAAGTGATGCCCACAAATGAAACCAAGACCCAGATGTTGCTAGAATGATGGATACCTAGGAAAACAAATCAAGGTTGTGAATCTTTAGAACTTCTACTTGCTAGGGAATTATGCTCTTCTCTCTTCGAGAGAACCAGAAACCTAAAAGCTTGTGGATTTGCTGGAGTGAAGCTAGCTCAGTGATGAATATGCTCAATGTGTTTGGGTAAGGTGAAGAGGTATATAATTATTCTCTTCTCTCTTTGAGAGAAACAAAAAATCAAACCCTCAGATCCAAGCCAAGTTGTGTCACCTTTAGAGGGCCTGCCAGAAGTTGAACCTCCGGGAATGACCCAAGTGAGTACACACCTATCGCTAGTGATTCCACCTCACAATAATAAAGAATGTTTTGTTGAGTCTAAAGACTCCAAAACCATGTTAACTTCCTTCTCTTGATTTTGACTATCATCTTGAGAAGGCTTCGTCTATTGTACTGAGCAGTGCCGCTCCTAGCCCTGCTTGCGGGGGTGTATGACTTTTGGGTGTTGGTGTGGCTATGAGGTGCTAACCTTGTATTGAGGGAACTAAAGGTTAGTGTGAATGGAAGCCCACTAAAAACTTTCCTTAGTTAGTTGCCTACCTGGATCACCTTCGAAAGGAGGCATAATCTTTTCCCAGAGAGGGGGAAGAATCTCTCTCGTAGATTCTCACTATAGGCATGCACCTAGACACTTGAAGGTGGTATATGACAATGGCCCCTGCTTCAAGGGTAACCTTCAAACATATACTATTGAGTCCTTGGAAAGACCAAAAATACGGGTGCCCACTAGGGGGCGACACAATTGTGTGAGGTGAACACATGCGCATAATCAGTGAGGAAAAGGTTTTGTCTTCTCACCATTTTTTTTTAAGGAATAACTATGTGTTTTTTATCAACTCTTAAAATTTTCCATCATGATTAAATGAAGACTCCCATGATACTTCCAAGTTGCTTTGTCCTTGGTAGGTCTATTTGGGACTACTTCTTGTGTCACCATTGCTTGTTCAAAACCTTCGTGCTTGTAAATGAATTCTTGAAACCCTCAAAATGAGATTGTTGATTAAACTATCCTTCAAACTATCCAGAAACTGGATTTTCCATCTGAGAACCATTTGTGCTATGTCACAAAATCTATCTTTTATCTCAAAATCTACATTGAACTGATGAACATTGGTATTTTCCCATGTGAAGTTTTAGAAACTGAGCATTTTCTTGCACAAGATTTCATTCTCTGATTTGAAGCCTAGCATTCTTTCACGTGGCCCAACATTTTCTTGTGTGAACCTATACCCTGGTTTTCAAAATAGAGACTTTTTCCCATTAACTGGTGAGCTTTTTACCTGATCTAGTTTTTGTCTGAGGTCTATTTCTCTATGTTCCTATCATTCACTATCAGAAACTGAGTGTCTTAAGTTGCGAACTGATCGATTATTTCTTTGACTAATTTTGTCTCTCTTTTTTTTTTTATCGTATCTCCTTATGCTTTTTTACCTCACGTCGCAATAGTCTTATCTTGACTGTTCTAGCCACACTCTTGATAATTTGTACTAGGTGCATCTCACATCTCTGTTGTTCTAGCCTTTATCTCCTTTTCATTATTCCTAAAGATAGAGCTATAGAATTATCTTGAGTCTTCACTTATTTTATCTTCCCTTATGACTATCACAAATTGAAGTGGCAACACTTATCCCATTCATAATACTAGTCAAGGTAGAGGTAAACCTCATAATCTAGAAACAAGTTGTCCTGAACCTATTGTGCAATCTGAACATTGTGAGGGATCCTAAAGTTCTTCATTGAGTAATTTTAAAGATAGCATGTCTCAATCACCCCTAGTGTTCCAAGAGTGTTTTAATCCATTGTTTCAAGTGCAACCTGGTTTCTCATTTCAAGAGCAATACAACTCATTCTTCCAAAAAAACTCATTGTTTCATAACTTTGGAAGACCACTTCCTCGGACTAGTCCTATTATTGAACCTATTGATCCTATTGATGATACCGACTCATTTGAATCTATTGATCCTCTTGATCCTATTAGAGCATGACAATTTACCTTAGCTATGCCCTTTTGGTATTGTTCATATCATTTTTTTGAGTCTTCATTTGCTACATAGTCCTACGACAAGATGGGAGATCCATTCAACTTCCAACCAAGCAAATACAGCCAAACTTATGATCAATCTCAAAACAACCAACATCATGGTCAATCTTCTAATGACCAACTTCATGCTAAACCTCAAAATGAGCAATGCTATGATCAAACTCAAAATGACCAGAATCAGCAGCAAGCTCAAAACAAAGCTCAAGGTGGTCAACCAGCGTATCACTATTGACCTGCCCCTTTCGATCAGAGTCAAGATCAAGTCCCAAGAATTTATGAGATTCTTGGCAAAGATGGTGATGACACAATAACTCAAAATGACATAGACACTGCGAAAGAAAACAAGGGCCTTGTTCAGATGATGGAGATCCTCCTTCTAAAGGAAAAGGAAAAATATTTTCTTGAGTTGGCCAAACAAGGGGCTAAATTACCCTCATATTTTCAAGTTGAAATGCTTGTGGCCAAGGAAGAAGAAACTGAGACCACTAAGCTGAAAAAGATGGTCCATGACATGCAAGATCAGATTAGCCAACTTGTGAAGAATAAGGACTAACCCACACAACAATTCATAATGGAAAGCATTTATCCTTTTCTCAAAGGTGTAGAGCTCCCAAAATATGACAAATGCTTAGGTGCTACGAATCCCTAGGATCACTTAAGGGAGTTTGGCACTTTATCCATGGAATTCATACATGATCAAACATATCTTATGTGCCTATTTTCTTGTAGCTTGGGTGGACCAGGTATGGAGTGGTTTTATCGATTGCCCATTGACATTAAGACTTTTGATGAAATGGCTAATCTATTTCTCTGACATTACTCACATAATATTTAGCATCCAATCAACATCCAGGATCTTTTCAATTTGAAGCATTGACAAGGAGAATCTTTTCTGACATTTTTCCAAAGGTGGAGACAATTATGTACAAGGTGTCATCACAAGCTACTAGAGTCTAAGAGACTTTACATTTTTCTAGACAATCTTGTCCCCAACTTAAGATACCAAGTGCAATTACAAGGTCTACTAACATTTGATAGCATGATTAAACAAGCGGTGAAAATAGAGGCCTTTATGATTAAGAAAGGGGAATTGACTTTGAACAAAGATAAGGGGAAGTTTGTCAACAAGAATAGAGACATTGTGAATGGAGTGGTTCACAATGTGACCCTGAAGCCTGCTAAGTCTATTTTCAATCTCTCTTCTAGCATACAGGCGATCAAAGCTACTGAAAATCCTATGACGTAAAATCAAAAAACTTCAAGGTTTTCTAGGAACAAACCTTGGGCATCTCAACCCAAGCATGAATTCACTTCTTTGGGAGAACCACTTGATGTGGTCTATAAAACTCTCATCCAAAATCAGATTCTTACTCCTTAGGAAAAGAATCTCTATGACCCACAACTATGACCTCATTGGTGGAATGAGAATGCCTACTATGACTATCACTAGATTAAGGGTCACAAGACTTCTACTTGTCTTCAGCTGAAATATAAGGTCCAAGATTTGATTGATAGTGGTGACATTGTTGTGTATGGCCATAACAAAAATTTAGACCATCAAGAATTTAAGGATCCCTTCCCTCCTCACAAGAAGGGTAAATCTTCAAACACTAAGAATACCAATGCTAAAGTTAATTATAGGTACACTAATGATGACAATGTCATTAGTATGATCGAACTTATTGAGGTTAAGTATTGTGACATGATTACTATTAAGGGGAGTGGCAATGCTCCCAAACCTAAGACTCCTTTCATCTTGTGTAGTTCTGCATCTTGTTCATCTACATCTGAGAAACCTCAAGATTGTGCCAATGTTGTTACTCGATCATGTGGAAGGGTTATTTTGAAAGGTCCTGATCCTCCTGTGTCTACTTCAAAACAAACTATGGATAAGACTGCTCTTGGCCCTACCGACAAGAACATGAAATATTTTCCTACATCTAGTTGGGCTAGTTATAGCATCTTAGATCAGCTCCAATGAACCAATGCTCAGATCACCATTTTTGAGCTGTTGAAGATCTCACCTACTCATAGGCAGATTCTAGATAAAGCCCTCACCGAGGAAAATGTTCCCAAGGATCTTGATCTTGATCGATTCTAATCTATGATGGGTTATTTGACTTTGCCTCATTAGTTTTCCTTCTCTGAAGAAGATGATCACTCTCTGAGCCATCTGCATAATGCTCCCTTACATATAGAGGTCATGATAGGTCCTAAACATGTCCATTGAGTGCTCATAGACAATGGCGCTAGTCTCAATATCTGTTCTGCTAAGTTGGTTACCCAGCTAGGTTATGATGAGAATTGTATAGATTCCTGCAAAAAGATTACCATCAAAGCTTATGATGAAGAGGAATGAAAATCCCAAGGCTTAGTTGTGCTACCTATCCATGTAGGACCTATTGAGAGACATGTTACCTTTCAAGTTCTTGACACTCCTCTTTCCTACAATATCTTGTTGGGAAGACCTTGGATTCATGAGATGTAGGTTGTTCCATCTATGTACCATCAATGTATTAAGTTTCCATTTCATGGAGTGGAAGTCATTGTGCCTGCTAATACCAATTATTCTTGCAACACACTTACGTAATCTATAGATAGCTTTGCTCCAGCTAATGGAGAGTCCACTGAGTTTTATGATGCCAAGCTTAAAGAAATGGAACAAACTCTGAAACTTAAGGTTACATGCATGGGAGAATACCGAATTGAACCTATGCTATGACTAGCTACTCTCCCTGTGTCTCCATGCTCTTATGGGAGACCTTTTGATAGTAACAAACCTTCTGATGACTCTCATCAAATAGTCCATGATGGCACATTTGTACGGGCCTCTACACCTTTAGAAGATGAAGATGAAGAAAGGGCTATCACAGCTTAGATCTATAAAGGGAAAGAAACATCTGAAACAAATACTCCACCTCCAAACTTAGAACAAGAGCTATTTAATGAGGCCTTCAAGATCATGAAGCACTTCAGCTATAAGGGGACTGGTCCTATAGGAATGAATGACAATGGTTTGGTAAAACACATTAAAGCTAGAGGTCACCGTACAAGGGATACTACTGGCTTAGGATTCAAAAAGATCCCCTTTCATTTAGGGATAAAAAAATTTGTGCCAGAACCTGAACCTGAACCTGAGCCATTATTTGATGATACTACTCCAGAGGTAAATCTAGAGGCCAGCTCTAATGAAGACACATTCCCATATCCTATTCCTCTGAAATTGGCTACACTCTTTGCAAAACTGGATGAGCCTATTATACCTATCCACATGGTAGAGACTGATAGTGATTCTGATGAGACCACTTCGGTGCATTGACTCACCTATGACCAATGGAAAGAAATGCAAATGGCTGAGTCTGATTCTCAGGGTGAATAGTACATACCCATACATTTCCAAGAATAGTTTGAAAAAGATCGACTTCAGCAAGTCATTAATGTTGCAAGGGGTGAATATGATGATATAGCCAATGCTAATCAAATTCTCACATCAAGTACTGACTCACATGAGTGTGAGTTTGACTCTTTGTCTGATGCTACTTATGATAAAGATATAGACATGGTCCATACCTATGAAAGAATTCTTGAAGTAGGTGAAGGGTCTAGCGTTAGGACATATGAATTAGATGCCATCGATGTTAAATTATCCTCTACTTCTAATGTGAGGTCTCAGAGGGATTTTAATGCTCCTTTGGAAGAGATCACTCTAGGTCTTGACTTGCTCATCTGCACTTTTGATGGTTATACTGTGAACGCAATTGAACCAGTGACTACTTCTTTCTCACTCAAAAATCCTGAGCTGATAAACTGGAACTCCCCTTCCTCATCTAATGAAGTCCTAACATTTGAGAATGATTATGCTCTAGACTATTACTTCCATGCTATTGAACATATAATGTCCTCCACTAGAAAAAGTAGTGTCAGCATGACAGAGGTAGATATCAAGTATCTTAGTCAAAAAATTAAAAGAAGAAAAAATAGATGCTCTGATGGTGAAAACCACATTGTGGCAGTATCAGAGCCAAAAATAGTAAAAATAAAAGATGTATCTGAGGGTGAAAACCTTTGTGAGGTGCCCAAGGATGGGATACTTGATACACTTTCAAGCCACTTTCAAGAGACATCATCAGTATTGATTGAGCCGACACAACTAGTACATTTGGGTATAGAGGCTACTCCACAAATTATTCATCTAGCACAGTCATTATCTGTAGAAGAAAAGGAAGAGTTCACTAGATTCTTTCAAAGTAAGAAAATAAAATTTGCATGGACTTACCCTGACATGCCTAGATTAGACCCCAATCTAATCATGCACCATCTATCCATTGCACTAGGTATTAAGCCTGTTAAATAGAAGTTGCAAAAGATGCATCCACATGTGGCACTTTTAGTCAAAGCAGAGCTAGAAAAGCTTCTTAAGGCTGGTTTCATAAGGACTATTGATTATGTAGAGTGGATTTCAAATATTATTCTAGTCACCAAACATGATAAATACATTCATGTGTGCATAGACTTCAGGGATATAAACAAGGCATGTCCAAAAGATGACTTCCCATTGCCTAATATTGACATGATAGTGGATATGAAAATAGGGTATGAGATGTATTCCTTGATCGATGGATTTTTTGGCTATAATCAATTAAAAATTGCACCAGAAGATTAGGAAAAGACTTCTTTCACATGTGCCTGGGGCACCTTTTGCTAGAATTTCATGCCCTTTGAGCTTAAGAATGTTGGAGCAACATATCAGAGATCTATCACTACCATTTTCCATGATATGATGCATAAAACAATGGAAGATTATGTAGATGAAACTTTAGCCAAAAGCATGCAATGGAAAACTCATTTGACAGATTTGGGTCCCATACTTGACTGCATGGAACAATTTAGTCTCAGACTTAGTCCCAAAAAATGAGCATTTGGTGTCACTTCTGGAGAACTCTTGGCTTACATAATTTCAACTAAAGGCATAGCAGTTGACCCTAAAAAAGTTCAAGCTATTATGGACATGCCTCCACCTAAAAACATAAACATCAATCAAATGAGAGGACTACAAGGAAGGCTGCAATCTATTCAGCATTTCATTTCAAAGTTGGCTGACAAGTCACAACCATTTACTAAAACTTTTCATAAGGGAGTGACTTATGAATGGAATGAAGAACGTGATAGATGACTCATTCAAATTAAACAATATCTTGCTAATCCACCTATATTGATGCCTCCTATTCATGGGAAGTAGGTTATACTATATATCTCAGTAATGAACACATCTTTGGGTGCTCTCCTAGCTCAAGAAGATTAGGACAACAAAGAGAGAGCCATTTACTATATCAACAGAACATTGGTTTCTTATGAAACAAACTATTCTATCATTGAGAAAGATTGACTAGTAGTAGTGTTTTCTTCTCAGAAACTACAACACTATATGCTCAATCACACTACAAGGCTTATTGAAAAAATTGATCCACTAAAGTACTTACTTAGAAAGGCTGCCCTCATGGGTAGACTAGAAAAATGGGTGATGATGCTTAGTCAATTTGACATTGAGTATGTGGAAAGAAAAGCTATTAAAGCATAAGCAATTGCTGATCAGTTAGCGGAAGCTCCTCTGAAAGATCACTAGCCTTTAAACATTGAATTCATAGATGAATCCATCATGCTTCTCACACATCAGGCTTGGAGCATGTTCTTTGATGGTTCATTCACTCAACAAGGATCAGGTGCATGCATTCTATTTATAACACTTCAAAGATACTCATTGGCAAAAGCTTATAAAATGTTGTTTCCCTACACAAACAACATCACTGAATATGAAGCTCTTATCAACAGTATGAAGATAGCCATTGAATGGCATGTGGATGAGCTCAAGGTCTTCAGAGACTCTCAATTAGTCATCAACCAAGTTAATGGTATCTATCAAACAAAAGATGACAAGCTACTGCCTTACAAATGAATGGTGGATGATCTCAAATAGTATTTTGCACACCTTTATTTCTAGAAAATTCCAAGAGAAGAATATAAAGAAGTCGATGCTATGGCCACTCTTTCTTCAATGTTACAAATGCTAGAAAATGACTTCAGACATGGACTCCTGGTGGAGGCATTACACTACCCTGCCTATGACATTCCTAAATCTAGGATGATCTATTTAGTCATTGGACATGATTCATCCTACTACCACCATATCTATTCCTACCTCTATGACCAAATCATTCAAGACACCTACACTCGGAATGAAAAGTGTCACCTAGTTCATAATACTTCACGGTATGTCATCATAGAAAATGAATTGTATTGACGGGGTCTAGAGGGTACCCTCCTTATCTATCTAGAACCTGATGAGTCCAAACATGCGTCAGATGAGGTACATGAAGGTATCTATGGGTCTCATTTGAGTGGTCTAGAATTAGCTCATAAACTTATTAGAGCTGGTTACTACTAGCTAGATATGGAGAAAGAAGTTGTTCAATATGCCAAGGCTTGTAAATAGTTCCAATTTCACCAAAAATTTGATCCATGCTCCTGCTAAAGAGCTTATTCCTTTCATTATTTTCTGGCCATTCCAGCAATGGGCCTCTGATCTAGTGGGTTTGATACATCCTTCTTCTTCGAGAGGACATAATTTTATCATCACAGCTACTGACTATTTTACCAAGTGGGTTGAGGCAGTGCCTCTAGCTATAGCTGATGGCAAGTCTATGGCTATGTTTATACTGAACTATATGATCTGTAGATATGGTGTACCCTCATCCATTATCACTAAAAATGGGGGACAATTCAAGAAAAAGGACTTAAAAGAGTTATGCACCAAATTCAGGGTTATTCAACATTGGTCATCTATCTATTATCCTTAGGGTAATGAACAAGAAGAAGCTTCTAATAAGACAATTCTCAAAATCTTGCACAGAACAGTTCATAAATTTGGTAGAGATTGGCACCTCCAGATTAATCTATCATTATGGGCCTATAGAACAAGTATCCAAACACCAACGGGGGCCATGCCCTTTGCCTTGGTTTATGGAGTAGATGTAGTATTTCCTATTGAGGTTGAGATTCCTACATTGTGAATCTCTTTGAGGGGCCTCATCACTGATGAAGAAAACAAAATATCCCAACTTCAAGAGCTATAATTACTAGATGAACATCGGAAGGTGGCATTTGATCATCTTCGAGCATACCAAAAGAGGATGTCCAAAGCCTACAATAAGAAAGTTAGACAAAGAGAATTCCAAGTGCGTGATTTCATCCTAAGAGAAAACCCCAAGAATCAACAACAGCAGGTCCAGAAAGGGAAATTTGAACCAAATCGGCTGGGTTCGTATGTTATTACTATATCATTTGGGTCTGGTGCATATTGACTCTCCACCATTGAAGGAGAATACCTCAAAGATCCTATCAATGCTCTTCACTTGAAGAAATTATATAGCTAAAGCATTCTCTGTATGCTCATGTACATACTGATTGGTCCTGAAAAATCTCCAAAAAATGGTATATTGGCAAAAATCATAAAAATTGCAAAATATCCTTAAAAAATGATCATCTTAGTGAAAACCTGGTAAATAGGTGCTTTGATGTATCTATTATCCTAGTGAAAACCTATTAAATATGGGCCTTGATAATAATAAAAAAAAGTGAAAAATAAAAAAATACAAAAAAAGGAACAAAAAATTTGAAAAAGAAGAAAAATGTGCCATTAATGAAAACCTAGTAAATAGGTGTCATGGTAGAAAAAATAGAATCTTTGCCAAGATGGTGAAAAATTGGTAAACATGCACCTCTTGTTTCCTGAAGCTATATCTCATCTCAACACCATTTGGCTCTCGCTTTCCTGCTTTAGTTTGCTCTCATACTTTCCTACTTTAGTTTATTTCCTACTTTAGTTCATTTCCTGGCTCATGCACTTGCTTTCAATTGTTTTTGATATTTTCCTTGACTCTTAATGGATTGGAACTGGTCACACTTGTGGGCAGCTTCTCACTCTTGGGGGCATTGTCCTATCACTTTTGAAGATTCTTTCTTGCATCAGTCACTAGTGGTTCCCACTGTCCCTACCTACTGATGCCCAGCTATTTTTGAGATCTGTCTCCTTGAGGATCTCTCATGTATCAGTCACCAGTGGTTCCCAATGTGCCTACCTACTGATACCTAGCTATCTCTTGTATCTCTTGCCTTGAGGATCCCTCATACATCAATCGCCAATGGTTCTCACTATGTCTTCTTGCTGATGTTTCGCTAGTATCCCTAAGATTTCTCCCCTTGAGGATCTCTCTTGTATTGGTCACCAACATTTCTTGCTACGTCTTCTTGCCGATACTTCATTTAGCACTCCAATTTGCTCTTTGAGATGACTTTTTTGCATTGTATTCTTCCGGTTTGACTTCAATCCACCTGATCATAAACTGAAATTGAAACTAAAGCTAAATTTTTTATTCTCTTAAGCTTTCTTATCTTTTCTCTTTTGTGTGTTGTCCTTTCATTTTATCATTCCTCCTCTAGTGAATCTAAGATGTCTTTCTTGACTAAGAAATGTGAAGACTGGGGGCATGATCTTTTCATTTCTTTCTATTTGCTGGTTTAGTTCCAATGATCCAATAATTCTATCTAAGAGGGGTATCCATCTATAAGAGCCTTCATCTCATATTGAATGGCCATGTGTATCTCAACTCCTTTTATATGGAAACTTTGGTGAGGTTGGTTCTTCTCCTTGTCTGTTTTGAGTGACTTCTTCCTGCTACAAGTAAAATTGCTAATGCTCATCCTGCTAAGTGAATGTAAGGGTCACTGCGAGCATTCTGTATGCAAGCAACATTTAGGTCATTCTGGTAGCTATGCTTTGATGCTTATGTTAACTTGCTAAATCAAAAGGAATAGGTTTTCAAGTCATTATGGCTTCTTGTGCCTTAATGCTTACACCTCATTCTGACAAATCTAAGACTTTTGTCATATTCATATTCTCATGATTGTAATGATAGTGAGGATTTGATGGCATCTTTTGATCGTCCTATACCTAAAAGAGCTCTATGATGATAATATGATGAGTCCAACAACCAAGTCCTAGTGTTGCATTTAGCTTAGGCTTTCATTTTCATTCTAGGCTTGCATTGAGGCAGTGTTTTGGTACTCTCTTGATTGTCTTCTTCTAGATCTATTCATCAAGGGTTCTCATCTTTTGTCCCAAGTTCATCTTGATTGCACAAGTGTCTGGTCCTCACTCTCAATCTTTAAACATCCTTTTGATTACTACCTGTCATATATTGCTAAACTCTGCATGAGATGATTAGTACCACATTTCCACATATATTGCATGTCCATTGCATTTCCATTTGCATCCATATGCATACATTCTACATTTACATATTCATTTTCATGTGCATCCATTATAAGCATAAATAAAATCATAAATTACATTCATTTATCTACCATCTATCATCACATTTTTACATTGCATATTCATATACCATCATAAAATAAAACATGTGCATACTCATATCATAAAAGAAAACATCTCCATTTCATATATAAAAAAAACAAGTGCATCTCATACATATCTAATCCATACATCTAATCATCTAGGAAACATCTCATGAACATCAACATCAAAGAAATATATAAACAAGTACAATGATATCAAGAAAGGAGATATCATATATATCTCGGTTAGATCAATGTCATGTACAAAAAAATGGTGCTACTCAAGCATAGTATAAAAAATGGGCTAAAATATGGATATCAACAATAAGCTAACTCTTCCCATCGCCACCTAGAGGAGGTGGTGGTAGTGGTCTCTATGTTGGTTCCTATGGAGGTGGCATCAGTCTCTATAGGGGAGTCATTGGTCATTGTGGAGGTGCCTATGGTGATGCCTATGGAGGTTCCTATGGTGCTCTGTCGTACTCAAAAAATGGAGGCACCTGCTCTGACAAATTTGGAAAACCTCTGACATAGGCTGCATAGTAATAGGCTTCCTGAGCATACTCATATTTGGCCTCTAGTCATGCTCTCACCAGCTCCTCTCTGAGCTCTCTGATCTCCCTATCCCTGTTAGTCACCCATGTCTCCTGGATGATGACCCATGTATGGAAGTTATCTCTCTCTCGCTGCACCTACCAAACTCTCTCTCAGCTATTCCTGAGAGCCTCCTACTCCTATGCTATCTGAGGTGGCACTATGTGGCCTGATCTAACATATCAGTATCCTCCTATACATGTGCCTCCTTATCAGGAGGTAGCTACTGAGAGGAATCTCCTATCATTTGTCTAGTGGACCTCTACTAGGTCCCACTGCTCCCAACATCTGTATCTAACCCCATAGTCCTCGGGGGGATGTTTGTCTATGTTGTCTTGGGCCTCAATACTCTTTGATTAGGCCACTGTAATGGTACCTACTACTAGACAAGTACTTGTTGCTGCTATTGTCCCTATGTCTACTATTGTGTAGGTTGCTACTATGCAAGCAACTACTGTGTGGGCTGCTACTATGCGGGTTGTCCCATCCTAGCAAGATCTATAAATTTGGGGAAGGGATGCACTAAGAAATAATCTCTATATGCAAGTGTCATCCTTGCATTGGTGACATCCACCATGTAATCTCATTGTGTTGTAGGCACTCGTGCCTCTATAGTACACCTCCCCTGGTCTAGTCTGGGCTGCCAGCCCTTCTTCATCTCATCGATGAAGCGAGCATATGTGGCATAGTCCTGTGAGAGGTCATGTGGCTTCCCAAACTACCTCATCATGCGTGTTAGCAAGAAATGCTCAATGATGCTAATAGTTTGCCCAATCAGTGGATGTGAGATGAACATATGAGATAGCTCCTATCGAGCATTGTCCCATGGCTCCATAGCAATCCAAGGTCTCTAGACAATTACCTCCATATCATGTAGCTATCCCCACCACTACTTAGTCTTACCTAGTGCTGGCTGAGTCATAGGACCAGCATATCTATAGATATAAGGCTCAAGAGGCTATCGTGTATCATGGAAAATTGGCCTGCAAACAAGGAGATGCTCCCAGGCCTAGATCAGTAAAATAAGAACTCTAGCTACCATGGTCTTGGTGCTCTGATACACTACCTCATGCATCTCATGGTACATCTATGCAAGCATGCACTCACCCCATCCAAATCTAGTGGCTGGCCTATCCAGCATCCTCTACAGCATGCAACCCTAGCCACACTCTAATCCATGCTGGCCCTAATCTGGAACCAAGTAACAACTTAGGAATATGGCTAGGACAACTACTAATCTATGGGCACCATTGTATCTGCTAATCAGGTCCTCCCATGAGATGGCTCAGACCATCACTAAATCATCTTTGAATATGACCCTTAGTGCTAGTGTACCTACCCTCATATGTACATCATACTCAACTCAAGCACCATGGAAGGGTATCCACAAGATCCTGTAAATGTCCTCAGGAGTGACTGTCATCTCCCCCATCATCAAGTGGAATGTGTCCATCTCCGAATGGAAATGCTCGACTAGTGCACCTAGAAGACCATGATTTACCTAAATGTCAGGTATATCACGGAAGAATGACAATCCTAGTCCCTCGATATGAGCACTCTTAGCCTCAGTCAATCTCTAAACTAACGTGGTGATAACAGAATGGTGTGACTGAAAGGTGATATCTAGGAAGTCAACCTATAAAGTAAGTGATGACATTTGATCAGTATCTCTACATGATGGTTTCTCAATGCAACAATAGCAAATAAGGCTACACATCTATCCTAGACATGACTCTGGAATGTTTCAATTGGCTGATTTTATGAAAAATTGGAAGAAGACTCAAAGCACTGGAGAAGCATCCAGCACGAGGAAACTATTCCCTCGCATGAGACATGACTTCTTCCTATCCATGAAGAAGAAATTTCACACGGTATCAACTTTTCCTTCGCATGAAATTTAAGAAAGAGCCCAGTTGAGGAAGCCCTAACCCATGTGAGAAAACCATTTCCTCGCACGAGGGGTGATTGAGGCCTATGGGAGGAAACTATTTCCTCACGTGAGAGTTGAAAAACTTGGCCTAAGACATGCTAAATCTAGCCTAAACGACCTAATAAAGTGTTAAAAATTGAAATGTAGGATGGTTTATCGACTACTCATAGATGGATCATACTTCGGTAGTTGATTGTGGTGTTGGGAGTTCTCAAATCAATGCATATGCACTGGAACACCCTCCATTCTCTCTTAGAGCTCTCAGAATCACAAGAAGACAAAGTGAATAATGATTTGAAAGTGACCCCTCTGGCCCTTATATAGCCTTTTGACCTAATTTTCAAAGTGCTCCATTTTGTGTGAAAATTGCACCCTTGGCTAAATTGAATGCTCTGAATCCATTTTTAGGATCAAAATTAAAGTTTGACATCTTTAGATGTGGCAAAATCACATTTTAAATTTTGGGATCCTTTGGGATCAAATGCTTGTGCAATCAAACTTTTGGCATCACTTTCCTGGTAGATTCTCATCTCATCATTTTCTTGAGATCTTTAATCTTTTCATCAAAGTCAACTCTAGTCAAACTTGGTCAACAAGACCTCCCAATCACTCCAAATTGCTTCTGCAACTTCTTTAATCTAGTCTGATTACTTCTACTCTGCAACCTCTTATTATAAATCATCCTTCTGATATGTCATCTTTCGATTTTGCTCCCGAGGGGGTAGGATGATTGCATCATTTGAATCTTGTCAAACCAATCTCTTATTAATCTAATCTAAATCAAAGTCCTCATCACTTGGGGCATCTCTTCACTAGGGGCATCTTTGCACCTCACATCTTGTCATCTTGTCATTTATCTTTTGGGTATCTAAGCAATCTAACTCGAATCCTCAGGAATCAAGCTTCATTCTAGAGATGGTTCTCAAAATCTCATTAGGTATTGGGGCAATCTAACCTTGATTCTTGAAAGTCAAGCTTCATTCTGGAGATGGCTCTCAAAATCTATTTTAGACCATTATCTGGGCAATCTAACCCCGATTCTAGTCTCTCCTCAAGTTTTCATTAGACCATTGTCTTCGTAATCTAACTTAGACTTCAGAGAATCACACCTCATTCTGGAGGTGGTTCTGCAATTTGATCTATCCTAACCTTGACTTTTGAGGGTTAAGCTTCATTCTTGGTGTTAGCATGTGCCAAAAATTTCATGGCTCTAGCTCTCTTCCCCTGGTCTCTGTAATGTTTTTAATGTCTCTAGCATAAACCCTTGGAAATTTTTTTAAAAATCTAGCCGTTGGGTCCTTAAAATTTAAAATTGCCCTGGCCTTATTTTATTTTCGCGGGTCACTTAAAACCTTATATTCTGCATGTGCTATTTAAATGACCAACTTTAACATGTTCAAGGTTAGGTTTCATGTGTTGGTAGGTCCCCTTTAAATATTTCCTAAGTCATTGGTTAATCTTTCCTAAGTTCCTAGCGCCGAGTGGTTTTAATTTTCCTAAGTGATGAGCTTTAATTTTTCCTATGTTTTGGCCTTAAAGTTTTATGGGCCTAATCTTCTTACAACATTTCCATCTGACGGTCAGCATAAATTTCTCATAGACTATTTCAGACGCTTGAGATCTTACGTCGATCATTAATTTTTCCTGATGACGTAGTCTTTCTTTTCAAGTGGGTCCACTACCATGTTGGCACAGTTGGCATTCTCTCATTGGTCAATGTGTTGCTGAGAGAGATCCTGTCAGTGGGGCCTGCAGTGAAGGCTTTTTAATCTATGGTTAGTGCATGATCTTAAGGAATATTCTTCCCCTTTGAGATCATGCGCCATCCATTCATTTCAAATCTTACTTGGACATGTCAGTGGGACCTGGTTTCTAGATGTGTCAGTGGGTCCTGATCCTATTAGTGAATCAACGATGGGCATAAATTCTTATGAGATGTGTTAGACATATGAGATTTTGAGACAACCATTGATTCTTTTGTGTGATGTAACCTTTTCTTTCAGTGTGTCCATCTGCCAGATATGTTGATTTGTTGTACTATGATTGGTCCACATTGTGTGAGTTGGACGTGTTGTCAGTTGGGCCCGGTATCTCAATCAAAGGATTCTTGATCGACGGTTGGTGTGTAAATACATATAATATTTTGAGCCTTTTAGATCTTGCACCAGCCATCTGATCTTCCAAGTAGCTTAATTTTCTTAGTGGGGTTGTTTTCCAGGTGGTGCAAGATTGTTCAAATTTTATTGGTTGACATGGATGATGTGGCAAGGTGGGGTCATTGTTGGAGAGATCAATGATGAGGACATGATCTATGGTCGGTGTAAGTTCTCATGAGTTTTGTCAGAGCTATGAGATTTTACGCCTATCATCCAATTATAAGGGTTATAGAAAGTGGGTCCTGTGTCAGTATGATTGAGCATGAGCCATGAATGAGGTAATGACATGTGGCATAAAGCAGGCCCAGGTGGGGTCTATGGTTTAGCGGTCTGGATAAATATGTTTGGCAACCTGATAAATTTTCAAAAAGGGTTCACTCATTTGCATGATAAAATGGTGACATTCTAAAAGTTTTGGCGATTCAATGAACAAGGTTGTGTAATCACTAAATCATTTGGCAGAAGTAAAAAGTGTTTCACGAACTGGCGGATACCTTTGTCGCCAGTCCACTAAATTTGACTGGGGCCCTTTTAAGAGATAATTCATAAAGACCGTGAAGCATGAAGATCAGATGGTCATGACTTAAAGTGAATCTCAGTTCAAATTTTGACCGTTGATTTTTTGTTGGTGCCATGAAGTGACCATTTAAATTCAAATTTGAATTTTCTGAAGGTTTCCAACAACAGGAAGTACCAAAATTAATGGTTTTAATAGCTAATTCAATTGGTTTCATGGCACTTGTTGTTGCAGTGTGGTACAGGGTGTTGAGTGATCATCTGTAGGGTTTGTATTGCATGGTTTTGTGCTCAAGGCGTGTTGCAGGGTTGACCTTTTGAGCGTTTCTATGGTTCTCAATACCTTCATAGAGAATTTTTCATGATTGAGGATGATTCAAAGATTTTCTTTCTCTTGGGTGCCTGGGTTTCCACCCCTATAATAACTTTATGAACATTTCTAGTTGGTTGGGTGGTTGAAATCGTAAACCTATGTCATATGTAGCTTGTTGCATTCTCTTTGAGAATTCCAAGATGACTAGGGAGTATAAGTTTCAAAATTTTGACTTAGTAGGGGTTCCAAACTTTCTTTGGTCCCAACTAGTTTTTGATAGTGTTATACTGATAAAGGAGTGGGATTTTGGGTATTTTCCTATCTTTGTGTTGTTTTGATTGTATATTGACCCTGAATATGTTAATGAAAATACTATTGAGTTCCAATCTTCCATTTGTGTATGTCTTCTTGTTTTGGTTCTAAGCTCATATATGTTAATGTCACAAAGTGTGTTAGCATATGGTAAACAAAGAGTATTGTGAAGTCATCTCTGAGTTCCTAATAAATTTAGGATTAAAGTCTTTTGGGTGGGTTTAGCGAGTTTACAACCAAGTAAGAATCTAATGTCCTTGTGTTTGACAGAGAGGGGTAATAGGAAAAACACTTATCCTGAGCCCAAGAGTGTTTGATTCAAGATCTTTAGTTGATGTATGTAATTGGGTGACTCTTTGCCCTAGGTTAAGGCACTGGTCCATCCTCTAGAGGCATTTCATTGTCAATAACCACACACACAAACATTGAAATGATAAAATCTTAAAGCAGTTAGTAAAGAGTCTATAGTTGTATATCATTTAGTGATTCCTTTCAAGAAGTGAATCAAGGGTACACCCGCTTGAGCAATAAGGCTCAAAGTGTAGGAGGATCTCTCTTGATCCTTGTTAATTGGCCCTCTTCCTTGTAGACTTTGGAGTGGTGATAGAGTCAAAGTTATATTAAAGTTATCCATCAAAGTATAAATCTACAAGTTGAAGATCAAAGGGAACTCCAAACAAAATGGTGACTCTACTAGGGAGAACAACAACGAAGTAGTATATCTGTTAGGATTTCTAGTTGGGACTACATTGTAAAGTCAAAATCTTTTGTTGACTAGATAGATATAAAGGTTGTAAGTGCACTCTTGTTTTCTTGTTGTATTTCAAGTAAAGATTTCCCATCTAGGTGGGTGGTGACTCAAAAGGTTAGAACCAATGCTATATATTGTAAATCATGGACAAGAGGAGGAATACTAGGTCTTTTGTCAGAAAGAATCCAGAGGTCACTCTAGAGGAATTGCCTAGACAAGAGAAGAAGAGTTGGATTAGAAGGAATGGTGAGTCTACTAGTGCTCCCAGGAGAGAACAAAGAAATACTAGAGGTAGAGCACCACATGTTTCCTCAAGTGAGGAAGGTTCACAGGAAAGAGTTTCTAGATCAGATGGTGGTCACTCTGAAGATAGATTTTATGATACCCCAGAGGCTATATTTTAGGACAAGGGTCCATTGCCTGTAGGTCAAGATGAACAAGCTAGAGAGATGGGTTTGGAGATTGATTTAGATCTTTATGAGGATAATTTCAGAAGAGAACCCATGAGACCTAGGCAAGTGCACTTCCCATATCAAAATCTTTCTGATATGGATATGTCATCAAGTTTTGATGACATTATGGTAAATTCTGATGATTTAAATGCATTAAGGTTGCAGTTGGCAGAGTAGGATGCCATACATAAGAGGTTACAAGAGGAGAGAGAGGCTAAAAAGGTGAATGCTCTAATAGAAAGATAGTCTCTCCTTAGAAAAATTAATGAAATGAAGGAGAGAAACAAGATGCTTGCTTCTACTCCTAAAACTTTGCAGCATGATTTCTTTGGTGATCTTGATGCCTTGAGGAGTGAGCAAGAGCACTTACTACAAGATCATGAATTTGATAAGGAGGGCCCTATGGTTAGACAAGTGCAAAGTTATGTTCCTTTTCCTAAAGATAAAGATGGGTGTGAGATCACTAGGCCTGATGTTGCTGTTGGTGAGAAAGGAAAGCAAAAGATGGTGGGACATCAAACAAGTAAATCATTGACAATACCTAGGGTCCCACCACCCAATTTAAATAAGGACATAGAAATGGAGAGAAGAAGAAAATAAGATGAGGACCTTGCAAGAGAATTAGAGAAGGCTAAAATTGAAGCTTCCATTGCAGAAAAGAGAAGAAAGATCCAGTTCTTGAAGGCTTCATCAGCTAATGCTCTTGGTCCATCTACTACTGAACTAGGTATTCCATCTATGACTACTACTATTCCACTTAGTAATGCTACTAGTTCAATTCCTTCTTCATCTACTAGGATAGGTGCTGATCCTAGGTAGCAATCAAATGCACAAATAAATGTAGATACTAATGTTGATCCTAGGGTTAACACTAGTTCAAGTTTTCAAAGAAGACCTATGCAACTAGAAGGCTATAGGCAAATTAGTTTTGATGAAATTCCTGGCTACCTGAATGCTTTTCCAAATGATATAAAAGATAAGGTACCTAAGTTTGCTAGTAATAATGCTATTAGCTATGAGGAGCATCTTAGGTTATTTTTTGATATGCTTAATGATTATGAGGTAGAGCATGAGGATGTGGTCATGAAATTATTTGTTCAATCTCTAATGGAGGATGCTAGAGATTGGTTTAAGAGACTCCCTGACAAATGTGATTCTTTTGAGAGATGTTTTAAAGAGCAGTATGGTGATAGGCCTAATGCTAGTTTCATGTTGAATGAATTCAATACCATAAGGAAAAATCAGAATGAATCTACAGCTGAATTCAACATGAGATTTCATAAAGGTATGCATAAGTTGTTCCAAGTTATGCAGTTAGATGACAATGTCTATCTGACCACATACTTCAATGCATTTGATGGAAAGATGGGATATTTGTTGAGGGAAAAAGAACCAAGAACTCTTAGGGATGCTTTTAGGATTATTGTCAATATTGAGAACAATATGAAAATATCAAGAAAATTGGGGGGAAAGAGAGATGACCCAAAGTTGTTTGGGGATAAGAAATACAAAAAGGAAAATGATAAAAATGTTGGAGCTAGGAGGCAAGAGGAAGATAAATTGGATAAGGTGCTTAATGCATTGAAGGATTTGAAGGCACCTACAAATAGGAACATCAGTGCTCCTACCAATGAGAGGCCTCAGCTCAACAACAATTTCAATAAGAAGAATAGATTACAGAACTACCCCTACAACACCCAATGGAAGGATGGCAAGCCTATTGTCCCTACTATAAGAGGAAACAATGATAGAGGTGTCCCTGACCCTCTACAAAAGGCTTCAATAAATGTCATGGAGGAAATACCTTGGTGTGTTGCATGCCAGTCCCCTCATTCTATAGAGCATTGTGTGGTTGTACATTCTATGGCTGCAAATCAAGATTGTGGCAATGAGGAGATAGATCAAGAAGAAGATCAAGATGATGTTGGATGCAACATGGCTTCTTCATATCTAATATATGAAGATGATTCTGATTTTGATGAAGAGGCAGATGTAAATGTAAAGAGACACAATCAGGCCCTTTTTCATCAAGAAGTTTTTTTTGATAGTGAAGACATTGATAGGAAGACATGTAATATGAACTCTTCTTCTGAGCCAGTTAATTTGAGAAGACCTTCTAGAGAAGAGATGGATAGGATTACTGTAGAAATGATTTCCCAAGTGCAAAATAGAGGCATGGTGGCAAGGAATATAAATGATAAAGCTATAGGAATGTTTATAAAGAGTACCAAATCTAGAGAACCTAATGAGAACAAATCAAAAGGTGATCACATGGTGAAATTCAAGAATGTAAAAGGTAAGAATTGTGAGCCTAAGGGAGTTGGAATTGAAAAGATTTCTAGTGAGATTGAGAGGCCAGTTACCACAATGGCTAAGATTGAAAAAATGAGGGTGGTCAATACAACTAATGTGTCAGATAAGAAAAATGATATTAAGGAAGTGCAGATTGAGATTCCTTCTTCTACTCCTATTGATATGTTATCTGTATTGTCCCAAATTATAGTTAAGGTTCCATTGTCAAAATTGTTGAGGATCCCTAAACACAAAGACAAAGCTATTGCATGGGTAGGTAATGTTCATAAAAATGATGTTGCATGCAATGGATCTCAAGATAAGGCTTTGAACGGTGTTTCTGTTCAGGGAATTGTGTCTCAAATTCCTCCAATATACTTGGATAGTTCTATCAATGCCAGCCTTGAAAATATTGATCCATTCTTTTTAAGTGTTCTTTTGAATGGAATGAAGTTGAGAAATTGTATGATTGATAGTGGTGCCTCTAATATTGTCATGCCTTTCAAAATCATGGAGAAGTTGGGCCTTAAAGTTGATACAGTGCAAGGCAGATGTTGTCTAATGGATCAGAGGGAGGTACCAGTTATTGGGACTATTAATGCAATGCCATATAGGCTAGTAGCATATCCATAGAAAGAGTTAACAATGAGTGTTTTGGTGGTGGATATCCCTCCTCATTATGGGATGCTGCTATCTAGAAGGTGGAGTGCTACCATGGGTGGAAGTTTACAGTGTGATCTGTCCTATGCCACTTTCAAGATTGATGATCAATTTGTCAAGATTGAATGAGAGCTAAGAGTATGCCACATGATTGAGAGAAATATTGATAATGAAACTACATGTTTTGTGGATACTGATATTAATTCTTTTAGGGTAGAGATCCATGTATTTGAAAATGAACCTACTTTGTCACCTATCTCTATTGAGGTAAGTGCTAATTCTGTGAAGGGTGATTTGTGGGTAATGTACTTTAATGGTGCCGGAGTAGGTATCTTACTTATTTCTCCTGATGGAAACATCTACAAGTTTTCTTTCACATTGAATTTCTTTTGTACCAACAATATAGTAGAATATGAGGCTTTTTTGTTAGGATTGAGGTTGGCACAAAAGCATGGTATTAAGTGTTTAAGTGTTGTTGGTGATTCTGAGTTGGTGGTGTCCCAAGTCAGGTCAGTATATGCTTCCAAGAACAAGAGGTTGAAACAATATAGGAATGTAGTTTGGGATTTGATTAAACATTTTGATGCCTTCAATATTGAGTGGAAGGATAGGAATAACAATAAGATGGCTGACTTGTTAGCCAGTATTGCAATCAATCCCAATGATATTACATTTTCTAGTATCTCTAAAGTTGAAATTCAGGCTAGGCCTAGCATACCAGATAATATTGAGAATTGGAAAGTTTTTGATGATGATAATGATATCTTGAAGTTTATGGGTTGTGAGGATTAGTATCATGGTCAGGAATTTGATTTTTCAGCCTTGGTTGAGTCAGTAGAAGGAAGAGAGGTTGTCTTTGGCAATGAGGTCATTCAGCTTAGAACTAACAAGGTGCACAAGGGGCTTGTTGTTTTGGAGACTGTCTTTGATATCCAGGATAGAGTTCAAAAGAATATCAAAATAGAAGATCATGCTGATCTAGAGGAGATAAATCTTGGAACACATGAAGCACCTAGGAAGGTATACATTGGTAGAGATATATCTCAAAAGGTAAAGAAATATTTGATCAAATTATTGAGAAAATTCAGGCATGTTTTTGCATGGTCATATGATGACCTAAAGGTTTACAGAGAAGATTTGTTTCAGCATATTATTCCATTGAAAGAAGATGCTAAACCTTTCCGGTAAAAAAAAAGGCCTATTAATCCTAGTTTGGCACCCAAGATGCAAGAAGAGTTAATAAAGATGAGAGATGATGGAATTATCAAGCCTATAAGGCACTCTTCTTGGGTGTCAAACCTTGTTCCTTTGAGAAAAAAGAATGGTGACATTAGGCTTTGTGTGGACTTCAGGAATCTGAACATCAGCTCATTAAAGGATAATTATTGTCTGCCCAATATGGAAGCTATGTTGTAGAGAGTAACTAGATCATAATTGATGTCTATGATGGATGGTTTCTCTGGCTACAATCAGGTCATTGTCAAGGAATCAGAGCAATTCAAGATAGCTTTCACAACACCTTGGGGGACATGTTTATGTGAGAATGCCTTTTGGTCTCACAAATGTTGGTGCTACTTTTCAGAGGGCAATGGATGTTGCCTTTTCAAATTTCATAAATGATTTCCTTGTTATATACCAAGATGATCTAACTGCCTATTCCAAGGAGGAATAAGAACATTGTACTCATTTACAAAGAATATTTGTGAGGGCCTTGGAATTTGGCATTTATTTGAACCCAAGGAAATGTGCTTTTTCTATCATTGAAGGTAAGTTGCTTGGCCACTTAGTTGGGAAGCAAGGAGTGAGAATTGACCCTGAGAGGGTAGTAGCCATTGATAAAATTTAGAGACCAAAGAATGTTAAAGGAATTCAGTCCTTCTTTGGTCAAGTCAATTTCTTAAGGAGGTTTGTGACAAATTTTATAGAGGTTACTAGACCTATTTCTAAGATGTTGAAGAAGGGATCTGCAATCAATTGGGAGGTGAGCCTAATGAGGCTTTCAAAAGTATCAAGAAAGCTATCAAAGATGCACTAGTGATTAAGGCACCTGATTATAATGTCCCAATGCATATATTTTCCTTTGCATCTTTTCACACTATTGCTGTAGTTTTGTTACAAAAGAATAAGGATGGTTTTGAGCAGCCTATTACATTTTTTAGTAAATCTTTGCAAGCTGCAGAATTGAAGTATGACATAAATGAAAAATAGGCTTATGCACTTGTGAATGCAATCAAGGCTTTTAGTTGTTACTTGATGGGAGTAGTTGTGATTGCTTTTGTGCCAAGTGCAGCTATGAAGGATATTTTCTCACAGCAGGAGTTGTCTAGAAGAAGATGTAGATGGATCAATAAGATCCAAGAATTCAATGTTGAGGTCTAGATTACTAAGTTGGTTAAAGGACAAGGATTGGAAAAATTGATGGCCCAATCCAATCTTGATGCAAATCAGGTAAATCATTCTGAAGTCGATTATACATGTGACATGGATGATTGTATTTAGTATCATGATATCATCTATTACTTGAGAAACATGAAATGTCCAAATAACATGAATGATAATCAGAAAAGGACATTAAAATTACAGTCCATCAAGTATACAATTGTGAAGTGTAAATTGTATAGGAAGAATTTGGATTGCATACTTTTGAAGTGTGTAGATGAAGATCAGGCTAACAAGTTGTTGAAAGAAAGGCATGATGGAATTTGTGGTGGGAATTATATGGGTAAAACAACTACTCATAAGATCTTGAGAGTAGGATTCTGGTGGCCCATAATCTTCAAGGATGCAGAATAGTTGGTGAGGAGGTGTGATGCTTATCAAAGGTTCTCTAGTAAGCTTAAATTTTTAGGAAATGTGCCATTAAAACCAGTAGAAGTTTAGGCTCCTTTCCAACAATGGGGAATTGATTTCATAGGGGAGATACCAAACAAGTCAAGTGGAGGACACCCATGGATCTTAGTTGCCACTGATTACTTTACAAAGTGGGTAGAAGCTATACCTACAAGAAATGCAACTAGTAAGGTGGTAATTGATTTTATAATGAATAATATTGTTACAAGGTTTGGGTGCCCTGAGAGAATAGTAAGTGATAATGCATGTGCTTCAGGTCTGCTGAATATAAAAACTTTTGCAAAGGTTTGGGAATTCAGATTTCTTATTCCTCACCTTATCATCCACAAGGAAATGGTCAGGTAGAATCTACTAATAAGAGTTTCATTAAAATATTAAAGAGAATTCTTGAAAAGAATAAGAGGGCATGGAATTCAAAGTTTCCATTAGCTCTATGGGCTGATAGGGTAACTGTGAAGAGGGCAATTGGTTGTACACCATTTGACCTAGTATATGGAATTCATGCAAGAGTGCCTCAGAATAACTTATTGGAAATGTATAAATTCTATTTAGCTATATGATGATGACATAGATGATGAGATATAGGTTAGAATTGAGGACCTCATTAGGTTGGATGAGACTAGAAGAGAATCAGTTGCAATGAATGCCAAATTGCAGTTGCAGGTTAAGAATTTATATGATAAGAAGACTGTTGACAAAAAGTTTGAACCTAGTAATTTGGTGTGAGTTTAGAATGCCAGACTGGAGGATAAGGGGAAACATGGTAAATTTGATCCCATCTGGCTAGGGCCATATCTAATTCATGAGAAATGGGGCCAAGATTCATACATTATCAAAGAATTAAATGGTGATATTCAGGAATTGCTAGTTCATGGACAATTCTTGAAGAAATACTTCAATTGAGGTATTCTATTTTCCATGAACAGTAGTTAGGTTTGTACATTTTGTAAATTTTGTAAATAAGCTGCTTGCCCCTACCCTATTTTTTCTTGGTCTATCAATTTTTGGTCCTGTTGCCTATTCTGCCTTGCTTGTTCCCTTTTGTCTGCAATTTTTCCAGTGGGATGGTCTACTTTAAACTAGTGATTCTAAGTCCTTGCTATGCCAGCAGGAGGCATACATCCCGAGCTAGAGCCACTGTTAGCACGTGCCAAAAATTTCATGGCTCTAGCTCTCTTCCCCTAGTCTCTGCAATGTTTTTCATGTCTCTAGCATAAACCCGAGGAAATTTTTTTAAAAATCTAGCCGTTGGGTCCTTAAAATTTAAAATTGCCCTAGCCCTGTTTTATTTTCGCATTACCTTTTTGTGGGTCACTTAAAACCTTATATTTTGCATGTGCTATTTAAATGACCAACTTTACAATGTTCACGGTTAGGTTTCATGTGTCGGTGGGTCCCCTTTAAATATTTCCTAAGTCACCAGTTAATCTTTCCTAAGTTCCCAGCGCCCAGTGGTTTTAATTTTCCTAGGTCATGAGCTTTAATTTTTCCTATGTTTCGACCTTAGTGTTTTCTGGGCCTATTCTTTTGACAACATTTCCATTCGATGGTTAACATAAAGTTCTCATAGACTATGTCAGATGCTTAAGATCTTACGCCAATCATTGATTTTTCCTGATGACGTAGTCTTTCTTTTCAAGCGGGTCCACTACCGTGTTGGCATAGTTGGCATTCTCTCATTGGTCAGTGTGTTGTTGAGAGGGATCCTGTTAGTGGGGCCTGTAGTGAAGGCTTTTCAATCTACGATCGACACATGATCTTAAGGAATATTCTTCCCCTTTGAGATCATGCACCATTTGTTGATTTTGAATCTTACTTGGACATGTCAATGGGACCTGGTTTCTAGATGTGTCAGTGGGTCTTGATCCTATTAGTGAATCAACGGTGGGCGTAAATTCTTATGAAATGTGTCAGATGTATGAGATTTTGAGACAACCATTGATTCTTTTGTGTGACGTAACCTTTTCTTTTGGTGGGTCCATCTGCCAGATATGTTGATTTATTCTACTATGATTGGTCCATGTTGTGTGAGCTAGACGTGTTGTCAGGCGAGCCCGATATCTCAATCAAAGGATTCCCAATCGATGGTTGGCATGTAAGTGCATAGAATCTTTTGAGCCTTTCAGATCTTGCGCCAGCCGTCTGATCTTCTAGGTGGCTTAATGTTCTCAGTGGGGCCATTTGCTAGGTGGTGCAGGATTGTTCAAATTTTATTGGTCGACGTGGATGATGCGGCAAGGTGGGGTTGTTATCAGAGAGATTAGTAATGAGGACATAATCTACGGTTGGTATAAGTTCTCATGAGTTTTGTCAGAGCTATGAGATCTTACGCCTGCCATCCGATTATAAGGGTTACAAAAAGTGGGTCCTATGTCAGTATGACCGAGCATGAGCCATGAATGAGGTAACAACATGTGGCATAAAGTGGGCCCAGGTGGGGTCTATGTGTTAGTGGTCTGGATAAATATGTTTGGCGGCCTGATAAATTTTCAAAAGGGGTTTGCTCATTCACATGATAAAATGGTGATGTTCTAAAAGTCTTGGTGATTCAAGGAACAAGGTCATGTAATCGCTAAATCATTTGGTGGAAGTAAAAAGTGTTTCGTGAACTGGAAGAAACCTTTGTCACTAGTCCGCTAAATTTGACTAGGGCCCTTTTAAGAGATAAGTCATAAAGATTGCGAAGCATGAAGATCAGACGGTCATGACTTAAAGTGAATCTCAGTTCAAATTTTGACCATTGATTTGTCGTTGGTGCTGTGAAGTGACCTTTTAAATTTAAATTTGAATTTTATGAGGCTTTTGAGGGACAGGAAGTACCAAAATTTATGGTTTTAATAGTTGATTTCAATTGGTTTGGTGGTGCTTTCTATTGCAGTATGGTCTAGGGTGTTGAGTGATCATCTGCAGGGTTTGTACTACATGGTTTTGTGCTCAAGGCATGTTGGAGGGTTGGCATTTTGAGTGTTTATGTGGTTCTTAGTACCTTCATAGAGAATTTTTCATGATTGAGGATCATTCTAGGATTTTCTTTCTCTTGGTTGCCTGGGTTTCCACCCCTGTAATAACTTTATGACTATTTCCAGTTGGTTGGGTGGTTGAAACCCTAACCCTAAGTCATCTGTAGCTTGTTGCATTCTCTTTGAGAATTCCAAGATGACTAGGGAGTATAAGTTTCAAAATTTTGACTGAGTAGGGGTTCCAAACTTTCTTTGGTCCTAGCTGGTTGTTGATAGTGTTATACTGATAGAGGAGTGGGATTTTGGGTATTTTCCTATCTCTGTGTTGTTTTGATTGTATATTGATCCTGAATATGTTAATGAAAATACTATTGAGTTCCAATCTTGCATTTGTGTATGTCTTCTTGTTTTGGTTCTAAGCTCATATATGTTAATATCACAAAGTGTGTTAGCATATGGTAAACAAAGATTATTGTGAAGTCATCTCTGAGTTCCTAAAAAAGTTAGGATTAAAGTCTTTTGGGTGGGTTCAGTGAGTTTAAAACCAAGTAAGAATCTGATGTCCTTGTGTTTGAGGGAGAGGGGTAATAGGCAAAGCACTTATCCTAAGCCCAAGAGTGTTTGATTCAAGATCTTCAGCTGATGTATGTAATTGGGTGACTCTTTTCCCTAGGTTAAGGCACTGGTCCATCCTCTGGAGGCATTTCATTGTCATCAACCACACACACAAACATTGAAATGATAAAATCTTAAAGAAGTTAGTAAAGAGTCTATAGTTGTATATCATTTAGTGATTCATTTCAAGAAGTGAATCAAGGGTACACCCACCTGAGCAATAAGGCTCAAAGTGTAGGAGGATCTCTCTTGATCCTTGTTAATTGGCCCTCTTCCTTGTAGACTTTGGAGTGGTGATAGAGTCAAAGTTATATTAAAGTTATTCATCAAAGTATAAATCTACAAGTTGAAGATCAAAGGAAACTCCCAACACTAGACATAAACTTGAAACATCATCTATCACACCAAACTATTTTTTGAATCAATGCGCTACTTGCACATCAATTCAAAGAGGGGAAAATGTAATACCTCAAAATTGGCACCTTATAATTTCAATCAATTTTGGTGCATTTTCTTCAATTTTACATAATTAAAGTCCTATTTTACTAGGGAATTTCTCTCTCCTACCTGACTTTGTTTGACTTGATGTCAATTGCAAAAACCTTAAATTGCATTAATCTCACACTATAATGAATTCCTAAGTATTCGACTTTATTAGCTGAATAATCCCTATAATAAATTCATTTAATTATAAAGTCCTAAGTGCTTTAAATTAAATTAAATCCACCGCATTTAGCTAATACACATAAAAGGAATTAATATTACTTGGTTATTTGAATGGATTATCTCATTTGGATTTAATACTTAAAAATATTCGAATGATCACCCATATGTGGCAATAATTCATTCTTTTAATTAAGTAATTTCTCAATATTTGTCTCATTTGGGAATGAAGAGTCAACTGTTTCATTTCAAGAAATTCTTCATTCCTTCTCTGGGCTTGTCTATATTATGAACCTTCTCCTTCATTAAAAAAAAAGACAATTTGAGAGCACATAAACTATAGAAAATTTTAGTCTCAATTATTCATATTTTCAAAGGTTTTATTGCACATTTAGATTAATTTCATTTTAGTATAATATTGTATTCTCATATTAATTAATTTGTTTACCATGCTCATAGCTTAATTTTCAGATTTCTTTCAAGCTCTTTTAGATCAAATATGCACTCTCATATTCCTTTCAAGTTCTTATCTTAAAATCTACATCTTGATTTTAGATTAATTGCATCTCCATTATAGTTTAATTTCTCATTTGTTTAGCTTTAAGCTTTCCAAATCCTCCGTCTTAGTTTGCTCTTTTGGTTGTTGGATCTCATTTTGAGGGTAATTCTAACACCCCAGCTAATTAGGAGGCAACAAGTCGAATTGATAGACATTGAAAGTTGAGTAATTCATACTCACCTTCATAATTTTGATGATTGAACAATGACTATGTTGTGTATATGGCTAGATTAGAGGTCCACATTTAGGTATAGACAGTAAGATGATTAAATCAGTAAATATGTTGTCATTGATGTGAACTAGTTTTGACTATACTTATCATGGTAGTTACAAACATCTAAAGATATGTCAAAGGAATAAATGGTGAGGAAAAGGGATATCTACATAAGGAAAAGATAAATCTGACAAATATGGATAAGGAATAAAATGAGTAACTTATTGATGAGTCTATGAAATTATATTATTGACTTGAGCATGTTACATTATTTTATTATGAAGATGAGATTATAAATGAACAAGTTGATGTGCTCGGTAATTGAAGATTTCAATATACACCGAGTCAGTCTTGTGTATACCAAGTTACAGTAATAACCGAGTTAGTTATCACTGATACATTCTATATTAACTATGTAGGATGAAAACATTAAATATTTATAACAACCGACTGAAATTGATGAGCTGGTTGATGCTTATGATGTCAAGGTAAGAGATAGAGTTTGTTATAAGTTCTAATGGCTGACAAAATTCAGAGATGATCAAAGGGAAGAGATTGAAATGTTTTATTGATACAGCTACTGAGGAACCTTGAAGAGGCAAAATAAATGATGGAGATTAAGAGGCAAAATCTCATGGATGAGATAAAAAAGGTTTACATGTCTATTTAAGAGACATGAGATTCATTGTTGAATCTTTCAGATGAATTGAGACTATAGGAGAATTCGCCTAAAGATATTTCATGCACCACTGATCAAATTGGTTACAAATGAAACTGAGCTGGACTGTAGGTATTATCAAGCATTAGAGAACTATACACCAAGTGAAGTAAGTTAGAGGATATAATGGATTTAATTGATTAGTGATCAGAAGAGTTATATTGAGATTACAATAGATTTGAATACTTAAAAATTGAGTTGTATTTGAATCAGATCACTACTATATTAGTTTAACCATTGTCATAGCTAAATCTCTTAATTGAGTGGACTTAATAGTCATTTTTTATTTCAATATGGAATTCAAGAAATGTTAATTATTTTCTTATTGACCCCATAGTGAATGTTGGTCGAGGGAGAACTATTAATGATAAATCCAACTCTAATAAGGTCACACCTTACAGTGTGTTTTTTAACCTTTAACAGAGTTGAATCCTAACCAAGCTCACTTCAGAAGAGTGAAATATTTTGGGTTACCAGGCCCAGCTAGTTTTTCCCTTAGCAGGGTTTCTATGTTAAATATTTTGTGTTATCTATTATTTTTTGTCATTGGATTACTATCATACTTTACATATTTCATATTTGATTAATTGGTAAACACAGTTTTGGAAATTACTAGCAATTGGTAAATGAACAGAAAGATTGTTCTTAACATCTTACTGAGTTGATTGATTTATTGAAAAAGTACAACTGAGATTTTAGGACTGTAGGATAACTGATTTAACTAATTTACCCCCTCTCAGTTATCTAGCAACCTGATTGTTATTGTGTGCAATACCTTATTCATATGAAGTTTATCAAATGGGTAGTTGTATCATCCTATGTTGTATCATTGAATCCTAAAGCTTGTGGTCACATTGGCCAATTAGTACTAGCACATTCTTTAAAATATACTACCGAAGACAAGTCTAAGGAATCTTATCTAGTTAATGATTCAATATCCACAAATGGAGGGATCTTATTGTCTACTTAAAATGTTGTGCAATACATCGATGATTGGTTCTATATAAAATAATAACAATAGAAAGTATCTTGGATCTTCTCACTATATAGATTTTATCTACATGTCATGGTTTTTTTTTCCTTTCTCGATTTACATGCACACAAAATCTATCCTTCAAATTTGGACTGCTACATTTAGAACCTTTGATTAATCTCCATGCATGCCAATTTTAGGTTTTTGTAAGGAATCCCCTTTCACATTTCGTGAAGCTATTTTTGAAAAGAATTTTCTTTTTTAAAGTGAATAAAAAGTGGTTGGACTGTGCATTTAGTAGAATAGACAGCATACTGAATATGTTTTTATATACCTAAGCTCCTCTTTCTAAGGAAATTTCTTTTATGATGAATTATTATTAACATCAAAATATGTGGTTGCATGTTCTATTTAGAAATTAAAGAAGTTTACAAAATTATGGATTCGATGAGTTTTATTTTATAATTCATATATTTAGGTCAATTTTATTTAGTATTTATTTATTTTGAGAGAATTTTTAATCTAATTATGCATTGCTAAATGATACAATTTAGAATAAAGTTAGGTTTTTTTATCAAGACTTACTTATTTTTACATATGTGCATTCTTATATTTTGCATCTTATCTATATTTAAACACTTTCTCATATATGTACATTCTTTTATAAACATTTTTTAAAATGTTGTTCGAACTCGTCATCACACTGCACAACAGTTAAGAGGAAATTAAACTTCCAATGAAATGTATATTTAGTATTACAGACTAACATTAAATTTGAACTGGGATTATCATATTTGTGTTTTGCTTGTGGTTCAAGATTCAATATGAAATGCATTTAATGGTATATTAATGATTAACATTGATGTTTTGGTTCAAATATTTATTACTCATTTATAGGGATAAAAAATATATCATTTTAATTTGAGATGCGTTATATTAGTCTCACTTGATTTTTTTATAGCTTTCTTAGGTCATTGAAAATATATAGAAACCTAATCAAATTATGGATATTTCAAGTAGCACTTCAAAAAATTGTGTTTCAGTCCCCTCAACTAGCTCAAATGTTTTCATCAATTGGAATGGGTTTCAAGAAACAAAAATACAAAATGTTGCAAGTAGTCTTTCACTTTCTTACCAATTGAATGTTGAACAACTAAAAGTCACTAGTGCTCATATATGTGCCATTAAAGACTTTGAAATAATGGCTATGGAAGGTACACTTCAAGAACTGCATGCAAACTATGTTAAATTTTCTAGCTTTTGCACTTTCCTTAGGGAGATGTATTTTGATGAATACTATAGAGAAAGAAATGATCCTACAATTCAATGTACATTTTAGGCTTACCTCAATTGCACATAGTCCATTGTAAATCTATGGACCTTCCACTCTAGTTTAACTATGTTTTCTCTTACACAACAACTCTTTTACAAAGAGAAATTCTGAAGTTCTTGGTCTCTTGTAATTAGCAAAACCTTCCACGCTTTACTCGTATGTTCCACCTATTAATGATATATGTGAACTTTATACAAATTTGAATCAACTTGTAATAAAAATGCACGATTTCTACTCCCAACAATTTTGCATTTATATTCTCAATTTTACCCTTTCTTTTATGTTAATTACAAAATGATCGTACATTTATTTCTACAATACTCGATTTTTAAATTGCACCCTCAATATTGATTCCATTCCATTTTAAGATATATGTTTCTTTAACTTTTTAAGATCAATATACATCAACAACATCTTTATTTATCACACTTCCACATTTGATATCTTTCTTGTTTCCTTCCTTGTGTGGAATACAAATTTACATCTAAGTTGTTACTAAATTTATGATGCTTTAAATTGTCTAACCATATTTTTTGTTCCACTTCCCTATAACTTTATGTTTCCACACATTTAAATACTCCTATAACCTCGTTCATATTCTGGACTTGTAATAGTTATACCTTGTAGCTCTTGCACTAAACCTAGGTTATGTTAAGTCCTACCAGACATTTAACGCGTCTCTACACTATGCATTAATAAAATTATACATATCATTTTTTATTTTTAATTCTCACTCTTACATACTCGAAAGATGATTATTTGATTAATAATTTTTTCTTTGCTATCAAATGTTGATGATTCCTACCAAAGTATTGGGCCCAATATTAATGAAATATTAAAAAAAATTCTACTCTTGTCTAACTCTTTTTAAATTTTTTTCCATCTATAGGAACACACCTGGTTTAAACTAACAAGTTCTACACGAGAATCCTATCTACTTGTCAGTTGAAGGTGCGCTTTCTAACCTTTACATTTGTTTGATCAATGCAAGTTACCTTTCCCCAACTCATTTTTGTTAGCCTAAATATCCACATAATTTAATAGTTTACAAGTCTTTTTTCTACATCTTTATGGTAAAAAAATTATGTTCTACAATTACTATTCTAACATACTTTTGTAACATATATATTTACATTTGATGTGTATACCCCATCAATATTTATGTTCAGATAACAGTGTGTGTCATCTATCATTTATCTTCTTTAACTACTTTTTCCTTGAAAGTTTAAATAGTTCAATTGTACTTCTATTTGACATTCCTCTAAACCTTTGTCTAAATTTATAGGTCAAATACCTCTACATTAAGCTATGTCTCACTCTTTGACACAAAATAAAATAAATATTATCAACAATGAAAACTTAGATATGCATCCACTTCTTCAAGTTTTTTCCATTGCACCATTTGACCAAGGAAATGGGTCGACTATGAGATACAAGTTAGAGCTCTCTGATGGTCTCCATTTGCAAAAATATACCTTTCCACACAAGTTCGATGACCTTATAACAATGGAGACAATCATAAAGTTCTCTATTGTGAAACTTATAGGTTTTACAATTCCAACCATTTGTAACTCATGGTTAGTTTATAGCTACTACGTCTTTATTAAAATACACCAAATCTTTTTCCTTGCACACTTACAACTTAATAATAATTTTGCAATTATATTGAATTTTATAGGTGGATTGTAGTCTCCAAGTTAGAGGTTTTATGCACTGACCATGACATCATTGGTGACCCCACCTTCCTCTTCAAAGAACTAGTGAAACTTGTAGAACAAAATGTAGGAACTTCATCTGATATATGCACAAATATAGGAGATTATTTTACACCTAAACATAAAAATCCTTCAAAAATTATGTTTGGCTTGCATGCATATTTGCAAAAAAAACCTCCCTGCACTACTATTACTCCTATCACAATTTTGAATCCATTTCAAACATAATGGCTCCTACAAGGATGTGTGACTATGAAGAAATAAATCCACCACTTCAACAATAGGAATGACGATGGGAACATGTTTAGTTTTGATATGATTGATATGTTTAGTTTTGATAGAAATAACTTTAATGGATCATTCAAGGCTTCAATTCTAACACCTCTTAATTCTAACACTTCAATTCACTTTTACACCCATTAGAGATATCTTGACTTAGCATACTAATTCTTCTATTGATTTGGTTGGAATTGTCATATCTGTCGATCCTTCCTCTACAATAAAAGGGAAAAGTGATGCAATTGAGGTCCTTAGGAGGAGTCTAAAAATTATATATATGTCTACCTCAACTATAAATGTTACTTTTTTATGAAAAGAAGCTTAAAAGGCACACAAATACAAGAGATATGCCATCTACAAAAGGGTAATATTCTTGCAATAAAAAATGGTTGGGTTGTAGAATATAATGGTAAGGTGGTAAGTACACTAAGCACTTCACAATTGTTTATCAACCCTATGATCAAAGAAATAAAACAAATATAGTCTTTGTTTGCACAAAATGGAAATGATCTTCTCATGCCAACAAGAAACCTTCTAGATGCACATCTACTTATAACATGCAAGACAATCTCCAATATCATATAGGAGCCTTCAGATTTACCAAAACCCCTAAAATGAATTGTTAAAGAAACCTTGGTTGTCATCAAGAAAAAAATAATTTGTTATCCATCTTGTCCCATGGATATTGGGGGAAAGAAATGTTAAAAAAGAGTCCAACAAAACAATGAAGGAAGCTAGTTTTGTTCAAAGTGTGTGGCTTCTTTTCCATATTTTAATTATACATATGTTCTTCAAGTCAAGGTTGAAGATCCCACAAGTTCTATTTGGGTGACTGCTTTTGATGAAGTTGCAACTAAACTCGTTGGTATGCCTAAAAAATAATTATATATGTTGCAGTTCAATCATGAAGAAGAGGTCGGTTCTAAGAAGGTTATTAGACATCTACAATACAATCAATTTCTCTTCACCCTATAAAACATAATGGAAACATATAACAATGAAGAATAGTTGAAAACAATAATTGTAGAAGTTGATAAGGTTGACCTAATACATGAAATAAACTTTTTTTACATGAAATACCTATGCAAAGGCTTCGTAGAATAGATTAGCACGTAAGGAAAACTAATTTTTTAATGATCCTTTGTATTAGTCTTTTTTTTTTACGTTCTATCAACTCAGTAATGTGTGTCATCTTTCTATGTATAGGGTTCAAAGACCCCTTCAAAACTTGTTTCAAACATAGCCTATAAATAATACTTGTATTTATGGTTTCCATCTAAAATAAAAAAGGTATACTACTCATGCTATGGATGGTCATGTAAATGAGTTTTTTTTTAATTTATATTTTATATTTTATATTCTAGACACTATGAGTTTATCCTTCTATAACTTGAGGGAAAACTTAATTATGTGCCTTACACAAGGCTTCTTCCTTTTTCTATTCTCATGTACACTTGATTTTTTTGTTAGAAAACTAGATTTCAACTACAATATATGACCTAATAAACGTGAGTGTAGACCTACACTCAAAAGTAGTACTAGAAAGATAATTTATTTTTCATATTTAAGATAGGCTTACAATATAGATTTACTACTCATGCTCTTGTAGGTACTCTTAAACTTTTAAAATATTTCAATGTGGTAACATAGTGACCATATGTTCTCCCTCTTATTTATAATATAGAAAATGAACTCAAATATACAAGACTTTGTAAGACAAATGAACCAAACTAGAACAAGAGATCTTCAATCACATAAGAAGTCACTTGTATTATGCTTTCCATAGAGAAGAAATAAGTGCATGTTGTGTTATCCAATGTGTAAAGTAGCCACACCAACCACCAAGTCAACCAATCCATGCACACTTGAAAGATTCTACAAGTTCTTGAGGTCAACTGCTATGTATTCCCACTAAAACACAACTTCTTGCACAAAACCCTCTACATCCAATTTCAAATCTACAATTTTTTGGTTACCCACTAGTCCAGAGTAGTCGTGCTCAACTACAGTCCCATAAAATAATTTGATTTTATTATGCTTGCCATAAAGAAGAGCTAAATGTGTGTCATCCCACCACACACATGTAGTATCCCCACCAAACACTGAACCACCCATTCCCTCTCCAATTTCAACCTTCTACACCCTCCCAAGATGAATTGTCCTCTATGACCATTGAAAGACATCTTCTTGAACAAAGGTCTCAACATCTACTTATAAATCCCGACATGGATATGAATTTTCCCTCTAAATTTTTAGTAACAACTAAGATATTTATAGAATTAGAATAGATTCTCTTTCAAAGTTGCACACATGTACTATGTATAAGGAAAACTACCCTATTATGCATGTTCCCACCACAACCACTTCTCACACTTGTAGCATATGCATTGCTGAGAAAGGAATATATCACTTCTCTCCATAAAATAATATGGATGCACTTGAACAATCAGTTGTTTTGAGGGTTCTCACATAAGTAGAAGAGATTCACATCACACATGTTAATCCAATATTACAAGTCACTCATGCCCATGGTGGACAATACAAATATAGTGGTCACACAATTAGCTTGCCCTAAGATATTAAAATAATTGCAACCTCTTTGCCACGTGGCATTCAAGAATTGGATGTATTAATAATTTGTAAACTTAATACACATGAGAGGTCTTATGATTATTTTTTATAGATAAAGTAGCAAGAGGGTGCTGGCCTGGGGAACAAAGGACTAGTAGCATATTAATAGCACATTAATGGAACTAGTCAAAGTAGATAGAATAGTTAATAGCATAATCACCAAGTCTAACTCTTCTCCTATCAAAAACATAAACCATAGTACTGATCAAAATGATTAAACCAGAGTACTTAAAATGAATAGTAGTAGGTAAAGTATTAGTCATAAGCCACATAGGGTTGAACGAAAAGATATAAAAACTAACATTAACCCCAACCAAAAAATAGGGGATCTAAGGGCCAAGCCCAACCAAAATTAACCAACACATGGAGACCAGAAATTAGCTCTTCCCACCCAGCTACTTAGACAACAGGATCCTAGCCCACTCTTCTTGCAGAAATAGGAAAAGATCCTTATTGTCCTTGTTCGCTTCTAGACTTTTTCCCGCCAGCTTTTCCTACACATGACAGAGGGTCGTAGCCAAAGCATTCATGACCTTTAAGGAAAATTTGTTGGTCATCATGGATTGGTGAATCAGATCCTACATATTCTTCTTAATCTCTGCCATATCTTTGTCCATATTCAAGAACCTCCTTTTGAGGGTGCCTTTAAATTTGTTTTTGTCATCCAAAGCCTCGATATTGTAATCAGAGATGGGGGGCTTATCCTAAGGATCATGAGAAAGACTGAGGGGTGGGGTAGGGTTATTGGGGCTTTCCATGGTTTTCTAGAGGTTGGGCAAGGGGGTGTTACAAGTCCTAGGGGACTCATATGATCATCCAAGGAACCTTTCATGGACTCAGTGGTGTGGGAGTATTTTTCAGACAGGGATTGCTCTCTAGAGGCTGTTTCCATCAACCTAGTCTTACGCTATTCCTTGGTAGTTCTATTTTACCTCCGACGACCTGAACCACTTAAGTCCATCTCCAAATTAACCTGGCTCTCCATCATTCTCCATTTTTTGGACCTACATTCAGTTTCCAGAGTACTATCAACCTCCTTCCTATCTTTGTTCTCCACAAACTTAGAGACATATGACTCCTCCTGGCCCTCCTTCCTATTGAAAGGGTTTTTAACACATTTTTTATGGGTTCTACCCTTTTTAGCACCCAGCTCAAGCTCTTGGATGACACAGATGGACTGGGAGGAGAAATGGGTGGGATTTTTAGTTTTGGCTGAGGACTCTTCCTAGGTCATCTCCTAGATAATTGGGGGGGTTGGGGTGCTAGGAAAATAGATTTGTGAAAATGGTAAATGTAGAGAAGGAGGCCCTGATGGAGGATAGATATTGACTTATCAGGGTTGTCCTTAATATCAAGGATATTACTCTCTATGGAGTGCAAAAGATAGAAAGGTATGGAAATTAAATCCTTGTTTCTAATATGATTCAGGAACAGTAAGTGGTAGTAGTAAAACATAGTGAGCTTACCTTCCAGTGTGAAATATTTCATCTCAATGAGGCAAATTTTCAGCCAGAAGTCTGGCAGCACCTCCCTGTTGAAGCCCCCTTATTTTTTCACTAGCTCACCATCCTTGAAAAACTAGTTGAGGTTGGTAGGGTTGGGAGTCTGACTGGTCTTTTTGTATTTCCTCCCCACCATAGAGAGCCTAGTCACCTTTTCTATGACCTCTTCATTCTGCTAGAAGTGGATTCCCCCAATCGAGACACTCCTGTTGTTCCAGGATGAGACGAATTGTTTGGAAATTCACTCGCCATGCCCACCTTTCATTCTCTCCATAAAACCCCATATGCCTCTTTCTTTGTAGTAATGAGTCACCAACGTATCAGAGGTGAAAGCCTCATCAATTTTAGTAGGCTCAATGCAAAGAGTGTTTCCTCCCATTTCAAAGCTCTGCCCCTCCTACGCCAGAATATCTTGGAAACCTAAGAGCTGAGCATTTTTATAGACCATAAAAAACCACTTTTTTTTGTGAAGCCTTTTAAAGGAAAGATTATACTTAAAATGCTAACCTTGACAATTTTTTTGGAAAAAGGGCTCTGTACAGCCAGATCTAACAGATCTCTATGTGCCATTAATAACAATAATGCTAGGGACACACTTACTATCCTTATTAGCCAAGTAAGCCCTTTGATTCAGACAGCTCTTACTCCAAATGTTTGGAAAGTAATGATTATTATTTATGGGGTTTTGGGTTCTCCTTTCCATAAATATCACAAAAATCACCCGAGCACACTAGCACGTGATCCAGTAAGGATTCATAATCAATATGACAACTTGGCACATTTAAACAGTAATATTCATTTTTCCCCTGATGAGTTGCTGAGTCATCAGAGGTAAATCACTAACCAGCCTCCAACTATTGAGTTTGATTTGTTTTAGGCCTATTGCTACCATTGAGTCAGCAACCAAATTCCCCTCTCTATATGTGTGACCCATAGTCATGCACTGGAAGCTGTTGAGCAGCTCACTGATCTCCAGAATAATAGGTCTAGTCTGCCACCCTGCACTAGCACCACTTTTGACGGCCTCAACAACCACTTTGGAATCCCCCTCGATTTCCAGCTGCCTAATGTTCATTTGTTTTGCAAATTTAATCCCCCAGAGAAGCGCTATTCCTTCTGCCTGGGTGACAGTGCAGTTATTGATCGGCCCAACATAAGCTAGTAGGCAAGTGCCTTTGTGATCTCTCAGAACACCACCCCCTCCTTGGCTAAGATTATTTTTCATCCCATCAAATTTTAATTTGGTCCATCCTTTGGGAGGGGAGGCCCATCTGGTAGCTTTTCTAGCTATCCTTTTAGCATTGTAAAACCTAGACAAACCAACTAGGAGGTTCCAACTATCAGTAATTATCACCTCCCAGGCAGTAGGAGGATAGGGGGGAAGCTTCCACTTAGCCATCCTAGAATTCTCACATAGGAGCTTAGTTCCAATATGGAGACAGGTCTCAGACTGGTTACTATCCTCTCTGAAAATCTTGTTGTTCATTTCCTTCCAAATGGCCCAACATATGTGAGGGGGTAGAAAATACCAGAGGAGTTGGAGTAGTGGGTGATTGGAAGGAGATCTCCAGTTATTAAATTGATGCACTTCTCTACCCAGGGCCCACAAGATACCCAATTTTCCAATAACCTCTTGCCAAATGCTGGTGGCATAATCACAATGGATGAAAAGGTGGTTCACCATTTCCTCCTCCTTACATAGGACACATCTGTTTGCCATGGAGAAGCCCCTCTTTATAATATTATCCTAGGTTAGGACCTTACCATGCATTAGAGTCCACCAGAAAAAAATGATTTTTGGCATGAGCTGAGGGATCCACACCTTCTTCCAGTCCCCTAGATTACTCTCCTCCTTCAGAAGAAGATTGTAAGCAAATTTAATACAGAAAGTACTATCCTAGGTGGGGGCCTAGATAATAGAGTCATCAAGCCCTGAAATTTTGATATTAGTCAAGTTTTCCATGAGATCCTTGGCCAAGTGTTGTGGGTCCAGTCTATCCCTTAATCGATTAGGTATATCCTTCCAGTCCCTACTAGCAATGTAGGTGGAGACTCTATTACCTAGGATAGGTCTGAGATAGTCCATAAGAGGTTTGAATCTATGGCCCAGGTTAGGTTGGTTCAAGATCCAATGGTCATTCGAAAATCTGATGGATCTCCCATTTTGGATTTGCCAAAAAGCTCCTTCAGACAAAAGGGTCTTGCATTTACAGATGTTCATCTAGAGTTTGGATCCACTTGGGAGGTCACTATTGTGGAAAATCCTCCCATAGGGATGTCCTTGGAGGTACTTGGCTTCCATTAATCTACACCATTCCACCATTCCTTCTATGAGCTTCCATGCCACTTTTGTGGTAAGGGCTTTATTCATCAAACCAATTCTTCTTAGTCCCAAGCCACCCATTCTTTTTGGGAGGCAGACAGTGTCCCAATTGACAAGAGACATCCTCTTCTTTTTTTCAGACCCCACCCATAGAAAGGTTCTCTGAATCCTTTCAAATTTGTCTGCCATGTTGCTTCTAATTTTAAAGAGGGATAGGAAGTAAATAGGGATCCCTTGGAGAGTGGAGACCATGAGCTAAAGTTTTCCAGCATTCCTTAAAATCTTCCCCTTCCAACCAGCAAGTTTCCTCTGGGTTCTTTCAAGGATGGAATTCCATAAATCTTGGGACACCTCTTTAATCGTAAGGGGGAGGCCAAGGTAGGTAGAAGGGAGTGAAGCCACCAGACAACCCAGGATTTGAAGCACCTTATTTTGTAACTCCATGGGGGTATTGAAGAAGAATGGTCAACTCTTTTGATAGTTAATACACTATCCAGAAGCCCAAGCATAACTTTCAAGGATTTGTTTCCACTGTCTGGCCTCAATTACTAAAGAATTCCTAAAGAGCAAGGTGTCATCCACAAACTATTCTAACACCACCTGAGGAAGGGTAGAAGTAGGTTTTACACCTTTTATTCTTCTCGTAGTGGATAGCATACATAAATTCATGCTAAGCATGTCAGCCACCATAATAAAGAGGTAGGAGAGAGGGTCTCCCTGTCTAAGACCCTTCTCAGGTTTGAAAAAGACACCAGGGGTGCCATTGACAAGAACAAAGAAGCTAACAGTTTGAGTACATTCTTGTATAATCTAGATAACCTTCTCATTAAAGCCCATTTTAGCAAGAATTTTAAGCAGAAATGACCAGTTAACTTTGTCTTAAGCTTTAGAGATATCTAGTTTAAAGCCCATACCTTGGACCTTGCTTCTACCCATAGAGTGGATGACTTCATGGGTGGTGATGGCCACATCTAGAATCTATCCACTTAGCACAAAACCTTTCTGAGTAGTGCAGATAATCTTGTCCAGAAGAGGCTTGATTCTACCAACCAGGATCTTGGTAAGGATCTTATAGAAGGTATTGTAGAGGCTGATGGGCCTAAAATCCAACATAGAGGTAGGATTGTTATGCTTTGGGACAAGTACAATGTAGGTTTGATTATGCTATCTGATGAGGCACCCATTCCTAAAGAAGTCTTTGGCAGCACGGGTAACATCAGTCCCCACAATGTCCCAATACTCCTAAAAGAATGCCGAAAGAAATCCATCTATCTTGGGGGCTTTGTAAGCTCCCATAGCGAAGACTGCATTCTTGACCTCCTCATTAGAGACCCACTTCATAAGCATGTCATTATCACTAAGAGCTATAGCACTTTGGATATGGTCTATGAGTTGGTTTTGGATGTCGTTTGGGCATATAGGACCCTCATTAGAATACAACCCCTGAAAGTAGTTAACCGCAACCTGATTGATTTTATCCTTCCCCTTGACTTTGTTCCCTCCTTCATCCATAATAGTAGTGATGGTATTTCTTCTTCTATGGATGCTGATAGACCTATGGAAGAAGGTTGTGTTCCTATCCTCTTTAGCAAGCCATTGGATTTTGGATATCTTCTTCCAGTAGATTTCTTCTTTTTTTAGGGTTTCCTGCAACTTGTGTCTAGTCAACTCCTCCTCCACCTGAATCTAGGGTGGGTAGCCTCCAGAAGCCAATTGGGCCTAGAGGGAATCTAATGTTTCAGACAGTTCCATTTTCTCTTTATGGAAGTCTCTGAAATTACGTTTTCTCCAACCTTTAACCTCCCTTCTAATAATTTCAAGCTTTTGTGCTATTCTGAACATGGGAGTACCCCTAATATTAGTCTTCCACCAGAATTTCACTTGATCTCTCAAGGATGGGTAAGAACACCACATAATTTCAAATCTAAAAGGGGTCAAGCTAACTTTAGGGGTGTTATGCCAGTAGAGAAGGAGGGGGTTATGATCTGACATAGTTCTTGGGAGGGAAGACAAGGAAGAGTTTAGGAAGAGGTTCCATGAAGAGGTGGCCAGGACCTGATCCAGCCTCACCTAGATGAGATGGATACCCTTCCTATTGTTGGTCCAAGTGAAGGGGTTCCCCTTCAAAGTGATGTCAAGAAGACCTGTGGAGGAAATAAAATCAGCCAGCTCCCTCATGCTATCAAAGTAATCCATTAGACCACCACACTTTTCTGAGGGATAAAGTGGGGTGTTAAAGTCACCTGCCAGCAGAAAATTCACAAAACATTCCTGATCCAGCTAATGGCCAAGATTAACCCACAGGGAAGCTCCACTAGACTGGGTATTAGGAGCATAAATATTAAAAGTGATCCATTCAGTTCTATTCTTCCTGCAGGTGACAACAAGGAAGTTAGGGGAAGAAGCAGCTAGCTGACCAATTATCCTATTGGGGTTCCAAAGCATAGCAATACCCTCAGATGCACCCACAACTTCAGAGTAAAGGAAAGCATCACCCGACCAAAGATTGGGTGCCAGGATAGCAAAATTACTAGTAGACATCTTAACCTCTTGTAATAGTAGAACATCAAGCTTGTGATAAAAAATGTAATGATTGACAATAGTTTGTTTAATGAAGTTGTTCAATCCCCTCACATTCTGAGAAAGGCAATTCATTTCTTACTTTTGAAACTAGATTCCAGGGTTTGTTGCTTACCTACTGCAACATCCCTTGTGGTCCCTCTCAATCTCCTTGCCCATTCTGAAGGCCTTCCCTTGGGTGTTTCCATTCCCACATCATCCTTTTTAGGGTTGGTTTTCTTTCTCTGCATTTTTCATTCCCCATCATCATCCTCTAAACCATCAAGGGAGTTGGAGTTCTTCTTCACAAGCTTCAGGGAGCGTTTAGCATCTGGCTTTGGGGATTTTAACTCTAGAGAAACCATAATGGCAAGCTATTCTACCTCAGTAGGGTTAGTCATCCTCCTCTTTAGGGGGGTGTAGGGGGGTCTTAACCAACTCTACCATCAGCTGGAGAATTGGTTCCTCTATAGATAGAAGATCAGGAGAACCAAGACCAGGGCACCCAACTTCCATCTCCCGTGGGGATGATCTCACCTTCCTCTAGAGCCAGATCTTCAAAATCTAGGGTTTCCATTTCATTAGCCACCGAGGGTGGCCTAGTTTCCACCTTTTCCTCCTCAACTATGGGGGGTGGACCCTCAACCATTCCTTTGTCCTTGTTCCATTTTTTAGTTCCCGACTTGAAGGAATTGCAAGTTTCACTAGAGTGGCCTCAGCTATCATAGTTATGGTAGAACAGGGTAGCATTCTCATACACCAACGCTTGGGTCCATCTACCCAGTTTAGATTTCAAAATGACAAAGTTGGGTAGGGTTTTATTTAGAGTGACATTCACATAGACTCTACCAAACACCACCGTGGATTTAGAACGGGTCACCTAGTCCATTGTGATGAATGACCCGAAGGAGTCACCTATCCATCAGAAACCTTGCTCATCCCAATATTTGAGTTGGAGGCTAGGGAGACAAACCCAAACTGGGGCTGTTCTTGTTAGTTTCATCATTAGATTGAATCCGGGTTTCCATTTCACAAGGGCCAAGAAGTGCTTTCCATAAACCCATGAACCCAACAGCACACAGGATAGGTCCTCAAGAGTGGTAAAATTAAACATAAAAAGTCCCCCTAGCATAGCAAAAACCAAGACAGAACCCTTGATCTTCCACTGGTTAGACACTCATTTTCTAACCATTTTGATGGTAGGTCGAAAGTTAAAGAATCGACCAACTAGGGCCAGTTGAAAGTCTACCATCATTCTATTCACTACTGAGTCTGGGAGTGACAGGTCAGCACCTTCCTCATTTCGAACAAAGTCCACTAGCAGAGCCTCCAAAGATTGGTGAGCTTCTCCAACAAGGGCCCCTTTCCAGTTGTGTTTTGGGGGGGACAACGGGGTATCGATAGAAGAGGACTCTTTTTGAGATTCCACCGTTGATTCGATCATTGGGACCGTAATAGAGGAAATCATGGGAATGTCTTGGGGTCCATCAGGGCCAGCAAGCAGGTCAGCCAAGGGAGCAGCATCTCCCCCAAGGGAGGCAGGCATGGGAGCTTGTAGTTTGAAATTTGAGCTTGAGTAGGAAGTTGCAGAGCAGGAAGTTGCAAAGTGGAAATATTCTTGATCTTACATTGTTAAGACACATGTTATGATTGTTATGTTAGTACAAGTAATGTTCTAAATGCACTAGCATACAAAATCAGATATGACCCTTACTACAAGGATGTTGAAATCAATGATTCTACATTGTCACTTTTGCATGAATGTACTACCAACATCTCATACATGCTTTGTACGCTTCACATTAACACTGATGTCCAAATGTCAACAACCATTGAATCTAAAAGCATACAGTGTGAAGTGGAAAGTGACCTAGAATATTCTATGTCATTTATTGTAAGACTACCAAATAAACATCATGAATTATAAATCATAAAATAATAATTGCACCTAGAAATTAAAAGTTACACCATTCTTGATTGGCCACACATAAATTCATCACCGATTAATGAGTACACTACTGAGGGCTTATTTGACATTGAATTTACTAAACTTTTCCAAAATGGAAATGTACAACCCATGGAACCTCGAGAAAGGGAAGTGAAACTTCATGAATATGCCTTGCACCTTATCCAATTTTATGACAACAGATTTGGTCAACACCCAAGCTTTAGATACTTCATTTTAAACCTTATGATGTAGCATCGTAGCGAATATATTGCAAAAGTATTCATTTAACAAAAAATCAAAGACAATATACCTACCACTATTGATGACATTCATTCCTACTTAACTAACCTCCGAGACAATCAATTGACAAAAGAACTAATGCAAATTTGGCTCCACCTTAAGAGGCACATGTGAATATTGGAGTAAGTGTCACACTAATCTAGCAAATATGATTAGCCAAATAGGTTCTCCAATATTGTTCTTCACATTAAGTGCAACTTTCACAAAGTGGCATGATCTCCATGTCGTCCTTTCACCAAATCATGCATCTTCATTCCTATGCAATAAAAAATGCATATATAATGTTATTAGAGACCCCAATACAACAACATTGTACCTACATCAAAGGCTCACAAACTATTGTACCACCATGAATGGAAAAGTCAATGATCCATGCATATCCATGGTTTCATTTGGATTAACAATGTACCAAACATGGATGCACTAGACTTGTCCAACCCTTCTGAAGTACAAAATGCAAAAGTGTTCTTCGACAACTACATCACTGCTTGGAACCCTCGCTCTCAAATTAAAATTTGAAAAATGGTACATAGAAGTTCAACCGATGATCCATGCTTTCTCAACACAAATGAAATATTTACTACCAATACTTATGCTAATTATGAAGACTTAGTAAATTGTAAACAAAGACACACAAAATGTACTAAAAGGACTTTCCTATGTAAGAAAAGGAATAATGTAGAGTGTAGATATAAAGCTCCTTGTGTAAAATGCAAAGAATCTAAATTACTATGCAATGAAGTTGGGCAAAAATCGTATGAACCATTGAGAAATGATGATAGGTTGAACATTCATAACCCACATATGCTCTCCATATGGGAGTTTAATATAGATTTCCAACTTGTCACCTTGCGACTTCTTGGTCTCAAATACATTTCCAAATATGCATCAAAAGTGGAAAAGAAATCAAAGAGCTGTGTAAATATGCTCTCAAGAATTTTCTCGTCTACGCACAAGCAAGATCACACCATCAAATCCTACCAGAAGTTCATGACCAAGCTCATTAAAGAGAGAGATATAAGGCAACAAGAAATATGCCATACGCTACAAAAACTACCTCCAGTGATTTGCAATTGGCAATTCATATCCCTATATGTCAGTTAAAAAGTGCTCTACTCCCTCAAACAAACAACCAGTGGTAGTGAGATACAATCTACTTACATCCACTCCTACTTGTAATGACCAGATCACTTAGAACTAGTTCCACTCATAGAATCAACAAAATCTTACACATATATTTTGAATCGCAAAGGATGCAAATGGAGTTGTTGAAAGGAAAACACAATATTCCAAGTCTTTCCAAGGTTTAATACTGTTCCAAAAGAAGACTCTGACAATTTTGAGTTGTTCTATTGGAGTGACCTACTTTTGTACAAACATGTTTGAGCAATAAATAGAGAGATAGGTGTAACCACATAAGAGATCATTAGTAATTGGAAGCACATAAATATAGAGAAATACATGACTGTGGCATGTTGATCCCACATACCCAAATAAAGATGTCTTGGAAGAGGAAAATGACAGTGATAGTGAAATTGGTACACAAGACCCTCTACAACTAAATGAGTGGGAGCTATTCTCTCAAATAGGGCATTCTAGTAGTATCAACTTGAATGATCTTGACATGATACGAAAGTGTGATTTTGACACCAATCACATTTGGGATGAGCATAATGTTGCTTCACAACTGCATGATACTCCAATTCAATTTGTTTATAGAAATAAGATGTTTTAACAAGATATTTTCCCCCCACAAATCTGCACAACCAAAACTATAGGTTATCGCATGACCAACAATTGACACTTTCTCTCATTACAAACCACTCCAAAACTAATTGTTTAACTAAACCTTTGTACATGGTAATACAAGGAACAACAGGCATTGGAAAATTATATCTAATTAGTTGAATAAGAAATGCACTACAGAATTGCCTTCCACAAGTAATGAATCCACTCATTTTTCTCACACCAACAAAAATCACATCATTTAACATTCACACATCAACCATACATGGAACACTTAAGATCCCAATTAGAGGTATTATACCACTTTAAGGCTAAACATTGATAATATCCCAAGAACATATGAAAAATATACAAAACATACTCATCGATGAGATGAGTTTCATAGGCCCAAAACTACTATTGAAAATTGAAATCAGGTTAGATGAAGCAAGACCCCACCAGCAACACATTTCCTTTGGTACTATCTCTATAATTCTAATTGGACACCTCACCCAACTTCCATCGGTCATGGACAAACCTATCTATGGATCACACACAATTGTAAGAAATCTATGGCACAAATTTACTATCATTGTAACATTGCAAACAATTTTTAGATGAGATGGTGATGATCTAATTCAAATACAATTTAGCCAAGCATTACAAAATATGCACAATGCAGACCCTACAGAGCACGATTGGAAGTTGTTAATGACTTGTAGAAACAAACACCTAACACCAGTTGGAAAAGAAGAGTTTAACCAAATAATACATTTATTTTCTACAAATGAACTTGTAGCACTACACAACAAAAAATTCTAAACTAGGTAAATGTTCCTATTACACTTTATGTTGCACTCAATACACAACGTAAATTTGGTGAACCTTAGAATGATGACCAACTTCCCCAGGATGTCCTTTTGTGCAAATTTCAACTTTTCATGCTTACAAAAAAACTATGGATAAAATTTGGTCTTGTCAATGGATCTCTTCGAGAGATCAAAGAATTTGTATATCATTGTGACTCTAAGCCCCTAGAGTTACCAACATGTGTTACAATAAAATTTGATAGCTACACTGGTCCACCTTGAGATTTTAAAAACCTAACAACTATCCCCATACAACCAATAACCCAGAGTAGTCGTACACAACTACCACTAGCCATTGCATGGGCTATCACTATACACAAGTCACAAGGCCTCACACTGGATAGGGCCATAGTTGATATAGGGGAATCTGAAAGAAAAGGCTTCACCTTTAAAACAATATCAAGAGTCAAATCCCTACTAGGCCTTCACATAAAATCCGCCTTCACTTTCGAGTGCTTCTATAAAATGGAGAACTCGTACAATATTATTAGAAAGAAAGAAGAAGCTCGACAACAATTTCTCTTCAATTAAGTTTGGGTATGTGATGTTACATTCCCCCATCTCTTTTTAAATACTTCAATTTACATTTTTCCCATTCCTCATTTAAGCCAACCTTTTGTTTATTAACTAATTTTTATTTTCCTCTTCTACAAGTTCACATGCACTCCTCCAAATAAAAGAAAAAACTATTGTTGATAGCTACACATGCAAAAATTCCTAATCTGCTACACTAAACTTCACTGCTTCAGTTTTCTTCAAGGATCTACATAGAGTAAAGACCACCAATACTTTGCAGTTGAATTTTTGACGTTCAATTATATTGTATAAAATAGTTCCTTCCAGGTTGCTACATGTTTGTAGAAGTACACTTCAAAACACTTCTTTCAATTCAATTGCTGGCACATTTTGCTTCCACATCCTAAACTTTTACTCTATCGTTTGTACCGAGAAGCCATTGAAGTAGTTTTGGATGCTCAAGACAAAAAAAAATTATTTTGTATAAGTTTTCCCTCAACAACAATTATTTTGTAGAAATTTTTCTCTATTATGTAGGCAAGTCCTTTCAGTCCAAGGAGCTCTTGTTACTTGTTTGGGGTTCATACACTCCCTATTCTCCGATTCTTTACATTGGAAAAATGACTTCTGAATTGATTTCATTACATTATGTTGCCTTCTCACTTACAAATTTAAGTACTTACTTTTTTTATGTCGTGCTTAAATTATGCTTTCAAATTAAATGCCTATCTGTGCATCCCTCGCACTTCCATTGGGTGCAAGTGCTAGTTCTTAAATTAATTAAAAATGAGATTTCAAATTTAATATATCAATAATTCCCTGTAGACTTATCTTAAAGAATATAACTCTTTAAGCCATGTCATGATAATTGTGGCACTTTAAATGAAATTCAAAACCATATTTCAGGAAATGGTGATCAAATTTAGTGGAAGAAATAAAGAGCACCGCAAAGTTAAATAGGCAAACATATAATATTCTTTTCCTTATGAATATCTATTCTATTTGAAAACTTACCATATGTGATGCTTTCTAGAATATATATATATATATATATATATATATATATAATTGATCTAGAGATATTCATTACAAATAGTACTTCCATAGCCTAGAACAAAATATTTAGAATCTCTTAGACAGTATTTTGAAAAGCAGCAGAGAAATATTTAACGTGGCCCGCGTTTAGCATCACCATCGGGGACGGGAGGAATCACCTCACGAGTCACAGTATCGAGAATAACATCCCCGACATCTTGGCCGAGTCCTTCCACAAGCCCGTCCACAAAGATCCGAACAACCTGAGAAGCATAACGAGCAGCCCTTGCAATCTTGCTCATCTTAGGCGGCGGGCTGATTCCCTGATCCTGAAGGCCATTTATCACAGCCTTTGCACAGAGAGCATGTAGATAGAATTCGCAGGGAACGCAGTAATATACCCACGTGGTACCCCTTTTGTTGCATGCATTGCATGTGTAAGGGGAATTGTTGGGTAATGGGGAGGCAGATAAGAGCTTGAGAGAGTGCTGAGGATGTTCCTTCACAATGAGCTCGGGAGGGAGTTGCAAGCAACAGGGATGAATGCAGAAAGAGCAGGCTGGGCAGCGGAAGGCGGAACCATTGGTGGCTTTTCCACAAACCCCGCATTTGGGCTTTTTCAGTCCGGCTGGTTTGTTGTGGAAGATGAGCTGGTGCTGCGTATGGTATGGATGGATGGCCGTAGGAGGAGCCTTGGCACAGAATTCGTGCATTTGGAAGTTGCACTTGTTACATCTGTGTCAAAGACACAAATTTTTTTTTTAGTTGGCTGTTGAAACCTTTAAAGTTTCAGAAAGCAAGGAAACAAAAGAAGCTATACCTGTATCGGAGCCCAGCTCCATATTCCTTACACCCGCTGCAAGTGTAGAGTGATTGTGCAAAGACAAAATTCAGAGGATGCTGTGGATGACTGGAATGCTGAATCTCCTCCCCTGGTTTAGGCGCCATTTGTAGAGTTGCCATCAAATCTCAAAACCCCTTATTTAAAGCTTTAAATTTTCTATTAAGCCCAGCTTATTATATTCTCTTTAGGCTCGATAATTGTCCAGGATTGGTAACTCTTACTTATATACAACCTTTTATCATGAAAATCTAGAAGTGTCTGGCTGCTGCCAATACTATAATCTAAACCGCCTCGTGGAAAAACATCAGTATCGAGTTGTTGAATATTCTTCGTAACTTCCCATATTAAAAGTGAAATGTTTCTTGCCCGACAATCATAATACAAGTTTCCTCTTATGTATTGTTTTCTAAATCATATACATATATATAAATATATCCTCATTTAAAAATTTTGAGTAGCTGGGAATCTCTTCGAAAACGAGAACACGGAATGTGATTTGCCAGCTTTTTGACTGGACGAATCAAATGGCATATCTCCACCATTGATCGCTAATGATCTTATTCGAGGCTGGTTCAAATGTTCACAAGTTCATTTATTTCACATCCGTCAAATCTCATATATAATAAGTCCAAAGAAAAATAAATTTGACATTGTATGTCTTCTAGCTATTAATGGGTGCATCGGACATTAGATGCCCACAAACGACTTCATATCTATTTAGCTGTATACAGATAGGTTGTAGATTATACGTATCTTGTACGTTCACACAATTATATCGACCTACAGCTCAAACCAAGATGCATTATTAAAACTTTTTGACAAGGTTAATTGAGCATATGTTAAGTGACACAAATTCAAATTGCTATCTACGGTGGCAATTCTTTAAGTTGGATTCTTTGAATAAATTGGAATAAATTTACCAACACATGGCCAACTGTCAGTTATTTTGTTTCAATACGTAGAAGGCATCCATGGAGATTTCAAAAAAGAAAAGTATAGCATTATTCTATGTGGTCCCTCGCTGAAATTGTGTCTTAACCGACATCTTAAGAAGACTGTATTAAGATGAAAGGGAAGGATTCTCTCATATATATTGTCAAATATTGCGAAGAGTTAAATTATATATATATATATATATATATATATATATATATATATATATATATATATATATATATATATATATATATATATATCAGCTGATTATTGTTGCTGAAAGTTGAAATGATTTCGTTCTGAACATTAGGTCCTGCAACAGTGGACTTGAACGGATGATAGATACTTTGTTAATTTATGTTTGTATTTATATATATAAAAATCTAGGCTTCGGCCCTTCATCGGTCAAAAATAAATAAAAAATTATATATATATATATATATATATATATATATATATATATATATATATATATATATATATATATATATATATGATTTATTTTATTTTTAAATGAGTCGTGTTTGGATTCGAAAGACAACTAGGAATGGATAACTAGCTCAAAATATTTGCAAGTTGCGACTGACGCAAATGAATGTTTACATGTATAATAACGTCAAACCAATGAACTGAATATTTTCTCATTAAAAATGAAAAGGGGTTCAGAGATTATGTTCATGCTTTAAATTATTATAAGTTAAAAAGTGAAGAAGTCTGAAGGTGGTTAAAATGTAAAAGTAGGAAGGTTTTATAGATACTAAGATATTATGATAGTGTTTTAAGATCCTTAAAATGTTAAGGAAAGACAAGTTTAATAATAAATTTTATACTACACGTATCTTAAAGGTTTTGATTTCAAATTTTCTAAAAATATAACATTTTATTTGAAGAATTATATTTATATTAAGAATTATTTAATTTTATTACATGTATTTAAAAATTATTATAAAATTAATGTCATTTAAGAATGATTTTATAATAAATATATTTTTCTAAAAGATGCATTATATTTTCTTAAAATAAATATGTTTATGATAATTAAATATTATTTGTATTTCTTTGTGTAATATATTTAAGTTTCATTTATTTTCAAATATATATGAGCGTTTAAGTAGTTTAAATATTACCAACAATATTATTATTTGAATCATTTTTAGTAAAGGTTAAATAAGTATTTAAATTTTTTATAAATAAAATTAAATAATAAAGAGGATAGGATTTGTTGGTCCTTTTAAACATTTTTCTTTCGAAAGGAAGAATAAACTCTAGATCATCTCTTACTTAACTATGATTTTGCCCAGGATTGATGGAAATTTGTTCAACAATAGCTCTAAAGGTGGGTTGAGTGTTTTGGCTAAAGGTTGGTTCCTTCCAAACAATAAGTTAAACTTTTCTAGCATTTGGTATAGTTGTCCCTCAATGGTGGTGTGGAAAATCTAGAAAGAATGGAATAGGAGTGTTTTTTAAGAGGGGGGTGAAGATTGAGAGAGATTGTTGGCCAGATTAGAAGGAGAAATCTCTGAAGTCATTAGTAATGCAGCCTCCAACATCAAACCAGACATAATGCCTTTTAGCCTAGAGGACACAAGAATTAAGCGTCAATGGCCCTTGGTTAAATTAGGGCCTATTCAGGGGCTGATCAGGGTAAATCCTCAGGAGAGTAGGGTGAGAGATGTGAGTGGATACCTCTGAATCCTAGGTGGGCCAAAATTAATTTTGATGGGCTCCAAAAGGAAATCCAAGCCCATCAGGAGTAGGGTATGTGGTGAGAGTTTGTAAGGGTAACACTCGAATGATAGGATTAAAATGTCTAGTCAAAGTGACAAACAACGAGGTTTAGGCCCAGGTAGCATTGTTAGCAATTCAAATAGCATTGGACATGACCATCTCTACGCTCCATTTGGAAGGAAACTCATTGGTGATTATTAATGACATGATTAAGAGAGAATCAAATGTGTGGTACATAGATAAACACATACAAAGAATAAAATATTTGTGAGGACATATAGCTGAGTTTACAATATCCCATAAAAAAAGAGAGGGGAATGAGGTAGTTGTCTCTCTTTCAAAAATAGGTGTATCTGTGAAAGAAAAAGGCAGAGAGACATTAATAGAAAACTTCCACAATATTGGAGTGTGGAAGTTAGAACTGGGAGTGGCATAACTTGGAATTGAAAGGAACGGTAGAATCAGTATAGGATGTTTGATATGTGAAACCCAAGAATTTTTTCACATGGGCATAATTATGTCTAATGCAAATGGCTTTGCACCATTAGTATGAGCTTTAACATTACTGATGATTTACACAGCCATTCCCCGAAGGAACAAGCCTCTTATTTCAATGATGATGAGGAGTAAATGCTAGATGGAAGAAATGATATATCAATCATGTGGAGGCTTGAAATTGGAGCACCATATGATCAGCTCAGACTTGTTACATGAATCATCATTATTTGTATTGGGACTAGGTTTGGAAGTGTCTAGAGGAAGATTAGAGAGTTGTGGGGTGGACTTTAAGGGTAAAAGGTGGTCTAAACATTTGTGGAAGAAAGTATGTTTCTCAGGTGTTGGATTTGGGTGGTTTTTAGAGTCAATGGACGCTAACTTTTCTCTAGGTTCCCGTACGTAATAAATTTCATGCCTTTAAAGGTGCTATGAAAATGAAGAGATTGACAGGAATTTTCCTGGTTTAAATCCTCAGGTTTTGGCAATGCATAAACTTGATTTTCAGGGAGCATTTCATCCAGACACGGCACAAGTTCCAGATTAACATAGATATGACCTCAGCATTTCTGGTTTGGGGATTGTAGGTGGGAAATAGAAGGGAGGCTCTTCACGGAATGCAGATATACTTTAAGCCCGAGTGGTGTGGTGGGATGTTATGCATCATAGAAATGGCGGATTGAGGGGTGGCCTTGAGAACGAACGAGGTATTGTGGAGGTTGGTGAAATGTACTACAAAAAGTTTCAATACCTTTTTGGTGTGGATCACCAGGACAAGGAACTAAATTCGCATAGATGAGGCTCACAATGGCTGGGTGATGCTTATGGATGTTCTGCAGGAGTTAGAGGAGGCAAAGCACAAAAAGGTGACGGGGTTGAGGAGGACTAAGAAGGCCTGCATTGACATAAACGGAGGTTTGTTCATTCCTGAAGGATCTAGCATCCAAGGGTTGACAGCCAGGCCCATGTGAAGATGGATTGCATTGGGACAGAGTATGGTAGCCATAGGTCATTATTTTTTTCTTTTTTTCCGGTTATGTGATTTCTTCTGATAATGCAAGGGTTTGAACTAGTAGGTTTTACGCATAGCTGTAAGGCAAATTTTGTGTTCATACTCGGCCAGTAGTTTTTAATGTAGCAATCTAGTGATTGATTTAAGGTAGATTTTGTGTTCATACTCTGCCAGTAGTTGTTAATGTAGCAGGCTAGTGGTTGCTCTGCCCGAGCAGGTTTTTCTTGGTCAATAATGTATCTTGTGTTGGAAGGCAGATAGTCATGCTTAAGGAGATATAATGGTTAGCATCTTGTCATGGACATGATGATGGACTAAGTTATTTTATATATATTTGCAGTTTAAATTAATAAAAAGTTTAGTTATTACTCATCATAAAAATAATAAATTGATAATATACATTTAACACAAAATTGATAATTTTATTTTAAATATAAGATTCAATCGCTAAAAATTATTAATTTTGAATAAATTTAATGTGCAAAGATATTTTAATTTATGTTCTATAGAAATATAATTCTAGGTATTAAGAAAATATTTCCCAATAAATTTTTTTAATACATCTTCAACATGTCAATTTAATTGTACTCCATTTGAATTTAGCTTTTTGTTTTGTGTATGAATATGGTTTTCATGTGTGTAAACTTGAACAAAAATACGAATATAATATCTATAACCAAAAATATGATATGGTTAAATTCTTCAAACGAGAGCCATTAACCTAAATTCTATTGTTAGATTTGTTAGATTGGGAACATTATTTAAAAATTATTCAGAGAAAGTAATAAATTGTGAGGGTAAGTCTCCCCAAGTTAGTATCTTAATAAATTATTTTTACATATTACAACATAAGATTGGAAATGATGGCCTGCTCCCGAAAGTGACTAAAGAAGAAAATCCATTTATAAATTAGATGTCAAGAATATATTATGAATAGAAAGTCAATTCCTTGATCTTAAATGATTTAAAACAAAAAACTATTATTAACTTTTTCTAATTTACATTAGTTT
>BSBK01000528.1:100000-212500 GCA_027943335.1 Chamaecyparis obtusa
CAGCAGGGATGAATGCAGAAAGAGCACTTTGGGCAGCGGAAGGCGGAACCATTGGTGGCTTTTCCACAAACCCCGCATTTGGGCTTTTTCAGTCCGGCTGGTTTGTTGTGGAAGATGAGCTGGTGCTGCGGGTGGTATGGGTGGATGGCTGTGGATGGAGCTTTTGCACAGAACTCGTGCATGTGAAAGTTGCACTTGTTGCACCTGTGTCAGAAACAAAAATTGAAAACTGTAATTTTAGACATAAGATTCAAATGTATATTATCTTAGAATTGCTGTGATACTCTTTATTTTAAGTAATTTTGTTTGTTTTCTTATGTAATCTGTGTTTTCAATTTCTATTGTCAGAACTAAATGGCTACTTTATCTACAAATATCTACAAATACACACCAATTAATGATGGGGTACCATATAGGGCTAGTAGCGACAAATATGAGGTCTTAGGTTTGAGTCCTACCTGAACTATCGAAGCTGAAACATGATATCAGTGCCAAGGCAGATTAAAATCCTCACGCACCTTCAATGTGGCTTAAGGTGGGATATTTGAATTCACATCCAGATTAATGATGGGCTATGCATATAAAGCTAATAGCTCACTTGATAGAGCACTTTGTCAACAAATAAGAGGTCCTGAATTTAAATTCTACAATACATTCACTTCAACTTCATTTTTAAAAGATTTAAAAGTCTTGTTATTCTAACATCCATATCTTTCTCCCAAACAATTGAAGTTTATACTGGTAAATTAAAACATCTAGGTAGTCCCTCATTGTTTCAATTTCCTTAAATACCCAACTCAATAAGATGCTGCGAAATCTAATTTAGTATAAGAATCAACGCCAAGCTCTCCCAGCTCTTATTTCACACATTATATATTTATTTCTGGTATTCGTAATGCCCACAGAGAACAACTTAAAACAGAATCTCTATATTATCCATGATAGAAAGAGCATTTGAAAACAATCATTGTAAAAGATACAAAAAATGGTTAAGCCTATACTGTCATAAAACACTGTACTGCTAAAATTTACAAATGGCCGTTGAATCCTTTCATGTATAAGAAAACAAGGACACCAAAGAAATCATAAAACCAAACCTGTATCTGAGGCCAGCTCCATATTCCTTACACCCACTGCAAATATACAGTGATTGTGCAAAGACGAAATGCAGAGGATGCTGTGGATGACTGGAATGCTGAATCTCCTCCCCTACTTTCGGTACCATTTGCAGAGTTGCCATCAATCTCAGAAAAAATAGAGCCTTCTTTTAACCGTTATAAAATCTATCAATCCTCGCTTAAGTCTTTCTATAGGCTAGATAATTCGTCCAGGGCTCACAACTCTTACTTATATGCAGCCTTTTACATGAAAATCTAGAATTTTAGGGTTGTTGCCAATACTAATATCTAAACATCATCGTGGAAAAATATCAGCATTGGGTTGTTGAAGATTCTTCGTCACATGTCATATAGAAAGTGAAATGTTTCGTGCTTGGCAATCATTTTAATATTTTTTGAGCGGAGGACTTTAGTTTATTTGTAGATTAATAAATTTGACGTGGTGGGGGAGCATGGGCAGGAATTCGCCAGCTGTTTTACTGGACGAATAAAATGACGTATCTCCTGCATTGATCGCTAATGATCTTATTCCTTGCAGTTTCAAATGTTCACAAGCCAATATTTATGTAATCTCAAGTCCGTCAAATCACTAGGATGCCGTATCTTTTCTAGCTATTACTTGATGTATCAAAGATTACATGCACACAAGCAAAAAGTTTCGAATTTGATAAATCATAAATGGTATATATTTCATATCTATTTAGTGCTATACAGGTAGGTCTACGAAAAGATTGTACATTATACATTTCTTGTACGTTTAAACGATTATGTCGATTACAGCTATAACCACGATTCATTATTAAAAACTTTTTGACAAGGTTAATTGAGCATATGTTACAGTGACCAAATTGAAATTGTCATCTATGTGGCAATTCTTTAAGTTTTATTCTTTTAACAAACTCGAAAAAATTTAACAACACATGGGTAACTGTCAGATGGTTTGTCTCAATACATAGAGGGCATCCGTGGGGATTTCAAACAAGTATGGAATAGCATCTTTTATGTGGTCCCTTTGCTGAAAACTATGGCATATTATACATGAAAGAACATATTTCTCTCAAACTTTCAAAGATAGTAAAGGTTGCTTCTGTATATACATCTAATTTATTTTATTTTGTTTGTTGCAAATGAGCTATGCGTTTGAATTTGATAGACAACCAAGAATGGATATCCAGCACAAACTATATACCCAGTTACCACGGACGCAATTTTTTGTTCGTCAAACCTGTTTGCGAATACTATGGATTGAATATTTCTCGTTGAAAAGGAATGAGATTCGGAGATTATATTCAGGCTTTAAATTATTATAAGCAAAAGGTCAAAAATTCTAAAGTTGGATAAAATTTCTAGGAAAGGCAACCTTTATAAGTATTAAGATATTGTAATAATTTCTAAAGATGGTTAAAGTGTTAAGGAAACGCAAGATTATAAAATATAAAATAGAAAATGTTTTTAATTTGTCTATGAATTTGAATAGATATATAAAATATATCCATCTATAATATAATTTAATCATAGCCAATTATATGTTTAGGTTATTATATTTATTAATATAATTTAAAAAAGTATTTAATTTTATAGAATGTTATATTTAAAGAATTACATTTACGTTAAAAAATATTTACTTTTATTATATATTTAAAAATTATTGTAAAATTATTTTAATTATTTAAGAATTAATTTATATTAATTATTTAGTTTTTCTTAAAAATTATTTTATTTATATTTGATCAAGACTCATTTCACTTCTTTATTTACAAATCAATCTATATTTTTATTTAGTTTTTGATATGTAATAGTATTCTAATAGTTTTAATATTATCAACCATATTATTGCTTGAATAATTATATATAAAACTTATATAAATTTAGATTTGTTATAAATAAAATTAATTAATAAATAGATCATTTATATTTAAGACTTCAAATTGATAATTTAATTTTTAAATATTCAAATTGCATAAAAAAAATGTACAATCTTAATTTTATTATAATATCTCTAAATATATGTAGTTATTTAGAAAATATTTCTCATTAAAATATTATATTATACCTTCAACATGTGACTTTGATTATAAACTATATTGATAATTTTTAGTGTTAAGGAGACCTCCACATGCACAAACTTGAACAAAGTGCATATATATGAGATTTCTTGTCATAAATATGATATGGGATAATTATACTAATAGAACTACTCACATGATTTCTACTTTATATATTTGTTTGATGATGATCATTGTTTATAATCATCTTTGCGGAATGTAAAAATGTGAGAGTCAAGTCTCCTATAGTAAATCCATTAATTAATCATCTTCTAATATTAGAATGTAAAATTGAATATGTCAGGCTCCTACAAAGTACGAGTAAGAAATAAAATTCATTTATATCAATTAGGTATCAAAAACATATTATGAATAGAAGGTTGAGTCTCTCGTCAACCCTTATTTCATTTTTGAAAAATTTACATCTCTCTCTCTCTCTCTCTCTCTCTCTCTCTCTCTCTCTCTCTCTCTCTCTCTCTCTCTCTCTCTCTCTCTCTCTCTCTCTCTCTCTCACACACACACACACACACACACACACACCTAATTCATATTCTGTATGGCCTTAGGTTCTTTAGATTCAGAATGGGAACTTTTAAAATAAAACTTCTTCAGGTTCCTATAAATCTTGAAAAAAATGAATAGCTATCTTTTTCAACTTTCCATGAGCCCTTGTGGATGGCCCTTTCTTGTCCTTAAAAAAACATGTATTTTTCCTTTTCAACTACATCAATATCAACAATATGAATATGATTCTAATAAAAAAATTCATACTTATCAACTACATTTTTGATATTATCCACAATGTCCTTTATTACCTTATGGATGAATGAAAGCAAAGTTTTTGGTTAAGTAAAATAGGTTTTATAGGGTACCTAAAACCCACAGCTGATAAAGAGAGACGGTGAATAGAAAGAGAATAGAACAAGCTAAACAACCAAGAAGCGGGCCACAAGCCGGCCTGTTGCCCTAATTTTCCTTCCATTCAAATTTGGCCTTGGTTTTTATGTTAGACCTTCATCTCCTCAGTCCTATGAGAAGCTCCAAAAAATTTCATGGCTTTAACTATTCCCCCTTGCTCTCTACAACTATATTTAGGTCCCTGGCTAGGTGAAATGTCCTTAAAAAATTCATAAAACTAGTCGTTATAGGCCAAACCCTTAAAAAACCCTAAGCCTTGTTATAATTCACTTTTTCTTTATCAGCCACTTAAGTTCCGACAATTTCCACGTGTGCTTTATTCCCTTCAGTCGCCAATTCTCTAAGTCTTCTGGTGGTTATCTTTCTTGTTCGGCGAACTGGCGACTACAATGTTCACGTAATATCTCAATGTCCGGTGGTTAGCTCTCAGCGGTTAGCGACTCAGTGAACAGCTTATTATTTCCTTTGGTCACTTAATCACTAATTTTTGGTAGTCTCAGATTTGTGGGGTCCCAATCCCGAAGGATCAATGGCCGTCGTAAGTTCACGAAGGGTCTGTCAGAGGCTTGTGATCTTGTGACAACTATTGATTCTTCCAAGTGTATTGCACTTCAAACTTGTGTGAGTCCATTGCCATGTCATCCTATGTGGAAGTTCCTGATTGACCAAAGATTGTAATGTGTAGCCTTGTCAGAGCAGGCCCGACAGATTATGTCCCTTTTAATCCTACAGCTAGCGCATGATCTCATGGGTTGTGTCAGAGCCATGAGATCATGCGCCAACCATCGATTTTATTCTGTTGTCAAAGCCTTGTGGGTGGGTACTTTTTTGCTAATGTGCTTGTCTTCTATTGGTCCACATAGCGATGGCTAAGATTTGTTAGTGGGGCCATGTCAGAGTTTCTGCAGGGATGTCAGAAGGATGAAGATCGACGGCTGGTGTATCTTCGTGAAGAGGTTTTTTGACACATGCGATCATGCACCTGCCGTTCGATTTGCCAAGTGTTTAGGTCCTATAAATGGGTCCAATGCTAGGTCATGATGACATGTCATCTTTTGATTGGTTAAGTAAAGACAAAGTCTATGGGACCACGTTGCCAGGTGTGCTGATGTGCCAATTTATGATTGGTTGTCATGTGCTGATGAGGATTTTTAGGTGGACCTGTGTGTCAGTGGGGTCCTATTTCTAAATGGATCTATGGTCGGCACATGTTCTGAAGGAATATTCGAAGGGTATGAGATCATGCGCCCGTCGTTAGATTGGAATCTTATTCTCAGTGGGTCCGATGTCAAAGAAGTGCCGCGGTGTATGCCTACAAAGTGGTCAAAATGACTAAAAGAGTGACAAGTGGCAAGTCTGGGCCTGGGGTTTAAAGAGTTCTTCGTGACTTAAGAAGATAAAAATTGAAGTGGGTCCAAGCTGACAGGTGTGCCGACGTGCTAATTTTTCATTGGTCCTCATATTGCTGATATGGACTTGGATTTTTCAAGGAGGTTCATGACTGTTGTAGGTTGATCTGAGCTGTGCATCTATCGAGAAACATTAGATATTGACGGACATGTTTTAAAATGACTGGTTAGCCATTATAATTCAAATTTGAATATCTCTGCGAGAGTTTTGTTTTCTTGTTCTTCTTTTTCGACCATCCACGATGTTGGGTAGTTCAGGAATTAAAGTCTCAGGACGGTTGTGGTTGTGAAGATGATAGAAGTGATTGTTGGTCAGTGCCTGCAGGGTCCATTGCCATGTTTTCATGACAAGAGGTGCTAGAAAGAGTTGGCACCACCTTTTGAATGGTACTATTACCCAAGGAAATAGGATCAGATTGTGAGCCTTCATGGCTTAGTGGAGTTGTAGGTGGGTAGATGATTCAAGGTTGTTGTGTCTATAGGTGGGCTCAGTAAGGAGATGTACATGTAAAGATATAGACATATCTGATCATCTAGGATATTTTCAAAATTACATGATGTAATTGTGCTAGAAACGCAAATAGGGTTTGATTATTATATGAAAAATTATGTAACCCTAATTAGGTTTTGACTTCGACCCGTGTGCCAAGTACGAGGTGTATATAGTTACTTTTTGGGAGCCTTAGTGCTCAGAGAGTTCACATTTGGTAAAAGAGAGAGTCCACTTTTGAAAGAAAGTCATCCTTTCTCGGAAGGCTATCCGTGGTATCTTCTCTACCCTCTAGTCTTCTACTCTTTGTAATCTCCCATTGATTATTCAAATATTGCAAAGGTATTTTGTGACAATCCTGCATGTCCCTATGCTTCCTTGTTTGGATCATCTCTTGATGAATTGAAGTCTATGCATATTTTCAATGACAACTTAGGGTTCCTGATCCCTCTTACTTTCTATAATTATGTGTGCTATTGTGTTTAATCTGATTTAGATGTTCTTGTGGGTATACTTCAGCCCCCTAATAGTCTTGTCTCAATTCTACACCGAGTTGTAGAAGTGAATGTCTGCTTGCAGGTCATAGGTTGTGTCTTATGTTCAGGCCCTCTTATAAAACACTTATGCAAGCCTATTCAGTAAGTTGTGACCTACTAAAACTAAGTCTTTCATTGGTTCTATCCCTCTATGCTACAATTCATACTCTAATTTCGGTGTATCACCTAGTAGGTAGTTTGCTTTCAGTCATTTCCCTTTCCAAGCATTCCTTCTATCCCTTTTCCCCTCAAGTTTTACTTTTCATGTCTAGAAGCAAATTAAGGTGATTATCCAAGAGGAACTAGCCTAGAACCTGGAGGTCTCATCTCAGTTAGCATTGGTCCCACAATGTGGAGATGATCCCCATGTTATACTAGGTTATCAAGACTATGAGAGCTTGAAACAAGGGTGAAAACTTAGTGTATAACAATTTTGGCATGCCCGGTGGGACCAAGAGGTCATAGTTTTCATAATTCTTGCTAGTTCTGATATACTTCCAGCATGTTGCAGACCTTTGAGAGGTCATTTTTTTGCATATCTGGTGACTCTGAATTCACATTTACTGGTTGTAAGAAGACTCAGTACCTAAAATGGATTACCATCCTTCTTTTCATAAAGATATCCCTTCATTTCATGAAGGCCATCTTTATCAGAGGAGTTGTACTTCTAATTTCATCTAGGACTATCTAGTTGCAACAATGGAGCAACATTCACCTCATGCTTGCCCCCCACCCACCCAACTTCCACTATCATGGCAACATCAATAAACATATCAGAAACCTCAAGAAGAGATGCTTTCCTTGAAAGAGCATGCTTATTGTGCCTAGATCCAACAACAAAAAGATTTGGCTCAACAGGATAAAGGTTATAGGAGGTATCTGGTAGAGCAATACAAGAGGAATGAGGTCAAGCTCGTTGAAGGGTTGGAAGCACAAAAGAAGTTTTATCAAGAGGTGTTGGAAACACAGAAAAAGAATATGCAGACACAAGAAAAGGAGTAGTTCGACACTAGATGGAAGCAGTGTGAAGAAATCATTGTAGGATAGCAAAAAAGTCAAGCAGCCCTTGCAAGTAATCTAGCAATGCTGAACAAAGTTTACAAGGAAAATTTGATTAAGGTTAGTGTTGCTATAGCTGAAAAAGAGGAGGATTTTCAAAGAACATTAGCAGCTTAGAGGGATGCCTATGAAGAATTGGAAGTTCATAAGAATAATTGTGAAAAGGTGGTTCAAGACCAAAGGATTTTGATAGAGGCCATGTTTGATAGAGGCAATGAATTTTAGATTGAGAAAGAAAAGGAGAAGAGAGCTCATGAGGAGTTTCATGAGAGAGAGCTACAAGATCTCAAGCAAAATATAGGATTCCTAGCTTCTACAGCTAAAACATATAAGAGAGGCTATTAGATGTAGATTGAGAAATATTTTCAACTCGAAGAAGAAAAGGAGATCATTGAGCAGAAGATTGCTGATCTCAAGGAGATTCTCTCTGAACAAGTCAAGACAAATGAATTTTAAGAAAATCATGATAATTGTGTTAACAATAGTATGCTTCTCCTACAAGAGAATCTAGAAGAAGAAGAAGAAGAAGAAGATCAATTTTGGGACGAGATGGAATACTTTTGCTTGCATCTTGATGACAAGCCCACACTTCTAGAGAACACCTACAAACTACAGAAGATAATTATTTCTAGTCAGCATAAGGAGGAGATCAATCAAACCAAAATAATCTCTCAGGAGCCTGAGTCTATCAAGGAGATTTCTAGGTCCAACATCTCTCATGGCTGCCATATCAAGCATTTGGCCAGGATGGAGGTTATCAAAGGAGAACAAATTATGCCAGCATCCCAATATGATATTCCACTAGAAGCTAAGGCTGAGAATGAACCAAATTAGCTTGTTGTCCCTATTGACCAAGTAAGTAAGGTCCTATTGCTGCTTATTGATCCTCCTCAGAATGATGGTGCTTACAATCAGCTTGACCAAGTGAGTAAAATCCATATCAGTCAAATCCTTGTCAAGCAAGTGATTTTGCATATCTCCTATATTTATCTTTTAATAGCTTTCTAGGAACATGTGGATTATTGTAAGCTGAGACGAATGGGAAGTTATTTTTCACAAATAGTAAATGGTTTTGTTTGACTAGTGTTACGTATTGGTTAGTTTAGGTTAGGTATGTTTCCTACTTTCTTTCCCTGCTTTCTAGGTTAGTTTTCCCTATTTTCCAAGAAGTGCTCGAGCATAGTTTTTGTTCCTCTAGTTCTAGGTTTCTCTCTGTCAAAAATTTTGTGCTCAAATGATGACCCCTATACCCAATGGATTGTGTCAAGGCCATTAGTTTTCCATGTCTAGCAAGCTAACATCCCGCAGAAATCACCAAAATGTTAACCTAATTTTCCTTCCATTCAAATTTGGCCTTGGTTTTTATTCAAACCTTCATCTCTTCGGTCCTGTGAGAAGCTCCAAAAAATTTCATGGCTTTATCTATTCCCCCCTGGTCTTTGCAACTATTTTTAGATGCCTCGCTAGGTGAAAAGTCCTTAAAAAATTCATAAAACTAGCTGTTATAGTCCAAACCCTCAAAAAACCCTAAGCCTTGTTATAATTCACTATTGCTTTATCGGCCACTTAAGTTCTGGCAATTTCCATGTGTGCTTTATTCCCTTCAGTAGCCAGTTCTCTAAGTCTTCCGGTGGTTATCTTTCTTGTTTGATGAACTGGCGACTGCATTGTTCGCGTAATATCTTAATGTTCGGTGGTTAGGTCTCAACGGTTAGCGACTCAACTAATAGCTTATTATTTCCTTTGGTTGCTTAATCGCTAATTTCTGGCGGTCTCAGATTTGTGGGTGTAATACCCCAAAAATAGGCTATAAGTTCATTAATCTCCTACATCTTCAATTCAAATGAAATCAACATCAAAGTCCTAATCTAAGGCACATCTAAACATCATCGAATCCTAATTGATTATCTTAAATTCTGCATCGGGGAATATTCCTAGCAATATTCCTAATTATCTTAATTATCTTTAATTTAATGATTATTTGGCGATAAATCACATTTATCCTAAGTTTGATTATTTGAATATTTTCATATTTAATTAATTAGATTTAATATTTGCCAGTTAATTGTTTAATTAAATTTAATTCTATCTATTATTAATTGTATTATTTAATTTTGACAATAAATCAAAATTCTTATGAATAATTGATTAAATTCTTATTTAATTAATTAAAGCATGTTGTCATTATTTAATAATATAATTTTTAATAAAAGTTTGGTAAAATAGTTAATTGACCCATAAATTAATTATTTTATTTCAAAAAGCAGTTAAGTTGAGAATAAATCACTTTATTTATTTATTAAATCATAATTATCCATGTGCACATTCAAGGACCAATTAAACTCAAAATTGGAAAATCAATGCAAGTTGTTAGCTTTTTGAAACTCAACATTTTTTTGAGTTTTAAAGTGGATCTAAACTTCTAATTTGAGTTGAACTGTGCTTTTGCATGATTTTTGTGACTTAATTATCTGTTATTTAAAAATAACTAAAAAATCAACCTGAGTTATTTGAGTGATTTATGGATTTTTCTCATGCACCTCCAAAGCGCTGAATTTCTATAAAAACAAGGCTCAACTCTTCATAATTCATCTCATAATTTTGCAAGCTTACTTTGCCAAAGTCATCTACGAATTGCACAACTATTTTGAAGAATTGGAATTTGGAGAATCAAAGCTTATTGCGAATCAAGGCTATTGTGAGATCAATTTGCTTTTTTTTAACATTCATTTAGATTCTTTTTTATATCATTGTTAGATAGATCAATTCATAGCATATCAATTTCCATATTAGCATAGATTTATATCAGTTTTTATCATTCTTATTGCATAGAAAATTCAAAAATATAGATTAATTGCATTCAATTCATATTTCATATCATTTTTTCATTCAAATCCTTCATTTAGGTGTCGTCTAGGTCACTGATCTCGATAACAATCTAAGAACATTAATCTCACACCTACTAGAAGGCAGTAAATCACTTGGTTAAATTAGATTTCATTTTGCATGATTTTGATTTTTGCTAACCTCTAATATTTTACTGAAGTGTTTTATTTACAGATCATGTACAATTTTCACACACACATTTCTGGTGCCCACCGTGGGGCAACCCACCTTTGGATGCCGGTTTTGATTTTTTTGGGGAGATAAAACCCTAAAGTTTCAAAGATTTAATTTTATCTCCCAAATGGCTTTAAGATTTGGTCTGAATTTTTTTTTTCAATTTGATGACATATTAGGGAAGCTATAGTAAAAAAATTAGAATTTTTTGAGATGTTTTGAATTTTTAATAAATTTTTCTTGAAATTTCAGAAAAAATTAATATCTGACGCAAATCATCATATTTTTTGGAAATTTTTATATTTTCGGAAAACTCTTTAAATTATACAGGGGGTCCATTCTTTGTGTTTTAAATTTAGACATGATATAATAGCTCAAATAGTCAATTTACAAAAACTAGTCTATTTTGATAAAACAGGTCTCTAGGGCACAAATGAAGAGATTTTTCTAAAATTTTTGCATTTTTGGAAAGATCTCTATTTTTAAGAAAGGGTCTCTATTCTAAATTTCTATTTTTGTGCCCAAAATCATATCAAAAAAATTAGATCTTGTTGACTAGGTCAAATGCAGTGCAAAAAAATTAAAATTTTGTGATGGGTATGCACTTATTTTTCATATGATTCAATGCATGATATGAGTTGTCATTTGGATTAATTTCTGGTTATTATTTCTCCTAACAATTCATTTTTAGATCTAACCCTAGGGTTTTCATAAGTTGAATATACCTTGCATATCTTGTTTACTTGTTGGCTTGTTGGAGAGTTCGTAACTTGCTTGCATAGTAAAGCTCAACAAAAATTGCTAAAAATTAAGTAAAATCTACTAAGCGTGTTGCAAGGATCCCAAGTATTCTCCTTCATCTAATGACATTTCGATTTGGGACTTAAAATAAATCTCTCGTGTGTCTAGCTTGGGTGATTCTTTTCATGCTTTTGTTTTACACACTTGCATAATTGATACTAGGTTGTGACCCCTTTAGGATTCATTAAGTAGTCTTAGATACTTGTGATTGATCTTGATTGCTATCTTGGGTTATTGGACTCGCTAATCCGCCAGCCCCTCATTTCCACCCCGTGGTTGCAATCTCAGCGCCATAAAGGGGAGGGGTCAACAGGACAGAAGTGTTAAGTGTTCCACTTGGCAACCCTTTTGTGCTTTTAGGAACTCACTTGTTTTCTAAGTTGGGGACTCATTTTCAGCTTGTGTGAGGTGTTAAGTGTTCCACCTTGTGGACTCATCTCATATTCTCTTTAAGCGTTAAGTGTTCCTCTTTCTACTTTTTGGGTACTTTTGGTAGATTTGCTTTCGGGAATATATCTGTGCTCACATAGTAATTAGGCCCTATGAACACTATTCGTGATTCTTTAGACATTGGATTCTTAGCAAAATCTTTCTTGACAATAGAATCCTTATAGGTAGGGAGGATACTTAGTGCATTTCACATTCAACTTGGTTAGTGTGTCTTCTCCTATTGATCGATACATTCTCTCCCAGGAGAGGTTGATAGATCACGTGGGGTTGACATCATGAGCTTTGGTGAATCAAAATTGGTTAGTGTGCCTTCTCTTATTGATTGATACATTCTCTCCCCGGAGAGGTTGATAGATCACATAGAGTTGGCATCATAGACCTTGGTGAAGCAAAAAAATTTCTTAGCGTGTCGGATTAATCTGCTTGCTTTGTTTGGGTTAAAAGTGAAAAGGTGTCAAAAACCTTGGATCTGGAGCCAAGTCCCCTTGTGGTATACTATTGTGAGTCATCTTTAGAGAGGGTTAACCGTACCAGACAATCCCTTCATAGGGAAAACTGTGTTGACGGAACATCAAGCGATCATAGCCATTTTTGCCGTGGTAGTGACAGCCGCTATATAAATGTCCTTGTGGAAGAAATCTCCATGGGTATGGTTCATTGTTGGGTTGTTAGATCTCCCTAGAAGCTCCTAAAGATTAAGTTCTCAGACTGTGTCAAAACCTTGGTGCACTGGGATTGGAGTTCACCCCTTTGGATCACAAAAGTTGCAGAGTCAAACCATTACTAAAAACCCTAGCGAGGCCAAATTTTTATTTTATAAGGTATATGTGCATTATTGCAAAACATTTTTGGAACATACACAATTAGTGCTTCTGAGGATTAGAACGAATAAGTCACTTGATTGTTCATGCACAAGGTTGCTTTTTCCCTTGTTCATTATTTTCAGACATGCTTGAAATCACTTGTTTGCTATTTTGCGTGCTTGTTTATCTATCTAGTTATTGAAAATGATCAAATCTGTTACAATCCTCAAATCTGGACATTGAAATTTGCAAACAATTCAAATCTAAAAAATCAAAATTTGCAAAATCTAAAGTAAAATCCTTTTCTGGAGTCAAAAGTCATCTCAGGAAGTGAGAAAGTCATACGAGTTTCCATCAAGTGTCATTTCAGTACTGCCCTTCTGTCTATGATAGCAAACCTAGTGTCGTACGAGTTTTCATGCCAGCAAATTCTCAAAGTCAAAATCTTGCAAATGTCATATGATATTGTCAAGTGTCGTTTCATTACAACCCATCTATCATATGATTGAGTACCCAGTGCCGTATGAGTTTCCATGCCAGCAAACTCTCAAAGTCAAAATCTTGCAACTGTCGTATGAGATTTTCAACTGTCATTTCATTGCTACCCAACTGTCGTTTCATTGCTACCCAACTATCGTACGAGTTTTGCAACTATTGTTTCATAGCATACCCACTATTGTATGAGTCTGCAGAGTGTCATTTGGGAAAAATTTTGAAGAGTTGTCAAAAAATTGTCAGAATTGCCAGATACTCAGCTTCTTCAGCCTATTTCTAGAATCTGTCATACGAATCACTGTGTCAAGAACAGATCAGTAGCTATTGAGAATCAGTACACATGTCTCAAAGAATCAGTACACAAGAGGAAGAAGTTCTAATCACCGCTATGATGAAGCAGCTACAAGCTATGCAAGTCCAGCTTGACAAACTTGAGAAAGAAAAGAAACCTAATGAGTTCTCCATGGAAACTCTATGCTCTTTTCCATTTGATAAAGACTTGTACATGTCACCATGCCCCCGGACAAAATTTGAGCAACGTGATAACCCTTATGATACCTCTTCCATGGAGAATGACACATCCAGCTTTGGAGACTATGATGACTATGACGACAGACAATGTAATGATAGCTATGACACCTCTGTTCCTAAGAGTCCTCCTCATCATGTGTTCCTACTTACTACAAATGGGCTGTCACATTGGATAGATCGTGATGGTGATCCATATGATTCTGATTTTGAAAGAGACTTTGATGGCTTTTGTGGACAATACCTTGATTATGATCCATCTACTACTGCTGAGGACTATAAAATGAATCATGCTAGCTTGAAATGTCAATACTATAATGATCTCTCCTCTAAGAACTCTCAGGCTGAAAATAAAGATTACACTCTCAAGCAAGATCATGCTAATGTTGGACCTTTATCTGGTGATGGTTCCCTTCCATCCCCTGCTTCCTCCAATACCCGTACATTTCCTAAAGCTTCTGAGTCTTTCAAATCTTTCACAGAACCTTCATCTGACACAAGCCCTGATACTTTTCATATAGTTCCCTATAGTTATCCTCTAGGGCTACCTCTTAAAGATATTCAAGCTAACCTTCACTTGGCTGCAAATACTTTCAATGATGCTAAACCTAAAGAGCTTAATCCTTCATATGCTATAATTCCTACTTCAGCTAGTCCTCCACCATCTCTTCCAAAGTCATCCATACAATCCCAACATGCTTCCTTGTCTTTAGAAGTGGCTCCATGTCAAGAGGACTCTAAAAATGATAAAGAAAAGAACATAAAGAAAGATCAAGATCAAGAACCCTCCATGTCATCCACTCCTTTTCCTGATGTGTCTTATCCGCTTCATGGTTCTTTTGATCCTATACACCCTTTTTCATGCATTCCATCATGTCTTAAGTCTTCTCCTAAGCAAGATCAAGCTACTACTTACACTATTGAGCTTATTGACAATCAAAATAACCTTACTACACTTGCACTTTCCAAAGATGATACTTCCATTAAGGTTGTTAAAAATGGTGTTGTTACTTCCAATGTTAAGCCTATTGAAAATCAAAAGAAAAATTATGCGCTTGTGCTATCCAAAGATCCTTGTCAAGATCAAAGTCTTCCATCTTCTTGTTCTACCAATCCATGTTCACTTCCACTTTCTACTCTTCCTAAGTCTTTGCAAGCTTTGAACAATCCTATCAAAGAAGGTGCTCATATTCAAGATGTCCACGATTCTATTGAAAATTCTAATGCTCACTCTAAAGATGTTGATATCCTTGGTTGTCATATAGATGCTGATGAACTTATTGATTATCCTTTTGCGTCTTCCACTTCCATCCTTGGACCTCTTCCACCACTACTAAGAGCCTCATGTCTAGCTTCCATCTTGGGTCCTTATGTCCCTTCACTTTCCCCTCCTAACTCTCTTAATTCATCATCCATCTTGGGTCCCTATGTCCCTCCATCTCCTATCTTTCCTCAAGATCAACATAGATGCATACCCCTGAATCCTTTTCATTCACCCACCCATCTAAACCAGTCATATCCTCCTTCTTCTTCCACAAGTCCCAAGTTCTTTGGAAGTAACTTGAATGTTCAATACAAGAAAAAGAAGCAATACAAGAATCCATCAAAAAAAATCACCATGTCTCGTCTAATAGACATGGAAGCATAAAGTCCAAAGAGATATCTAAGAAAAAAACTACAAGACAAGTATGGGTTCCAAAATCCATAATTGAAGATATTCTCTCCAAATTACCAAAAAGAAATGAAAAGCCTACGGCTATATGGATTCCAAAGTCTCTCTTGAAAGAGTCTGGTGTTGAGCAACAAGTGAAGTTGACATTCAAGCTTCCAAAGACTTCCACTTCATCTTCTTCCAAAAGTATCCCTCCATTCCATGCGCCTAAACCACAACCTCTACTATCCATTCGTCATATTCCTTCATGTATTCCTTCATTCATGATTCCTCCATCCTCTCACCACCCTTCAAGGTATGTGTTGATGTTGATCTTGCCTTCCTTTCCACCTACCCTTTTACAATCTTTCCATGCATTATCCTTCTACCTTCTATCATTTTTCCTCACTTGCCTATTCCTCCTATCTTCCAACCTCACTCGATTTACATAAAACCTTATCCTCCATTTTCTCTTCCATTTCCCTTTCCCTATCAACATCTTTGAGCATATCATTTTGAATCCTTGGCATATCATGGTTTATCCTTTCAAGGAGCACTATCTAAAAAGCTTGCCTTCTTCCAAAAAAAATAAATTTAACAAAAATAAAAGAAATTAAAAATGTGCCTCGGTGAAAACCTAGAAACAGGCACCTTGGTAGCAAAAGTAAAGAGAAATAAATTCATCTTATGGTGAAAACCACTCCCTGTGGCGCTTTGGATAAGTACCATGATGAAAACCTGGCAATCAGGCATCATGTGTAGTTCTTCTACATAGTTCATCCATTTCATCTTCTCTCTTTGATCTTGACAATGTTGATCTATACATGAATATTTCGCTATTTTGTGAGCTATCCTATGATCATCTTGTTTTCATTCCCTTCCTATTTAGCGTTCATATTTATTTTCCTCCATTCATTTTCACCTATCGCTATCCTTTTCGCCTTTGGTCTTGATCTAAAAAAAAGAAAGAAAGAGTAAAACACAGTGTTATGAAGCCTCTTGACATGTCTACTCCTTTGGACTGCATCCTTTCCTACTCTGGCATTACACTTTTGTGACTTATCCTATGCTAGCCTTTCATTTCTTGTCCAAATGCACTTTACATGACAATTTTTTCCTAGCTTGGGTATTCTTGAGGAGTTTGCCCTTGAGGATTTCTTCCCTTCATTATCCTTTATTATCTTGTCTTCCATCTCTTCCACCAGCTTGTCAATCCCTCTTGTTCTCCACCTTGCTAGACATTGGGACTGTACGATATGATCTTGTTTGGGAGTTTGCAAATAGAAAAAAGATGCTATCAAGTATACCAAGTATCAGAACTAGTATCAGAATAATTATCAGAATCAGTATCAGAACTAGTATCAGAACAATTATCATAATCAGTATCAGAATCAGTATTAGAATTAGTATCAGAACAAGTATAAGAACAAGTACCAGAACAAGTATTAGAACTAGTATCAGAAAAAGTATCAGAACAAGTATCAAAATCAGTATCAGAACAAGTATCAGAACCAGTATCAAAATAATTATCAGAATCAATATCAGAATCAGTATTAGAATGAGTGTCGGAACTAGTATCAGAACACCCACTGGGGCTACACCATTTGCTTTAGTTTATGGGTCTGAAGCGGTACTGCCTATTGAGGTTGAAATCCCATCACTAAGAATCAGAATGCATGGTTTAGTAACTGATAATAACTACAGAGTGTCTAGGTTGCAAGAACTTGAACTACTAGATGAGCACAGACAAGCAGCGTATGATCATCTCAAATTATATCAGAAGATAATTTCTAGAGGTTACAACAACAAAGTCAGACACAGAGAATTTCAGGTTGGCGATCTAGTTTTGAGAGAGAATCCTAAAATCCAATCACATCGAGAACGCAAGGGGAAGTTTGAACCCAACTAGCTGGGTCCCTTTGTAATCACTACTACTTTTGGCTTTGGTGCCTATCAACTCTCAACGAATGAAGGAGAATAGCTCCGAGAACCAATCAACATTCTCCATCTGAAGAAATTCTATGCTTAAGGCATTCAGTCTATAGTAAAATGTCCTAAAAAAATTATAAAAATTAGAAAAAGTCCTAAAAAAATGAACATCTTGGTAAAAACCTAGCAATAGGCACCTTGATGATTCACAAAAAAATAAGAAAATATCAAAAACTCAAAAAAAAATTGAAAAAATGAAAAATACAAAAAAAGAAAAAAAAGAAAAAAGTGCCTTGGTGAAAACCTGGAAACAGGCGCCTTGGTAGAAAAAATAGAATCTCTACCAAGATGGTGAAAATCTGGCAAATAGGTGCCACTTGTTTCAAAATGCTCCATCTATCAGTGCAATCTTGGTCTTTCCCAACTTTTAGTCTTGCTTTAGTTTGTACATATCTCCTGGTTTGTTTTTGCATTTCTAGTTTTCAATAAGTCAGTTTGTCAACCAATCTGCTCAAGCATCTATATCCTATCAATGTTCAAACTTGGGGGCAATCAATATCATATCCTATGGCCTCCATTATATCTTAGATGTCTCATATCCAGTCAGAGTCCTTATGAAGCTTCATGTGAGTCAGTCAGTCAGTCTTGTCTCCAGAAAGGATTTTGCATCTACAACGTAATCAAACATCAAACTGAAAACAATCTATGCTTTTACATGCTTTTATCTCCTTGTACGCTTACTGATTCACATTGAGATTTTTGCATATTATGTCCCTTCGAGCCCTTCGATGATGTCTTTTACAGGATTTAGAGAGTGATGATTGGGGGCATAATCTTTTCGTTGTCTTCTGCTTGTATGTGAAAATCTAACAACTTTGGAAATTCTGGATTGAAATGGTGTCTGACTGTAAGAGCCTCTATCTCGAATTGGATGGCCATGCGTACCTCGACCATTGATACCCAAAAAATTCAAGGAAGTTTGATCTAACTATTTTCTTTTTGAGTGAGTTCTTTCTGCTACTGTGAAACGTGATCTTGCCTAAGGATGTGAACGATAAAGGGTCACTACGGGTAATTCACACTGGATTTAGAATTATCTCTTGATTGTTTGATGTGTTTTCCATGCAAAGAGTATTCAAGTCATCACGACATTTATGTTTTGATGCTTATACAAATTGCTATATCAAAATGGACATGATATTTAGGCCATCCTGGCATTTATGCCTTGGAACTTATATCTAATCTGACATTCCAAAAATAAAATCAATATTCATATGTCCATGGTTGTTTGACCAGTGGGGGTTGTATTGATTCTTGTGCATACAAATCAATATTCATATGACTATGGTTTTTTTTACCTAGTGGGCATTGTATTGATTTATCCGGTTACCTAAAAGTTCAATGATGATAACAAATCGACATATGATCAGTGACTAGGTCCTAGGTCTTAGGTTGCATTTCATATTGCATGCTTCTTTGCATTTTTCATCTTTGCATGATCTCACAATGACTAAATGAACTTCAATGCTTAAATAATTCTTCATATCAATTCTTCAAATCTAACAAGAGCTGAACCTCACACGAAGGTCCATCCAATGAAATAGCAAGTAGAATCCTTTTTTAGGATCAAAATTCAAATCTGAGATCATTCATATTATTAACTACTTGCATAATCGACCTTCAATCATCACAGAGATCTAGTATTCAACTTAACTGATTATCTAACATCAAACAATCAAAATTTCAACTTGGTCAACCATGGTCAACTCATGGTCAAACCTAGTCAACCTTGGTCTCCAAGACCTCTAAATGATGCAGAATGCACTCTTGAATGTGTATAACCACTTTTCCTATCAATCAACATGCTTCTGAGCTCTCAACGCTGATTTTTCTTGTCAGATTTCAATTTTAATCCCGAAGGGGGCATGGTATTGCACATCAATTCAAAGTTTGTAAATCAAAATTCTATCGATCAAGTCTATCAATATCTTTCATCAATGATCAAGACAAACAATCACGTCTAGTTACTGATTCATCAAAAGTCCTCATTGCTCGGGGCAAATCTATCATCACTTGGGGCATATCAGATTCATCAAGATCCATATCAATCTGGTATTCTCCTAATCTTGTAAACTGTATCAATTTTTGCAACCATCAGATCATAGTGTTCTTTCCTTGGTTCTTCGATGACTGAAGGGTTTGCATGTGATACCTGCTAGTTCTGCTAAGACAATCGAGTCTAGAACGGGTCACTCACTTCTTTGCAATCCTAAGGTTTGGAATCAGGTGTTTTGACACTTTTTCACAATCATAAGTTCATTTGCTGTTATAGTAAACATTATCTTTGGTCATTCAGGACCTATTATCTCCATATCAAATCAATATCAATCAGCTTCTGTCTCAATTTCAAACATCAGTTTCATATCTCTATCAAACACAAACTATCTTTGAACCACTGCGCTTCGCACAGTAATTCAAAGAGGGGAAAAATGTAATACCCCAAAAATGGGCTATAAGTTCATTAATCTCCTACATCTTCTATTCGAATGAAATCAACATCAAAGTCATAATCTAATGCACATCTAAACATCATGGAATCCTAATTGATTATCTTAAATTCTGCATCGGGGAATATTCCTAGCAATATTCTTAATTATCTTAATTATCTTTAATTTAATGATTATTTGGCGATAAATCACATTTATCCTAAGTTTGATTAATTGAATATTTTCATATTTAATTAATTAGATTTAATATTTGCCACTTAATTATTTAATTAAATTTAATTCTATCTATTATTAATTGTATTATTTAATTTTGACAATAAATCAAAATTCTTATGAATAATTGATTAAATTCTTATTTAATTAATTAAAGCATGTTGTCATTATTTAATAATATAATTTTTAATAAAAGTTAGGTAAAATAGTTAATTAACCCATAAATTAATTATTTTATTTCAAAAAGTAGTTAAGTTGAGAATAAATCACTTTATTTATTTATTAAATCATAATTATCCATGTGCACATTCAAGGACCCGTTAAACTCAAAATTGGAAAATCAATGCAAGTTGTTAGCTTTTTGAAACTCAACATCTTTTTGAGTTTTAAAGTGGATCTAAACTTCTAATTCGAGTTGAATTGTGCTTTTGCATGATTTTTTGTGACTTAATTATCTGTTATTTAAAAATAACTAAAAAATCAACCTGAGTTATTTGAGTGATTTATGGATTTTTCTCATGCACCTCCAAAACCCTGGATTTCTATAAGAACAAGGCTCAGCTCTTCATAATTCATCTCATAATTTTGCAAGCTTACTTTGCCAAAGTCATCTACGAATTGCACAACTATTTTGAAGAATTGGAATTTGGAGAATCAAAGCTTATTGCGAATCAAGGCTATCGTGAGATCAATTTTATTTTTTTTTAACATTCATTTAGATTCTTTTTTATATCATTGTTAGATAGATCAATTCATAGCATATCAATTTCCATATTAGCATAGATTCATATCAGTTTTTATCATTCTTATTGCATAGAAAATTCAAAAATATAGATTAATTGCATTCAATTCATATTTCATATCAGTTTTTCATTCAAATCCTTCGTTTAGGTGTCATCTAGGTCACTGATCTCAATAACAATTTAAGAACATTAATCTCACACCTACTAGAAGGCAATAAATCACTTGGTTAAATTAGATTTCATTTTGCATGATTTTGATTTTTGCTAACCTCTAATATTTTACTAAAGTGTTGTGTTTACAGATCAGGTACAATTTTCACACACACAGTGGGGTCCCAATAGTGAAGGATCAATGACCATCGTAAGTTCGTGAAGGGTCTGTCAGGGGCTTGCGATCTTGCGACAACCATTGATTCTTCCAAGTGTGTTGCACTTCAAACTTGTGTGGGTCCATTGCCACTTCATCCTATCTAGAAGTTCCTGATTGGTCGAAGATTGTAATGTGTAGCCTTGTCAGAGCGGGCCTGGCAGATTGTGTCCCTTTTAATCCTAGGGCTGGCACATGATCTCATGGGTTGTGTCAGAGCCATGAGACCATGCACCGATCATTGATTTCATTCTATTGTCAAAGCCTTGTGGGTGGGTCCTCATTTTCTGATATGCTCATCTTCTATTGGTCCACATAGTGATGGCTAAGATTTGTCAGTGGGGCCATGTTAGAGTTTCTGCAAGGATGTCAGAAGGATGAAGATCGACGACAAGTGTATCTTCGTGAAGAGGTTTTTTGACACATGTGATCATGCGCCCGCCATTCGATCTGCTAAGTGTTCAGGTCCTGTCAGTGGGTCCAATGCTAGGTCAGGATGACATGCCATCTTTTGATTGGTCAAAGTAAAGAGAAAGTCTGTGGGACCATGTTGCTAGGTGTGCTGATGTGTCAGTTTATGATTGGTTTCCATGTGCTGATGAGGATTTATAGGTGGACCCGTGTGTTAGTGGGGTCCCAGTTCTAAAAGGATCTACGGATGGTGCATGTTCTAAAGAAATATTCAAAGGGTATGAGATCATGTGCCTGCCGTTAGATTGGAATCTTGTTCTTAGTGGGTCTGATGTCAGAGAAGTCCTCAGGTGTATGCCTACAAAGTGGTTAGAATGAATAAAAGAGTGACAAGTGGCAAGTCTGGGCCTGGGGTTTAAAGAGTTCTTCATGACTTAAGAATACAAAAATCAAAGTGGGTCTGAGCTAACAGGTGTGCCGATGTGCTAATTTTTCATTGGTCCTCATATTGCTAATATGGACTTGGACTTTTCAAGGAGGTTCATGACTATTGTAGGTTGATCTGAGTCGTCCATCTATTAGGAAAAATTAGATATCAATGGACATGTTTTAAAATATAGGTCCAAAAATGTGGAGATGATTCCCATGTTATACTAGGTTATCAAGACTACAACAGCTTGAAACAAGGGTGCAAACTTAGTGTATAACATGGCCAAAGACTAAGAAGCCATAGTAGAATAGGGTCGGTCAAATTTTTTTGATTCCCTTGGTACTTTGGAGCCTTTCCTTATCAAGGAGATACTTCACTTCACTTGGGATATCTTCTCCTTGTCGCCATGTCATCTTGACATCCTTTGTGATAGCCAGGTTTGCAAACTAATCATCAGCACTGTTGCCTTCTCTGTACACATGAGAGATATACACCTTATCAAATGAATTAAGGATAGAATGTGTTTCTCCAATGATGTTGGATATTGTCCAAGAGATAGAGTGAATGAGGTTTAAGTAGTTGATAATGTTTATTGAATCTCCTTCGAGCCAAAGCTTCTTCACCCCTATTTCCTAGGCAAGTTTGGTGACTTGGAGAGCCACACAGGCTTCAGCAAAGTGGTTGGATTGAGAGCCCAGAGGTAAGATGAGAACATCCAGACCAAAACCAAAGAAATTTATGATAATCCCTCCACTACCCGCAAGGCTAGGGTTCCTTTGGCAGCTCCATCCAGCTTGGTTTTCTCCCAGCCAGTCGGGGGGCAGCTCCAGATACAATTCTACCTTTTCTCCTGGGTCACAACCTGAGTCCTTCTTGCAAGATGGTTAGTTCTCCCGCAATAGAAATTTTTTTTCTTAATAACATGTTGGATTTTATGGAAGATAATTTTGGAGAAAGAGGAACAGTCTAGGAAGATGTGATTGTTACGCTCTTTCCAGACACCCCAGCAAAGGTGAGGAAGAATCCATGTGCAGAAAGTTCAGAAGTCCAAATTAAACATTTTGAAAGACCATTGGGAGAAAAGATCTTGGAAAGATAGGGGGAAGCACCAGGTTAAGTCCAGGGCTGAGAAAAGATGATTCCAAATATTACTGACAAAAGAGAAATGAATAAATAATGATCCACCATTTCTTCCTGGCATCTACAGAGAACACACATATTGGGAATCTGGAATCCACGCTTGATGAGATTGTTGATAGTGAGGATCCGATTCTAGAGTAGGATCCAAAAAAAAACATTGATTTTGGGTGTAACGCCTGGAATCCAAGCTTTAGCACACAGTGAATTGGCTTCCTAGATTTGAGGTATCTGCAAGGAATAGGTGAAGGCTACAATGAAGATACCATCAGAAGAGTCTTCGTAGATGATCTCATCTTGAGCAGGGGAGAGAGAGAGACTACGTTTAGGGCTTTCATTAGAGGAATCAAATCCTGAGAGATTTGGGAGAGATTTTCCCAATTACCTTCCCTTCTGTAGTTGCTAACTTGGGGCCCATAGAGCTGGGTGCAAACATGTCTCTTGGCATAGAAGGTTTCAAAATCTCTCAAACAACCCATTTGGAGCCATTTGTTGTTCTAGAAGTTGAGAAATTGTTTGTTCCTGATCTTCCATTTACTTCTAGATTTAGCCAATTCCTTAGTGCTGAGGAGACCATTCCAAATTATAGATCCTTTTGGGGATTCTATCTCTTCAAAGAAGAAATTAATAGAGTTGTGCATGAGATATTTATCTACAATGGTGTCCCACCACTCGCCTTTTCTATTGAAGATTCTCCATATCTGTTTAGCTTGAAGAGCTTTGTTGAAAAGTCTTAAATTCCTTATTCCAAGACCACCAACTCTTTTGGGGTGGAAAACTTTCTTCCAAGCAATGAGAGGGCTGCAATTTTGTTCCTCTATGCCAAACCAAAGGAATCTTCTCTGCATTCTTTCCATAATCTCCACAACTTTAGCAGGAACGGAGAAGACGCTGAGAGCGTAGGTTGGGAGATTTTGTAAAGTAGATTTGACCAGCTGAATCTTTCTAGCCTGGCTGAGGGAAATCCCTTTCTGACCAGCAAGCTTCCTGTTAAATCTATCTATTAGTTTGTTCCAGAAGGCTTTCAAAGGTTTGACTCCTAAGGATAGGCCCAGGTACAAGGACAAAAAGGTATCAATGCCACATTCCAGAAGATTAGCAATTTTCCTATGTCTTCCCTCTAGGGTATTGACAAAAAGGATGGAGCTTTTATTCCAATTAATGAATTGACCCGTGGCTCTGATGTATTCATTTAGGAGATCCTTCACCACTTTAGCTTCACCAACCGAAGCTTCTCTGCCAAGGATGGTGTCATCCACGAATTACTGGTGCAAAAAAACATTGGTACCTGAAGATGGGTTGAATCCTTCCAGGTTTCCCTCCCTTTTAGATGTAGAAATGAGTCTTCATAGGAATTCAACAAGGATTATGAAGAGAATCAGGGAAAGGGGGTCCCCTTGCCTTAGGCCCCTGGTCAGCTTGAAAAAGGAAGATGGGGAGCCGTTAATCATTATCAATAGAGAAGGTGTAGAGATGATTTTCTTGAAGAATATTGCACATTTGGTCATTAAATCCAAGGGCTTCAAGGATTCTAAGGAGAAACTGCTAGTCTAACTGGTCATAAGCCTTAGAGAAGTCTAGCTTGAGAAGAAAACCTTCCATTTTCCTAGCTTCTAAGGAGTGAATAACTTCATGCACCATCATTATGGAGTCCAAAATCTATCTACCTGGCACGAAGCCCAATTGCTAGTACAAGATCAGAGAGGGAAAGACTTTGAGAATCATGGAAGTTATGGCCTTTGAAATGATCTTTAAGAGAGAATTGCAAAGAGTGATGGTTTTGAAGTGCTCGAAAGAATTTTCTCCTATAGACTTAGGAATCAGCACCAGGAAGGTAGCATTGAGCTCTTTGAGGAGATTTTTAGAGCCAAAACATTTATGCACCACCTTGACCACATCTTCTTTCAATACATCCCAAAATTGATGAAAAAAGAACAAAGAGAAGCCATTGGGGCTAGGGGCTTTGTCTCTAGGAAGAGAATCCAAGGCTTTCTTGACTTCTTTCATGTCCGGAATAGAACATAAGATCTGTTATGGCTGTCTGTAATAAGTTTTGGTATGTTATTGAGGAGTTTTACCTGATCTTCCTTAGATAGCTCCTGGTCTTTGTAAAGGAGAGAGGAAAAGTAGGCAATAACTTCTTCCACAATATCCTTGTCCTCCTTTAGAGATTGATCTCCCTTCTTAGTGTTGCTTATCCTATTAGCGGGTTTGTGTCTCATAGTGGAAAGTTGAAAGAAGTGAGTATTTTGGTCTCCTTCCCAAAGCCAAATGGACCTCGATCTCTGCTTCTAGAAAGTTTCCTCCTCCCTAATGATGTTATGATAGTTTGAAAGGATAGTTTTCTCCTTGTTCAATCTTTCTTCATCATACCCCTTTTTTTGGATTTCTTCTTGAATAAGATTAAGGTCATTTAGAGTCTTGTCTTTGGAGGTAAAGATATGACCAAATTATTCTTTGTTCCAAATTTTGACATTGAATTTGATATTCCTTAGTTTTTTCGCCACTCTAAACATAGCATTTCCCTCTATATCTATGTTCCACCATTATTTGATTTTATTTGTCAAATTAGGGTGGGATGTCCACATATTTTCAATCTGAAGGGGAAGTTTCTTTTCTTAGCAATCTGGTCCAAAGAGAGAGAGATAGGGGAGTGATTAGAACTAGCATGAGCTAAAGCAGAATGGTTGAGAGTGTAGAGGTTAAGCCACTCCAGGGAAATCATGGCTCAGTCCAACCAGACTTGGATGCAATCCTTACCAGCACACCTATTGGACCAGGTGAAATGAGCTCCTTGGAGGTCCATGTCGAGAAGAGCCTAGTCATTGATGAAGTCCATTAAGTCTTGCTTGCTTTTTGTGTTAGGAGAGATCCCTCCTAGTTTTTCCCCATCTTTTAGGAGAGTATTGAAATCCCCCATCATAATGCCCTTAGATGGATTAAAGGAAGCCAGGGTCATTTTGATCTTATTCCAGTAGACCTTTCTATCTTTTTTGGAGTTAGGAGCATAAATGTTGAATATAAACCAACTTTCATTATCTTTTATTTTAGTAACTTGTGTAAGAAGAAGGTTACCTCCTTTGTAGATGACTTCATCTCTGAGATGGTTTGAATTCCATAGATTCATGAGACCTCTAGAGGTGTCATCCAAACTGGTAGCTTTGTTTTCCATGACTTTACAAAATCTGATACACTCAAGCTTGTCCTTTTGCATCTTGGTTTCCTGGATTAATAAAATATCAGGTCTGTGATCCCTTATCATGTTTCTAATAACATCTTACTTGTGTGAGCTATTTAGCCCATGTGTGTTCTAGGAGATGAATTTCATTTCTTATTGAAGGTGAAGGTTGCATGGATGGTCATTTGTGTCCCATCCACAATGTTCTTGCTGGCTTCTTCTTGCCTAATCTGGTGGGCCCTCTTCTTTGCTAGAGTTTTTGGTTTGACTCCTACTTCTGCTTTGTTTCTACTTTTGGTAGTTGTTAGGGAGATAGGAAATGGGTCTTTGCTATTAGATTTCTTCTTATAATGGATAGTGGTTTAGCCCTCCTTCTCTTCTTTCTACTTGGAAAAGAGCTCTTCCATTTTGGTGAATTGGTTAGGGGAGGTTGTGTCCATTAGATCTTCCATCTATTGAAACTTCCTTGAGTCCTACATTACAGGGAAAGATTGGGAATATTGAAAGGATGTGCCTCTCACCAAGCTCTATTTTAGGTTGGAAAGGCCTTCTTTAGGGGTGAAGTCTAGGGAGTTCGGAACAAAGGAATCAGAAGTGTAGCCAGAGCACGATTCACCACCCTCAGTCAGGATAGCAAGCTTGTTTTCTTCCAAGGTTTCTTGTTGGATGGAAATTTCCAGTTCAATACCCTCCAAAAGGGGTGTATCACCACATGTTTCTTTCATTTCAGGCTGCTGATTAGGATGCAGCTCCTTTGTCATGGTTTCCTTCTCATCCCTGGTTTCATGGTCTTCAAGTTGTTGATTGGGTTGTTCCTCCTCTATCATAGTTTCCTTCTCAGCCCTGATTTCATGGTCTACAAGAGCGTCTTAGCTTGTTCTTTTTTTTTTCCAAACTCTTTGAGTGTTGGCCTCAGTGCCCTTCTGAGGGATAGTAACCTCTCTTGTTGACTCTCCCTATTCTAGGCTATTATTTCTTCCATTGGTGTTCTTTTTTTGAGCCAATCTAGCTTTCCTATCTTTCTCCTGGCTCAAGAAAACTCGACAAGAACTAGCTTTGTGTCACACTTTCTTACAATGGAAAAAGGAAAAGGGAATGCTATCATATTCAAGTTTCTACACTCATTTGCCTAGTTTGGATTAGAGCTTAATGATTTCTGGCATGTCCTAGCCTTCTTCCACTCATATGTGGATCCTGGCATAGGTGAGGCATCTCCTTGCCATAGTCACTAGGTCTATGGAGAGAAGAGTTCTGAAGGATTCGGCCATCCCATCAAAAAAATCTTCATACTAGAACTCTAATGGGATCTTAAGAAGTCTAACCCACACCGGGGCCTAGATGATGAAGGATTCATTTAGATTCAGCCTAGGGGTCCATTTTTGTAGCACTGGAGTGGCCTTTCCTATGGCCCAAGTTTCAGCATAGAGGATTTTGTCTAGATCTTCTTTTCAGGTGAATGAAACCAAAGTTATTAGATTATCATTAATACTTTTCATCTTTGTTTCCAGCATTGAAATTATTTCATCATAATTAATTTTCATAATCTCCACATCCTTAACAACTTTCTAAATTGTTGCGAACAAATCTCTACCCTGATTTTAACCCCAAGTCACATCCTAGTTTCACATTTCATCTATCTTACACTAAATTATGCAGAACTTGATATTCATCTAGTAAATTTCATATAAAATCCATTTATTCATCTTAAAAGAATCTCTATATGCAATCCTAGGAATGTCTAGAAACTCGAGTGGGCTTTCAAGATTGAAATTAGGGAGGGGAGATTCATTACATAACTCACTAGAGAAGGCTAGTATAACTAGAGAATCTAGGGTAGCCTAAATTATAGGAAAAAATATTGAAATAACTTTATTCTAAGAGAATTGATCTTGGTGTACAAGGAAAAATTATTTACAAGAAATGTAGGATATACGAACAAATAAAATGATCCAACCTTGAACATAGGGCTCACCATGTTTAAAACTTTCATGGGAATATAAAACCCCAGCATAAATTATTTAGAGGAAACTTTAAAAACTTTATTTTGAAAAACCTACCAATCATAAAAAATCAAATATTTTCCCATAGACTAATAAGGACAATCAACCAATCATGATAAATGATTTACATCAACTATTCATTTCTTAACAAAAGTGTTGGTGTAATTAAGTATTCACTAGTTACACTTACTTAAGTTTACTTAGGATAGTGCATTTGCATATTAGTTGTTATTGAGACACCTAGGAGTTTTCATTTTATTTTAACACATGGCTAGGAGAAATTCCACTTTTAATGGTGATAGTTTTCATCTCATACCTCTTTGTGTGAGAGATCCACCTTTTGTACTCTTATCACATTATCATCCTCTCATTGTTGCACATACTTTGATGTACAATGGAGGATGAACCACCTTTTGTGGACATGTGATTCCACCTAGTGTGGTTGATCTCTTATCATCTCCTTATCATGTAGTCTTATTGCATTGCCTAGATATATTTAGGCACTCCTACATTGTATGTATTATATTATTCATTATAATTTGATTATTAATCATTATTGAATTATTCATTTGATCATATCATATTTTTCTCTCTTGTGTTATCAATTGAGCTTCTAAATCTTGAAATATTTATTTCCTTAGGAAAATTCTTACATGGTATCAGAGCGATATCAAAATTCTTACATGGTATCAGAGCCATAGGAATTTTATTGTATAGTCTATTTTTAGAGAATTTTGTTGCAAGTCAAAATTGGAGCTTGCTGGTGAAAATCAGAGGTTGGCATCACATTGAGGAGGTCCAAAATCCCTTAAATAAAATTTTGTTTCATCCAAATTGGATATCAGAAACCAAATCTAGAGCCATTTGAATTTTTGAGAGACGACGAGTTAGAAAAAATAATTTCAAAGGTGATTTTCAAATAGCGATATCATTGTCATCTAGACTCCTTTTATTGAGCAATTTTTTTTTTTGTTTTGGGGTATAATTTCACAATATACACAATGGTTGAGGTGTTTTCTGATTTCTATTCCTGATGTTTTCTTAAAATTGCAAATATTAAATTTTGTAACTTTAGAGGCTTCATTTGGGCTCATATGGACACATTTTCAGGTGTTTTTTTTTTAAAGTGCATCATATTTTGTTTACTTTCCAGATATTGTATCATTTTGGAGAAATTTTGAGTGGACATAGTAATTTCAAAATTTGGTCTATTTTGGCCTATTATGGCACTTGTAATTGATTGGATCTTAGAGTGATATTGTTTCTTATCTTATTGAGTCTATTATAGCTTTATATTCTATGTTGTAACCATCCAAATCTAAAGTTCACTTTGGTCCATTTTGACAAGTGGCAATTGTACATGCACTTTATATAAAGTGCTAAAATCATCTATTTTGGGGGGCCTCTTTGATTGAGTAATATGGGGATGTGTCTTGTATGATTGTGCCTCCTTGTCTCTTGATCTTTTTCCATTTTGCATTATGGATTCTCCTAGATTTCCACTTTTAACTCCACATAATTATGCATCATGGAAAATTAAACCATAGAGTAAGATGATGGAAAAAAAATTTATTCAATATATTGATGGAACCATTTCTATACCAACTCATCCTAATTCTTATATAGAATGGGTCAAACAAAATCAAATAAATCTTGGAACCTTGAGATTGTATGTAATAGAAGACCTTATCTTCCATATTGAAAAATGTACCATAGTCAAGGAAGCATGGGATAAGTTTTCCTAGTTTGTATGGTCAAGTTGATGAATGAATAGGCTACAAGATTGCTAATGATCTCATGAATTTAGATGCCAAGGATTTTTATACAATCTGAGATTACATCACAAAGGAACATGAGCTAAAAGAAAAGATTAAGGATTGTGGAATTGATAAAAAGGATGTAGACTTAATCTATAATTTATTGGGTAAGCTTCCATCAGAGTATGAAGTTTTGTCTCTAGCTTCTATACTCATAAGTTGACTTTAGGTGCTTCATACACCATGCCTTCATTTGATGCCTTCATTGAGATGTTGATGGTAGAGAGATCAAAGTTGATGATCATGGGGATTCTCAAGTCTTCATAGTCTAAGGTGCTAGTGGATAATCAAGAGAATCAAGGGCATCAAATTCAGATTTATCACAAAAAGAAGAATAATTGGAAGCATAAGTCTCAAAATGAAAGTGCACAAACAACTTCCACATGACAATGAACTTCTACATCATCTCAAAATGTTAATTTTCAAAGAAGGAGAAGTGATTTTGTGCATATTGCAAAAAGGCTAGACATGAACATTTTTGTTATAAGAAGGACATTCATGAATTGAAGAATCTTCTTGTAAAGAATAAGATCAATTTTCCTTTTAGGATGTCTATTCAACTTCTTCTTCACAAAATTTAGAAAAAGGTAAAGGAAAGGGTCACACATTTGTCACACAAAAAGGACAATATTTATATGCTTCTCCAAGTCCAAATTTAGGTAGATGGCTTCTAGATTTTGGGGCTTCTCATCATATGGCTTCTTCACAGTCCATGTTTTCATCATTTGAGGCTTGCAAAGGTACACCTATTTTGATGGGAAATTAAACTTACATGACTGTGATTTGGGAAGGAAGTATTGATGTTGGGGAGGGACACTTCAATGATGTTTTGTATGTTCCATGCAAAACCAATAACTATGGAATTTACACCTCATTCAGTTCTCATCAAGGACTTGCAGAGTGGAGCAGTAATTGGTACTGGGATGGTGGATCAATTTTCTTAGTTATACTCCTTTGTAGATTTTATTCCTCTTAATGACAATGATTTTTCAACATATGATCACACTTACATCAAGATGATTCATATTTTGAGGAGATTTTTTGCCACTTGAACTTGGTTATTCTCACTCATGATCAAGTTCTTGATTCTTCAATTTTATCTCCTCCTATTGAGACTATTTCTACTCTTTCTTCTAATGATTCTTGCATTCATACAACCATTGGTTCAGGTGATTCAGTGCAACAGGATATTTATTATCTTCTAGACTCAGTTCCATGGGATGACTACTTGACAGACATTGCAAGGTTTTTTGTGGAGTCCTACATTTCATATTTGGGAGACACTATAGATGGAATTTGTCTTATCTTTGGTGAAGATGATCCTTCTTCAGTTATTGTGAGGGAGCATGTTGACCCTCATCTTCATTCTCTAGTTGATCATTCTTTCAAGAGTGACATGAATGTGGATACTTTGATACATCAATTGGAGGAAGTCACTTTATCTTTAGAGGAGACACTTGGGTCTTTGGCACATGTTCTATGTTCATCCTTGGTTGATCCTGATTTGTCTTTTTCAGCAAAGTGGCTTAGTACACATGATTTGGAGGAGGCACCTTTCAGCATTGACATGGGGACACTTGAGCAGGTTATATATATTTTTATGTATATTATGAGGTTTATTCCTAAATATTGGGGAGGGGGCTTCATATATACACCTTTGTTCTTGTTTCTTATTAAGGGGAGGAATGTTGTTCTACACTCTTGGAATAGTTTCTACATTGAGCCTAGAGCATCTACCATTGGTGTTCATTCTACATTGAGGGGGGGATACTTGGTTTCTCTTCCTCTTCTTCTCTCTTATGGGGGAGATATATTCCTTAGTTGAGGTCTTCTCTCTCATATTCTATTATTATATTCATCTCTCTTTTTGAGGGAGGGTTTTTCCCATGAGGTTTTCCCTCTTTCTCCTCTTTATGAGAGATTGCATTGCAAATATTTTGCACTTGCATATTGTACATCGGTACCTAACATGGCCTACTAGCTAGGACCCATCATGTACATTGTCATCTAGCATTGTGAGCTTAATTTAATTTCCCTAAGTTGCACTTAAGAGGAGGTGTTGGTGTAATTATGTATTCATTAATTACACTTTACTTAAGTTTACTTAGGATAGTGCATTTGCATATTAGTTGTCATTGAGACACCTAGGAGTTTGCATTTCATTTTATTACATGGTTAGGAGAAATTCAACTTTAGATGGTGATAGTTATCATCTCATACCTCTTTATGTGCACAAGATCCACCTCTAGTGCTCTTATCACATCATCATCCTCTCATTATTTCACATGTTGCACATAATTTTATGTACAATGGAGGATGATCCACCTTTTTTGGACATGTGATTCCATCTAGTGTGGTTGATATCTTATCATCTCCTTATCATGTATTCTTATCACATTGCCTATATATTCAAGCACTCCTACATTGTATGTATTCTATTATTCATTATCATTTAATTATTGATCATTATTGAGTTAATCATTTGATCATATCATATTTTTCTCTCTTGTGATATGAATTGATCTTCTATATCTTGGCATTACATTCATTTCCTTAGGAAAATTATTACAAAAATAAATCCCTAAAATAACAAAATTGATCTAAAAGTGAAAATAAAGCTAGGCCTTGTAGACCAAATTCATCATTTAAAGACACAATACCAATAATATAAATATTTCTCTCAAGGATATGATTTGAAAACCAAGTACAACTCAATGCTTAGAAAAGTAAAACTACAAAAGGAAAATTAAATGTACAATATGAAAAATTGATTGTGAATATAAAAGGAGGAGATATGTGGAAAGTGATAGATAAGGGGGTTCAATCCAATTTTCTTAGTATACATTAGTAAGGAAAGATAAGATAAAAGGCTTAGAAGATCCAAGTGTTGAATAGGTATTTAGAGTCCTTCACTAATATGGATAATTGAATGGAGGATATAGGAATTAAGAGGAAATGGGGGAAATAAATGATGTTCTGTGCACAAAGACTAACAGAAAATAGACAAATTTGTATGAGTACCTAAAAAAACAAGAATATTACATTGACGTGAAATTTCAATATGATGTTGTTCTAAAAGGAAGAGGTTGTCTAGGGCGTATGATTCCTAGGAAGTGTTCATCTAGGGTGTCCTAATCCTGGTATTTTTTAGTGAAATTGTAGACTATCCATATGGTCTTGCACATTCTAGATTTGAATTGGTTTAAATGTAACTTGAACCCACACATTTAAAAATAGGGAAAAAAAATTTGTAGAAAAGGGGTTTTCCTCAATCGAACCTTGATTAAGGAATCAAAATTGAAATAGAAATGACATTACATGAAAGGAAACTTTACAAATATAAAGTAAATATAGATATACTTTGTAAACGTATATACCTTCGTAAATTTATATTGATATGATGATCTCCATGAAGATGCTTATATGCTACTTTAATGCATTTTTATGTTGTCTTTAAGTCTTAAACTATAAATAATCAACAAGGATTCCTTTCGCAAATGTATAGATCTATTAATAATCTTCAAAGATCTTTAATTTGGTGATTCTTGATTGAATCTTATCTTGCCTAATGGATAGATGAATGAATGTGCATAGATAAAAGATGTTCGTGTTTGATTAAGGTCTCCTCTACTGGTCCATGATGTTAAAAAGGCCTTCTGTAATATTGAAGATTTCCTTAAAAATGCTTTGGATACTTGAGAAATGTTTTAAGTCTAGATCTTGAATGCTTGGATGTAAAATTGTAGGACATAACTTAAAATATTGATCATGGTTCATGTCCAATAAAGAAGCAATGAGTTAATTTTATACCTATAACAATATTTTAGACATGAAAAATTGTAGGAGGTAGACAAAAATGTAGAAATATTGCTAAAGAAATGAGAAAGGTCCTTGATTGATATTTCAAGGAAAAAAACAAGGAATAGATCAACCTACTCAACCTCCACTAGTACATTTGACATCATTTTTCTATGAAAATTATCGACTATTAATTAAAAAGGTTTAGGTTGGTCGGGTTATAAAAGGAAAAATTTGTTTTTTTTAAAATCCATGCCTGTGTTGATCTCAATTTCGACCAATACCATGTCGGTTGAAATTTCAACCAACACGGGCATATAACTTTAAAAAAAACATTCAAATCTCATTTCATTTTTATGGTTGTAGCGCGCGAATTAGGATTTCCATCTTCTAAGCTAGCAGGAACGAAGCTTATTCCAGATCTTGCAGACCCTACACATGAGGTTAATAGCACATTTTATCATTTATCTTCCGTGGAGTTTGAGGTATCTTCCATGTTTCCTATTGTTCTTTACGTGGATTGTCATTTTCTTCTAGTCATCTCTGTTTGTAATATGTTGGTAGGTGATTGAATCAATGAGTACATTTAGTGGTGACTATGGTTTGTAAATGCTATGACTGAGAATTATGAAGGCTGGAACTAGGGTTTAGGAATCTATGTACAGACCGAACAGACATGTTAACTGTTCAGCACAGAAAAATTAACCATTTACAAAAAATTCAAATTTCATGCAACATGGTGTACTGTACTGTTATAGAAGTGTGGAAAGAAATGAAATTTTGGACAATGTAAAGTGAATGCTATGCACCATTGTAAAGAACTCTGCTATGTAATTTTTTTTATCGTATTTTAAATTTTCAAAAGCCACACAAACTCCTATTAGACCGAACTCAATTCCATTGGGTCAGCGTTGTCATGAGTTCATGACCCCAATTTGGAACTTCACCAGGGAATTCCTATGTTGTTGGATGAAAGGGAAAATTAGGGGAAAGTTTATTTACGCAACCAATGCTCAGAAATGTGAAGGCTGTTAAGTTGCTTTAAGGTCGATGCCCTAGCTAGGGCATGATACTTGTTTAAACAACAAAGTGAAGTGAATAACTGGAGGTTTGGGACTAAATCACATGTTTAGTTGAGTACCTTGGATTCATGGAAGACTCCTCATGATTGTAGCCACTGTGAGCACCCAACATTTGACCATTCCAGATCAACATTAATCTAGCTTGATCACTTAGGTTAAAACATCTCTGTAACAGTCAACATCGCTGGAAACAAGTGGTGAAATTCATCAGAAGTTTTAGTGTATTATCTTTAGAGACAGTAGATTCTATACTCAAACCCAATACCAATTGAATGATGGAATGTAGTTACAAGGGATTAGCAGTATTCTGATATTTGTTTAGTGTTGTTCTGGTAGTAGGGAAGTCTAGTCAAACAATTGATTATAATAACCTGGTGTTCTTGGTTGAAGCTTCTTCCTAAGAGTATTGGTGTTGTGGTAGACTAAACCGAAAGATTATAAGTCTCAAGAGTGATTTATGATTAACAATGGAAGTGTATTTTTAGTTTACAAAATCATATCCAAAGAATAGAACAAGGTTGTAAAACCAGACATAAGTAACAAATTAGCAAACTATTGTTAATTGTAAAGTAAAACAACAGTGACATTTTGAAAACTTACAAATCCCATTCAAGGAAACTACCAGTTAGAATAATTTCCCAGTAGACATAAATGTTTAGAGATAGTAAATAATATAAGCTCCTCAAGCATGAATTGGGTGATGTGGATACATTAGTTCTTATATCTACATAATCCACATCATCGAACTCATGCTTGTGGACCAAGATTGGATGTAGATCGTATTTACTATCTCATAATGACTTACTAGGATAGGTACCAATCTTACTATTATGAGATAGTAAATAATATAAGCTCCTCAAGCATGAGTTGGATGATGTGGATATATTAGTTCTTATATCTACATAGTCCACATCATCCAACTCATGCTTGAGGAGCTTATATAATAATCATCTGATTAATGTTTTTGGTTTTGATGTAGTCCTCTCCAACTCATGCTTGAGGAATGTTAATTCTAACCATGGAATGTTATTTCTAACCTATATTATTAGATCATTAATCATGCATATGCAGAGTTGTGTGGAGTAAAGGTGATCACAATTAAAGAACAATGAGAAAATACAATGAAATTGGATGCAATGTGTAGTAGTGGATGATCTGTCTGAATAAGGAAGATTTTTTATGTTTGAAAATGTTTTTTCATGTTGAATGAATGGTGATTCAATCACTAATCTAATGTAGGAGTGAGTTGTAACAGGAGATTGGGGAAGCCCTAGCAAACTAGGGTTTGGAGTCAAGATTTTGGGTTTTTGGTGTTGCAGGGCCCGTGAGTATAATTGCTTATGGATTTAACCATTTTGAGTCATTTTATAACTCTACTAAAGGTTTGGTGGGATAAGGGTGTTGGGGGTTCCCTTTGATCTTCACTTGTAGATTTATACTTTGATGGATAACTTTAATATAACTTTGACTCTATCACCACTCCAAAGTCTACAAGGAAGAGGGCCAATTAACAAGGATTAAGATAGATCCTCCTACAATTTGAGCCTTATTTCTCAAGTGGGTGTACCCTTGATTCACTTCTTGAAAGGAATCACTAAATGATATACAACTATATACTCTTTACTAACTGCTTTAAGATTTTATCATTTGAATGTTTGTGTGTGTGATTGATGACAATGAAATGCTTCCAGAGGATGGACCAGTGCCTTAACCTAGGGAAAAGAATCACCCAATTACATACATCAGCTGAGGATCTTGAATCAAACACTATTGGGCTCAGGATAAGTGCTTTTTCTATTACCCCTCTCCCTCAAAAACAAGGACATCAGATTCTTACTTGGTTGTAAACTCACTGAACCCACCCAAAAGACTTTAATCCTAACTTTGTTAGGAACTTAGAGATGACTTCACAATACTCTTTGTTTACCATATGCTAACACACTTTGTGACATTAACATTATGAGCTTAGAACCGAAACAAGAAGACATACACAAATGCAAGATTGGAACTCAATAGAATTTTCATTAACATATTCAGGATCAATATACAATCAAAACAACACAAAGATAGGAAAATACCCAAAATCCCACTCCTCTATCAGTATAACACTATCAACAACCAGCTGGGACCAAAGAAAGTTTGGAACCCCTACTCAGTCAAAATTTTGTAACTTATACTCCTTAGTCATCTTGGAATTCTCAAAGAGAATGCAACAAGCTATAGATGACTTAGGGTTAGGGTTTCAACCACCCAACCAACTATAAATGGTCATAAAGTTATTACAGGGGTGGAAACCCAAGCAACCAGGAGAAAGAAAATCCTGGAATGATACTCAATCTTGAAAAATTCTTTGTGAAGGTACTGAGAATCATGAACAACGCTCAAAATGTCAACCTAGGAACATGCCTTGAGCACAAAACCACATAGTACAAACCCTGCAGATGATCACTTAACACCCTAGACCACACTGCAATAGCAAGTGCCACCAAACCAATCAAAATCAATTGTTAAAACCATAAATTTTGGTACTTCCTGTCACTGGAAACCCTCTGCAAATTCAAATTTGAAATCAAACGGCTACTTTATGGCATTTTCAAAAAATCAGCGGTCAATATTTGAAATTAGGTTCACTTTAAGTCATGACCATCCGATCTTCATGCTTCATGGTCTTTAGATCTTAACTCAACTGCCAAAAGACTGAGAAACTTGACCGGGCCCACATCAGGAAGATCGACGGCCGTCGCAAGTTCGCATACCCATCCAAGATTCTATTAGATTTCATGCCCAACATTGGATAAAGAATCTTCCCCCATCTCTGACAACCCATTGAAAAGAAACAAAATCAACGGTCATCGCAAGATCTTAAGCCTTTGACAAAACCCATAAGATTATACGCTGTCTGTCGATTCACTGACAGGATCAAGGCCCACTGATACACCTAGAAAATAGGTCCCACTGACAGGATTCCACCTCATACTATGTGGACCAATAAGAAAACCTCCAAATCAGCTCCACCTAACATCAGGACCACCACCAAAGATACGTTTGAGACAAATGAGATCAACGGCTGGCGTAAGATCTCAAGCCTTTGACAGATTCCATGAGAAATTATGCCCGTCATTGGATGGATTATAGATGTCAGGACCCTCTGACCCATTGGAAAATTAGGTCTCACTGACACATGCTGAGTTGTTTACCTGTGGACCAATAAGAAAATGTTGACATGGCACACCTGGCATGTGGACCCACTTAAAAGGAAAAGCATCGTCACCCAATGAGATCAACGGTGGTCTTAAGATCTGAAGCCTCTAACACATTGCTTGCAAACATACACCCACCATTAGATGGAGATGATGTCAGAGCCAGGCCCAGGGAAAATAAAGGCTATCAAAACATAGGAAAAAATAAAGCTCATGACCTTGGAAAAATTAAAACCACTGGGCCCTGGGAGCTTCGGAAAGATTAACCGGTGACTTAGGAAATATTTAAAGGGGATCCGCCGACACATGAAACCTAACCGCGAACATGGTAAAGTTGGTCATTTTAAATGACACATGCAAAATATAAGGTTTTAAGTGACCCATGAAAAGGTAACGTGAAAATAAAATAGGGCCAAGGCAATTTTAAATTTAAGGACCCAACAGCTAGATTTTAAAAAAAAATTTGCCAAGGGTTTAGCCAGAAACATGAAAATGACACAGACACTAGGGGAAAGACAATGAAGCCATGAAATTTTTGGCACATTCTAACAAAGGGAATGTGAGGAGAGTAGTTGCTTTGAAAATTTGGTCATTTTCATGCATTGAAAATAGGGTTCAGTCATGGTTAGGTGTGTTGGTCCAAAGTAACTCTATAAAAATTTTTGGTGTGTTATAGAACTCTGAAAAGGGTGTCTAGAAATGTTTTCATCTTGTCAATTATTTTAAGGGAAGACAAAGTTATTACCATCCTAAGTCTGCTACAAGGTTATTGGTAGCCTATTAAGCCTTCGCAACAGTTCGAAAGAACTTTGTGTATTGGAAGCATGGGAATTAAAATAGAGTCTTAGAATTCCTTGAGTCTAAGTGGTTTGAAGCCTAGGAAACCTAATCCATCATTGTGTAGTATTGTGGAGGCCTTGACAAGTCATATCTTTTAAACATTTGAGGTTGTTGATAGGCTAGAGTGCCTAGATCTCTGAAATTACCAATTATCATTATGTTTTGAATACCACCACCCTTATTCCTTTTGGTTTGGAGTAATTTTACTTCATTTTAAATAAGTTATGGCAATTTTATTAAATTATTTGAATGATTAAATGAAGATTGGATCATCAAGATCAAGATTGGATTCAAAATTACTCCAAACCAAAAGGAATAAGACTCCAAACCAACAAAATAAAACTACCATAACTTATTTAAAATGAAATAAAATTACTCCAAACCAACGTAATAATTGTGCAATGATTATTAGAAGTTGTTCTCGACTCAATTAATGACCAAATTTAAATTGCATTCCCTGTCACACAGAAATGACTTCCACAAGTTGATAAAATTCTTCAATAAACTCGATACTAAGACTTGAGTTACATCCAAATGCAACATAAAACATTTAAAATAAATATTTGTTATTTGTTATCGAATTCCATCACAACATATTCATAATATAGATGTGCTCGATCGTGATGACAATATGGGTATTAGACTATTGAACCGAAAGAGAAAACCAAACAAAATGAGTTGTAAATAATAAAAATGAAACATTTGGGAAACACTGAACAATCACAGAGAAGAATCAAATGTAAAACTAGACTATTATTTTCATTCATCATACATATTACATTGATCATTGCATTCCCATTGATCTCTGTCTTCATCGATTCTCCACTCTCATACCCCCTATTCTCAGCTTCTACATTGTAGAGATAAAGATCTCCAAACTCACAACCCAGTAACTAAATCATATAACTTAGTGAAGAATACTCAAAATAGAGATCAATGGTGAAGATAAAAGGCATTCTTACATTTAGTTAAGGGTAGTACTTAAATAATAATATAGATCAATAGTGAAGATTAAAAGTCACCCTTACATTTAATGAAGAGTCTATTATATTTGAGTCTAGTAGAAAATCATGGAAAGTTCCTTATAGATATTTGAAGAGAGTCCTATTATTCATTACATTACTTGCAATATGTATGCTGATATTTCATTGTCTCTATATATGCTAAGTGTTTATATAAGAGTGGGGATATGCTATGTAACTTTACTTAGTCACCATCTTAATTATATAAGGATATATACTTAATCGTAGTATAAACTTGAATAAAAAATAGATAATTTTAAAATAGAAATATGGTCAAATTTCAAATTTCATGCAACATAGTGTACTGTATTGTTATAGAAGTGTGGAAAGAAATCAAAATTTGCACAATGTAAAGTGACAAAATCAACAAGAATATCGATTTCAACCATTCTTATGATGATAAAAGATTAACTAGCTGAGATGTAACAAATACTTCAAAACAACAAAACCTACAAATTTCCCCTCTGATCCAAGGTGAAATATCAATTCTTGAATGAAAATTCCTACCAACAAGCATGCATATAAGGTATACCACATATCTACCAATTATACACTTAATGGATTGGGTGCTAAGAAAGCTACAGGAATGAACCATGTTTAATAATTAGTATTACAGTTTTACTAAAGAGATTAATAATCACCTCCAAAGTTACAAACATAGATTCAACTATGTTAAGAAAGTTATCAAGAGTACAATAAAACATAAGAGCTTGACCAAGAGTGATTTTTGGTAGTTTAGGTGAGAGCAAAATTAGTTAATACAGGTCATAAAAAGACCTACAAAACATCAAAATTTAATGTGGAAAGACCTAGGATGGTTGGGAAAGAGAGGAATGTTGTTCAGTCTACATGTAGTGTTTCAATAGATTGGTGTAGTGTTGAATTTCAGGAGATTCTCATATTCATCAATGAAGTTTTGATGTCCCTCATTGTAATTCCAATTTTGATTAGTTATTTATAATATCTAGATTCTACAAGGTAACACACACAGGTGAAAAGGGTAGATATAATGAACATTAATCATTGACAGATCACAAGAGTAATAGATATATTATAAAAATATCAAAGCGCAATGATAAGATCAAGATAGTGATACATGAGGGAACAATGATTGACTGACATGATAGTAGGGAGTAAATATTGCTGGACAGTAGAAAAAGCACCAAATAATAGTCATTAGAAAGTAAAGGTAGTAGAAAAAGCACCAAATAATACTCATTAAAGTACCAAACGATGATTAAGGATCAAGATTAGAAATGATTGTTAAATACCTCAAATGTAGTAATATGCCATGCTATGCTAGTGCCATTGCAGAGTGGTGACAGTAATGTCCAATTTTAAATAACATGAATGTCTAAATAGTGGTCAAGGCATGTCTATGAATGGTAAAACAATCATAATATGGAGAAGTCACAAAAAACAACAAAATCATGATGAATAAGATGAACAATCAAAGATAGGGTATAGTCATAAGAGTGTTTTCAAAGAGAGTCATGATAATAGTAGTCCTAAGCATCCATTAGAAGATAGGTTACTAGTTCAGGTCTTTCTTTGATTGTATTACAAGTTGTTTTAATGTATTGTTGGTGTAATGGAAATGCTTAAACATGGAGCAGAGGAGAGGTTCATACAAAGATGAAGCACAATCATGAATTCTATCACAATAATCACTTCTATTACAAGGTCCAAAAATGTATTCATTAGAGGTAAAGAATGCATAATCAATATGAGTATAAGATGGTCAGGATGTCCATTATATAATCAGTGATATGTGGAGGACAAGCAGTGTGACTGAGGCTAAGTGAAAAAGATATTCTTAGTGAATCAATCATCCATAAGAGAGAAGCAATATGCAAAGAAAGGGGGTTGTCTATGGTAAAAAGAATAATGAATGAATGAACAAACTATTGTTCATTCAAATAACAACAAGTCCAAGTATGGAGTGGAGTATTTATTCAATCAATATAGATATGAATAGAGAAGCCAAAGTGTCATGTAATGCAATGGTTGAAGAGCAGTCTTGTAAGAACAATGACATTCATTTCTTGGTCAAAAGTACACTAATTTAAGCACTATCAAAAGAGTGGGGCTATGAATAATCAAACCATGATCAATAAGATATATGACAGTGACCAATTACAATGTATGGTCCAAAGTGAAAATAGGTCTTTTAAGTATGACTGTCTTTTGTGGTCCTTTCACTTCCCTCAAGAGAAGATATAAATGTTTTAATAAAGGGATTGACTATTCCAATTAGTTCATCAGAAAACCCTTACCCCCTTGTTCAAATGGACCACACCCTTGACCCCTCTAGTCTACACAACCAATAGCATTGACTATCCTAAAGACAGTGACTCTGCAAGTTGTGATTCTCTAGTTGGGACAGTCATCACACTATTCCCCTAAGCACTATGGCTTTGCCTTCTCATCCACAAGATACTCTAAAATCATTCTAAACTCTTCTATACTCTGCCCATATCCATTCCAATCCATTGATCCAATCCATTCATACTTTTCTCATTGACCTTTCCATTGTGACCACACTAGCCTGATCGCAACAAACTTGTTAGAAACATGAAAAGAAAACATGTTAGAAATTCCATCATTTGTCTGTTGTTTGGGACAGTCACCATAGAATTATTTGGACTATCTCTCCTCTTGCCTTGCAAGGTTAAAATGACCTTTTTTTCATCCCTCCTTTAATAGACCCTTACCGTCTTGCACTTGTGCAATGATAGGACACCAATGTTGCTAATTAAGGTTGGTGGGATGATTACACCTATCCTATAAAAATACTAGCAAATCATTATGCTTTCAAATCAATTACCTATCGATGTATCCCTTGCGAGGGAGAGAAGCCAAAACACATAAAGAACATGCACATAAACATGACAATTGAAAAAATTAAATGGAATACACCAAGAAGTACCAAATGATGAATGCTCAATTGTTGTAATGGCAAAGCAATATCAGAACCGTCCATTTATAGTCCTAATGATTTTGGAAATTGTTGACAAAGAGTGTTTCTTTTTTTTATTATAGTATAAATGATTTTTCTATAGTCGTAATGATTTTTCTTATTTCTTGTCTTTTGTCCCTTTTTGATTTCCTATGTATGTGCTTCATGACAAGATTTTGTCACCTTCTTTTGATGGTATATTTCAGTCACTCTATGTGGAATACTATTTTGTTCACTATTTTATTTCAGCTTCATATTTCTTTCAATTTTCATATACACAGACTACACATGCTTATAAAAAAATGACCTATTTGATTTAGGTTTACTTTTCATTATTGTAAATGGTTAATATTTCTAATGGTACTCCTTGGTGTATTTGGACTGTAAGAATAATCGTATAAAAATAATAAATGTAGTAATGATGGTGCGGTGCATTATTGATATAGGTTCGATGACTCTTGTCGATGTGCCAAACTATCAATGTGGTGGTGGGAAGTGTGTGTTGAAGACTTCACGGACATTGAACAACCCTGGACTACAATTTTGGTGTTTCCCTAATCGAAAAAAGGTTGCTAATTTGTACATATTTAAAGTTTCTAATCTAAATACTATTCATTATAATATAAGAACTAATGTAGACTGGGTATCACAAGGAAATAATGGCTGCAGATACTTTAGTTGGGTCAATGACAGCTCATCTACATCTATTCGCCCATCTCCTCTTATCCGCAATGAAGGATTTGAGTGCAAAACATGTCAAGCTAGGGCAAATTCTGAAATTATATTTGTACGATGCCTTCTCTATATTGTAATCACATATCTAATTTGTTGCGACCATATGCAGAGATGAACTCAGGAATTAGTTAGTTTAGTATTTTCATATTGTAACTAATATTTTAATATTGATATGACATAACTTCTCTTTTCCTCAAGTTCACATATATATGGTTTACATCTTTTTTTAGAATAATTCTTCATGTTTATGGCTCAGGTGAGCCCCAATCTACTATCAATCACATGATTTAATGCTGATTTAGGCTGGAGGTAAACTACATGTGTCATGTAAACAACATGGTTGAATGCAATCTCTTTTGCATGTTTTCAAGAGTTTTCCCACCAATACAAGTGTAAATAATGCATTGAACGTAATCTACAGACATTGCATGGTATGAAGTCTCACGAAAGTTTGAGCACAGCGTGGTATGAAGTCTGGCTAAAGAAGAGTACTGCAAAGAGAAGGCCTACTGTACCATGGAAGTTTGACAAGAACAAGGAATATGGCTTAAATAGAATGGGAAGACATCTTTCTAGCCTGGTCTTGGATCCTTCAACAATTAGCTTGATAATAAATGAAGAAAATGAGAGCTGAGCAATTAGCTTCCCAAGAAAAATCTTGTAAATGAACTATGTGTACCCCAATTCCTATGCCTTCTGTGCATACCTAAATGATATATTTGAAACAACAAGGGTAAATTTAGCCTTACCCTTGTTGTTTCAAATATATCATTTGGGTACGCATAGAGGGCACATTAATTGGGGTACATATAGTTCATTTATGGGCTTTTTCTTGGATAGCTAATTGCTCATCTATCATCTACATTATTTATAAGGTAATTGCCGAAGGATCTAGGCTCAGGCTAGAAAGATGTCTTCCCAAACACATAAACATGACAACTGAGAAACATAAATGTACATTTCACAATAGCTGAGAAACATAATTGCAGGGATCATGGTCACAATTTTTTGCAGACAACATAATTGAGTTGTATACCCAGACGATGGAGAGCAACTTCTGCTCCTCTAATTCCAAATTGACACTACGGGAACCAAAGACCATAGATAAGTAATAAATTTAGAGAATGGAGGAGGGCCATAATGACCAAAATAATACAGGATGAACCTCAAGTTAAATGAGGCAACTGTAAACATTTTAATAAAATTCTATTAAAATGTTTGCATTTGCCTCATTTAGCTTGAGGTTTGTCCTGTATTATTTTTGTCGTTATGGCCCTCCTCCACTCTCTCAATTTATTCCTTATCTATGGTCTTGGGATCTTGCATTGTCAACTTGGAACCGAAGGAGTAGAAGTTAATCTTCATCATCTAGGTATACGACTCAATTATGTTGTCTCCAAAAAAATGTGATCATGATGCCTACAATTATGTTTCTTAGCTGTTGTGTCCCAGGACCCCTTATGACCCTTTACGACCATTTACAACCTCTAAGAATACATCTTAGATGTCTTAAAATGTCGTAAAGGGTCATTAAAGGCTCCTAGGAGGGGCCAGATGAGCTTCCACCTTCACGTGGTTGGCCCTATTAAGTAAAGAATGTTAATTAAACTATTCTTGAAACATAATTATAGGCATCATGGTCACATCAGGGATGAAACTATTCCAAGTTGACACTGTCAGATGGAGAACAACTTGGAACTGGAGGTGCAAAAGTTTCTCTCCATCATCTAGGTATACCAATCAATTACATTGTCTCCAAAAAAATGTGACCATGATGCCTACAATTATGTTTCTCAAAGAATGTTAAACTATTCTCAAAACAAAGAGAAGCTAGCAACAACCAACAGAACAAGTGTGGACACCTGAAGATAAATATCAAATTGGGGAAAAGCACTTGCAAAAATAGAGGTAATAGCTATAGATATAGATGAGGATATCGTAGAAATCCCTAATTTAGTGTTTCAAAGAACAAACGATGGATTGTGAATTAGGCATTTCTATGATATCATCATCTAAATCTATTATTTACATTGGAATGTAGCTTGGGGATATTGATACTACACTGGCCAAGAACGATGGAAGCATCAATTTTGTTAGTCCATTTTCCTATCAATGCAAAATCCAATGAAAATGGCCTTTTCCCTGCAAGTTTAGTAATGTTGTCTTTGCCCGGCCTGCAATCACATTTTTGTCTTGTGAAGTAGATTTTCTTGATTCATGATGTGCACCCTTAGCCTTGTGCTCTTTATTGTGTCACCTAGCTCCAGTCCTGATTGCATCTCCTAATTCGCAAAACCCAGGGAGAATTTTAAGTTTTAAGGTTTGCAGGAAATGTTCTCAGAATCTACCTAAGTGTCGAAAACCCACAATGTTTTTGAAAACCTTGGATGTTTTCGATCTTTTTCTGAAAAGCCTCTACATTTTTGACCTCACCTTTCTTCCATTTTTCTGACACTCCTTATCTGTCAGTCTTATTGCGCAAGTCTAATCAGATGTTGGGCCTGGGTCTTCAAGGGCTTTAAAATGATTAGTTGTCGCATGATCACATGTCAAAAAATTTTGACATGCGACCATGCAACCAGTTACTTCTTATGCTGGGGCCCATTTGTAGGTGGTGATTTGGTGTCTTCCGATTGGTCTGAGGTGGTAGGATGGCAGATGGACCTAGTTTGTTTGGAAAGATTCTTGATCCTATGGTTGTCATGTGATCACATGGAATCTTTCCAACCCATGCGTTCATGCGACCGTCATTTGATTTCGAAGGCTTATTTGTGGTGGGACCTATCTGCTTGGTGGTGATGATGTGTTTGATTCTCATTGGTCAGTGGGGTGATGAGCTAGATGTTGTCAGTGGAGCCACAGTTTTCAAAGGAAATAGAGTGTTTGCAAGTCTGTGAAGATCGAGTGGTTGTCTTTATACCGCTAAGGTGAGATTCTCAACTTTTAGCATCACAGTGTAACAATGACTGTCAATTTTGTTTAAAGAAATATAAAGCGCATGGGGCCCACAAATTTTAAAAAAGGATTAAGCATCATAGTTGTAGAGTTAAGGTAGGTCCACGGTGCCAGTGTTGCCAAGTTGCTTGATTCTGGTTGGCTGCTGACTAGTGATGTGGTCAGAGACTTCTGAGTGGGTTTGTGATCGTAGTTGCACAACTAAAGATAAAGGTTAAGTCGTGAAGCCTGGGAAAGATAAGAAGATCTGATGATAGGGATATAAGTTGGTCAAGGTTTGAATGTAGACCACTGATTTACTTCTGGTGCCATGAATGTGACCATTGTCTTTCAGATTCAAACTTGTAGATGGGTTTGTAGTGACAGGAAGTACCATAATATATGGTTTTAGTGACTAATTTTGATTTGTTTGGTGGCACCAGTTGTTGCAGTGTGGTCTAGGGGCTCTGTGGTTGATTGCATCTTTGATTTTGTACCTGGTGGAGTTTGTTTTTGAGCTCGATAAGCTTTTTGCAGGTGGTGATTTGTACTGATTTTCATGGCTATTCCTGGTTTTCTATCCTGAGCTCACAGATTTTCATAATTGCAGATCTATTTGAGATTTGTTTTCTCCAGGTTGCTTGGATTCCTACCCTTGTAGTAAATTCTTGATTGGTTCTGATTGGTTGGGTAGTTGAAACCCTACCTCAGTTATCTGTAGCTTGTTGCATCCCTATTTTGGGATCCCAAGATGACTGATGGTATATATTGTAGATGTTTTTCTGTAAGAAGGGTTGGATGGTAAAGTTTCTTGCATTGTAAATATTTCTTCTTCTCTGCTTATAGGGTGTCCCTCTTTCCTCTCTGGCTATGGGAATACAATGAAGTTGTAACAGATGTCTTATATATAAGATTTTAGTATATTTGTTCTGTTATCAGATTGTCTCCATTTGGGTTTTAGACTTATTAATTATAGCATCAAGGGTGTTATAGTTTTTCTACTTTCATTTCTAGTGAGTGTTTGTAGTAGAGTTGTTTTCATAGAAGCAACTAGGACTAGGACTGGTTTTTAGATATGTATGAGCTGGGTATCAAAGATATGTAATGCTTGTCTTCCAGTGGATGCTGGTTAATGTATTTCTTGTTCTTAGGTCTTCCTTTGGATAGGTAATAATGTATCTAGGTGCACAGGTGGTTTGGTAATGTATGATCTGGGCAGGGTGACTGTGTTGTCTTCTTGTTTCATAGCTCTATTGTAGTGAGGTATTTGACTCTGGTGCCCATTGGATAAGGCACTGGTCTATGGGAGACTAGGGTTATTTCAAGGGACCATTCAACCCAACATTAAAATAATTCAGTGAACCATCTTTCCCTTTCATGTTATTAGGATAGGCTTCTAGGTTTCAGACTCATTGTATGCAAGCAGGTTATTGCATAAGGTGTGGTTCATTGGGGTACATGATACCTAAAGGAGTCTGAAGGCTATTCCAAAATAATCTATCTGTAAGCCTATTGTTTTTCATGAGGTGTCTTGAGTGTGCAGATAAGGCAATACCTACCTAAGTGAATGTGGAGCCCAAAGAAGAAGGAGGATGCCCTCGATCCTCATCAATTGGCACTTTTTCCCTGTCAGACTTTGGAGTGAAGACTAACGAGTTTTTCAATCATAGTGTAAACCTAGCACCATGTGGGAACAAGTTTAAAAGCCAACAGATTCTAATGTGAATTTTAGTACTCAAGGTATACAATTTCTATTCAAATTTTGATTAATGAATATTTAGTACAAGAAAACATATTCAATTATTTAAGGTGGATTAGTTGTGATGATGAGATGCACCATTTAGATGTTAACTATGGCAGTCTCTTGGTTTCAAGCAATGCAGAAGGAGAAGCCTAGTTCAATATACAATCTCACAAAATATGCACAGATATCGGGTGGAGTTGAAAAACACAACAAGGTTGCATTTTTTATAGAGGTCTTTAATTGCATATTTTAATTTATAGACCACTGCAAAAATGTACACGTGTTGTGTTCTTTCAACTCCACCTACTATCCATGCATATTTTGCCTATGTTGCACGCACATTCTTGATTCAGAGTGGGAAAAATATTATTTTTGATGCGAGGGAGAGAAGCCAAACACAAAGAACATGCAAATAAACATGACAGCTACAAAACATAAATGTAGGTATCACAATAGCTGAGAAACATAAATGTAGGCATCATGGTCCCAATTGTTTGGAGACACAACATAATTGAATGCTATACCCAAAAAATGCAACACAACCACTACTCCTACAGTTCTAAGTTGACACTATGGATCCAAAAACCATATATAGATTATTTATGTTTGTTTTTTGGATCCCATAGTGTCAACTTAGAACTATAGGAGTAGTGGTTGCATTGCATCATCTGGGTATACCACTCAATTATGTTGTGTTTCCAAAACATTGTGACCATGATGCCTACATTTATGTTTCTTAGCGGTTGTGTCCTAGGACCCCTAATGACCCTTTATGACCAAATATGACCTCTAAGAATACATCTTAGAGGTCTTAAAATGTCGTAAAGGGTCATAAGAGGCTCCTAGGAGGGGCTAGATGAGCTTCCACCTTCACATGATTGGCCCTGTTAAGTAGAGAATGTTAATTAAACTATTCTTGAAACATAATTGTAGGCATCATGGTCACATTTTTTTGGAGACAACATAATTGAGTTGTATACCTACATGGAGAGAAATTTCTGCACCTCTGATTCCAAGTTGACACTGCGGGATGGATAACAACTTGGATCTAGAGGTGCAGAAGTTGCTCTCCATCATTTGGGTATATCAGTCAATTACATTGTCTCCAAAAAAATGTGACCATGATGCCTACAATTATGTTTCTCAGAGAATGTTAAACTATTCTTAAAACAAAGAGAAGCTCAAAGAGAAGCTAGCAACAACCAAGAGAATGAGTGTGGACACTCGAAGATAAATATCAAATAGGGGGAAAGACCTGCAACAATAGAGGCAATAGTTGTAGATACAGATCAGGATATCATAAAAATCCCTAATTTAGTGTTTTAGAGAACAAACGATGGACTATGAATTAGGCATTTCTGTGATATCATCATCTAAATCTATTATTTACATTGGAATGCAGCCTGCGGATATTGATACTGCACCGGTCGAGCACGATGGAGGCATCAATTCTAATGTGAATTGTAGTACTCAAGGTATACATTTTCTATTCAAATTTTGATTAATGAATATTTAATACAAGAAAACATATTCAATTGTTTAAGGTGGTTTAGTTGTGATGATGAGATGCACCATTTAGATGTTAACTGTGGCAGTCTCTTGGTTTCAGGCAATGTAGAAAGAGAAGCCTAGTTCAATATGCAATCTCAATTCATATACATAGGATATCAGGTGGAGTTGAAAAACATAATAGGGTTGCATTTTAGATAGAGGTATTTAATTGCATATTTTAAGTTATAGACCATCGCGAAAATGTAAATGTGTTGTGTTTTTTCAACTCCACCTGCTATCCATGCATATTCTGCTTGTGTTGCACGTGCATTCTCGATTCAGAGTGGGAAAAATCTTATTTTTGATGTGAGGGAGAGAATCCAAACACAAAGAACATGCAAATAAACATGATAGCTACAAAACATAAATGTAGGTATCACAGCAGCTGAGAAACATAAATGTAGGCATCATGGTCCCAATTGTTTGGAGACACAACATAATTGAATGCTATACCCAGAAAATGCAACACAACCACTACTCTTGCAGTTCTAAGTTGACACTATGGATCCAAAAACCATATATAGATTCCTTATCTTTGGTTTTTAGATCCCACAGTGTCAACTTAGAACTACAGGAGTAGTGGTTACGTTGCATCGTCTGGGTATACCACTCAATTATGTTGTGTTTCCAAAACATTGTGACCATGATGCCTACATTTATGTTTCTCATCTGTTGTGTCCTACGACCCCTTATGACCCTTTACGACCATTTATGGCCTCTAAGAATACATCTTAGAGGTCTTAAAATGTCATAAAGGGTCATAAGAGGTTCCTAGGAGGGCCCAGATGAGCTTCCACCTTCATGTGGTTGGCCCTGTTAAGTAGAGAATGTTAAACTATTACCGAAACAAAGAGAAGCTCAATAATTTATATCTGAATACCAATTTTGTTCTTATCAAACCATCAAAACATTTAAATAGTCTTTTAAACTTCTATTAAAAATAAAATATTTAATCAACATTTACTTATAGATTTGTGTGCTTGTTTGAGTTTGATACGCAGATCTGCGTATCAAACTCAAACAAGCACACAAATCTGTAGGTAAATGAAGCTTTCTTAGTTAGTTTGATTTTTCTTGAGGCTGTGAATATACAGTACAATGAAAATGCTTTGTTCAATCTAATTGTGCTAAATAGAATAAAATAGCTAAATCAAAGCTTCATAGATTCATATATGCATACTAATTATAGACAAGCAATATATTCAACTAAAAGTAGGAATATGTTGAAAATCATGTCACATTTTTTTTTAAACAAAAGTTAGTATTGGTCAAAATTTCATCCTTTACATAGTACTAAATTCGACCAGGATGATATATGTTCGATGGTCCATTCGACAAATTTGGGTGGATAATTCGATGACAAAATGGACTAAATTCGACTACGATGCTATACATTCGATGAATTGGGGTGGATAATTTGATGACAAAATGGTCTCAATTTTGACTATCACACCAATTGATCAATGTCTTATTCTTCCAGTTCCAAGGGATTGTTGCAGTCGATAATTCAACCACTTATGGGGTCAAAATTGCAACTATTATTTACCATGTAGAAAATTTGACAAAAAAAGATCGACGACAGTTCTAGTTGCCTATTTGACCAATTGTTGTAGAAAATTTGACTAATTCTCGTGAAAATTTAAGGTAAAATTTACTAGTGCTCTTCCCCCTAGAAGTTAATTGAATTTAACTTGGAAACTAGGAAGGGGAAAGATACAAAAAAATGTAGGCAATATGGGTTTGGATCAAGGTAATAGACATGTAATCTTGAGGACAAAAAATTGAGGCCTAATTGAGCATTTAATTATGGGTTCTTATAATTTCAGACATTGTAGTAAAGTACCCTCCTAATAAGATTTCCTAATATGATTGTCGACCAAGTAATGCATGCCTCTCAATAAAAAAGATCACTCTTGGATATAAAAATAAATGACCTATAATGGATGAAACCCCTATCCATACAAAGAAAACATGACAATAGCCATTCAAAAATTGGAATGATAAGGACTGAAAACTGGTATTTTCAAGAGATTGTGAATCTTAAAACCCAGAATAAGGATTTTGAAACCAACCATCAAAGCCTATGGATAAAATTCATAATAGGGGTAAGGGCTATTCTCAGGACTTTTGTGACTCTTTTAAACTACTAGCTAGGATTAAGTGCATTGAAAAAATACTAAAGAACCTACTCAAGTATTCTATGGAAGGCATGAAATATTCTACTAGTAATCTTTGTAGGCCAGTTGATAAGCTAGAGAATAAGGAGTGGGAATCCATGTAGACTCCCGACACCACATGGAAAGGACCTGGAGCCAGAACTAGAGTGAAAAAGAATCAAAACACTTCTGCCAGCAAGGAGATCATGGGGGCTCAAGGCGAATTTAAAAAATATGACAAAACTAGAGAAGAAGATGGAAGAATCCATCTAGACTCTAAGAGGATGGTAGTTCCCGATTTTCTTTGTTGTTTCCTTTTTTTGGGTTTCCTTATTGGTATGATTTTGTTTGGATGGGGTGTTCTCTGTCCCCCTTTTTTTGTTTTAGTTGTTCTTTCCTACTATGATTATCGACTATTTTATATCAAATCTATTAAATTTCCACAATCCATGTATAATACTATATCAATTTTTGGATTCAATTGTGTAGAATTTTTTAACCATCAATGTTTCAAATCATACTACATGATCCATCATCAAGATGCTAGAGGGCAAGAAACCAAAAGATTAAACTCTATTTTGTATGTTTAAACTCTTTGGGTTTTGGGTCCCTGTAAAACCTATTTTTTCCTAATATTCAAAATAATTGGACTTGGTAAAATTTCCAAATACCAATGGTGTCAACATGTACACCAAGCTAATTAACTAGATCACCAGTCAGAATAGATTTTAGAAAAACATAATTCAAACTTTGGAAATCAAAATCATTGGAAATACATATTGAATCTACAATTAATTTCTCAAAATGCATCGCTTGCAACTCATACTTTCCTAGAAATGATCCCAAATAGAATGTTGATGATTTTTGTCAAATCTCAAGGTAGGAGTTGCTATATGTCAGTACAATGTAGGAGTGATCAACCTTCGAAGACTTGCAAAAAGATTTAAACCTTCACAATAAAAAAAATAATATTTTAGAAAATGTATTGAGATGTTTAACAATGTAAAAGATCTCTTCTTAAATAGGACATAGTAAGAGATATTAGCACTAGTCAATGAGGTGAATAGCTAGGTAAAACTACTTGCCATCTATTCATATAAAATATACTGAGGTAAATAATTAAATAATAATAAATTTTACCTTACACCTTTAAATTAGCCTATGGTGAACCTAAGCATGTGGACAAATATTATTTTACTCTAATATTTTCTATAAAAAGGTACACACCATAAAAATAAACTTCAAAGAGCTTTGAAATATGGTAATGTTATTTTAATATTTGATCTTAGGGTTTTAACATCTTCTCATTGCAAAAATGAAGTCCATTGTACTTTAGAATTCTTCCTATAATAGCTTATGAAAATTTTTAAAAATTCAAGGAGTTTATTTACATATAGCTCTAATATCATTTTGGTTCAATGGAGAAACCCCCATGTACATGAATCTATTAGCATAGAAATACAAACTTTTTGCAATTAAGAGTTGAAATGAAAAGTTTGCATATTAATACTTATAAATAACTTATAGTATTGCATAATATAATGCATCATAACCTTGTTAGAAGGTAAATAATAAAATACCTAAGACATACTAATATTTCACCATGTGTCTAAATCATATGACATTAGACAAAGGAAAAATCACCTAAGTTTACTATCAAGGTATGATTGTTAGCTATATAAAATAATTTCACACACAAATATATCTATTATAATTTATTGTTTCTTCATGGTGGAAACTAACCACTTCAAAAGAATCCCTACTCACCACCATACCACATTAAACTTTGTAGAAACTAATACACGTGTCAAAATTATAATATAAGAAATTATTTTTATTAATGTAAAATTTTATTAATCACTTAAATTGTCAACCAAAAGATATCAATATTTGAATCACCATTGTGTAGACTACCATATCTTGATTTTATTTTAAAAATATCAAATCAAATAAATATTATAATTTATTTCTTAACAAAAATAGATAAAAGTATCTCACATTGCATTATACAACTCCTCCATATCATTGAATGATTTTTTTGGCATATTTCTCTATGAGATGTGTGATATGCCAATGAGATTTCTTTTCTTGAGATTGAAAAATTAATCAACCTTTAATTAAATCCACTCCATATAATAAAACTTAATAACTTTCTAAAGAACTACTAAGAAACCCTAGATCATTTAACTTTCCATTAAAGTCTATGTTTTCCTTTGTTGAATTGCAAAAGGATATATTAACATCAAAAGGGTGATTAATAAGAGGACCAAATTCTAATTAAAATCAAGGAACTATGTAAGAAGAAGGTATCAACATCATACTTCAATTAAACATATATCTTTAAAACCTTTTAAAATTTCCATGTGATCTAATAAGTCTTTTCTCTCTCTATTTTATATCCTTCCCATATATTAGCGTTGTGGTAAAACATTAAAAGTCATTTTGGATTTCTTTCTCTAAGTTCATATACATGTAGGTTTCATCCGCATATGCTTTGATACTATTTTACGTTAAATTATTATTAGTTTTAAAATTGACCTCAAAATAATATATAAACATAAATTATGAGTTCACTTATTTGTGTACCATGACATCAAAATAATCTAAACATAGTCCACCTAATAAAAAATAAAGTAAACTATATGGGTGATAAATTTATTCAATAAGGAAATAATGGAATATTCTATGATGATCTTGGAGAATCAAAACTACATATCAGATATGTTATAGCTTTCATGTAAACTAGGGTTTATTCAAAGTCTTTTTCAATAACTCCTTTCAAACATCATATGTTATGTTTGGTGATAAAGTTTTAGAAATCTCAATGAAAATAATTATTTAATAATATAATAATTATTATAATGGTGTGAAAAATATAGTCATACAATTAGGATTTTTTTACATGTAAATAAGAAAAAATAATTTACCATAAATGAAACAATAACTTAAACAATCATTACGATCATTTGTAAGACATGTTTGTATTTTTTTCAATCCATAACTTAAGAGTATAATCTAGAATGTAATAGCAATATTCAAAATTATAAGGGAAATGCATAACCCACCTCTAGAAAAAGGTTAAAAAATAATATACACCCAAATTGAATCATATTAAAATTATTGAAAGTGAAACATATTAATATGATTAAGCTGATAGGCTTATTGTGGGCAAACTTTGTCCAAATTCTCCAAATGTCTTACCCCAAACCAATAGCCAGAACATCCCCCACAAAATTAGTGATTAAATGAAACATATTTTATGATGTTTCCCATCATATCCTTTTCACCAAAAAACAACAAGTTATAAGATGTGAAACTAATCCATTGTCTCGGTCAAAAAAAATATCATACCATGAAGTATGATGATAAAATATATCTCTAAATTTTTGAAATTCATAAAATAAATGATATTAACATGGTTGGTTGCATGGAAAGGTATCATTAGGAGAATTTCCACCCTCCACCTATCCATCCTCTTCCTTGAGGTGAGGTAAAGTGTGAATTCACATATAAACTTCTCTACTTTCTTTGAACAAATGCTCTTTTTACCTTGAATCTAATCTAACTTTTTGAGGAAACCAACAAAATTCCCTTTGTTTTCTGAATACTAGTCTTTCTACTTTTATTTTGTAGTTGATTTTCATCAAGGGAAATTTTTAAGACTAATTAACTCATTTGTATAATGTAGGATAAAGATAAGTTGAAATATTAATACTTGGAAGAAGGTTAGATGAGATTCAGAACCCACAAAATCTGATTATTCTCTATATAAACAAGTATGTCATGTGATGTCAATATTCCTACACAAGGGACATGAATGTAATCCATTTTTTAGTGTAAAGTGGTACTATCTTGTAGGGGAGAATTCCATATGAACATGATCAGCCTTAACCACCCAAGATCCTTTATGTTCCTACTCTATTTTGTTGTATATTTGCTATTTTATTTTTGGAGTTCATTTTTGTTGAAAGGATATTTCTTAAGATTAGTTTGTATAATCCAATATGTAGATAAAAATAAGTTAAAAGTGATACATATAAGAGGATCATATAGGATTGGAAATTTGGCAAATCCGATTAAGCTTGTAGACAAGATCCATAATACTGATATGTTATTAATTATTTGAGTGATACCCAGATGTTATTACTTGTTTGGGTGATAGAGAGATGATATTTTCTTAACATTTAAATCGATTTAGGGAAATACCCAATTTTTTGTGTAAATTGTTAAGCTAGATTTTATAAGCTTTTATCTGGAGAACACCTAAGTATGAGTTTTAAGTAATCTATAAAGAAGTTATGTAGACTTTTTATTTGGGAAATGCCCAATTTTGAAATGCCATAAATTGACTAAGCCTTTGGAATTTAAAGCTTCTTTCCACATGGTGTTGTATACTATTCAACATATCTAGTTGAGACTTATAAATCTTCATATTATGTTATAGGATTTTTTATAGTTTATTTGGGTAAATTTCATTATAGTCTTCCATTATTTTTTAAAGTGGATTTGTGTTTAGGATGATTTTTTTTTATGGATTCTTTTGCATTCCTCTATGATGATTTTGGTTGTGTACTTATAGACTGACATGTATGCCCTTTTTAAAGACCATGTAAGTATTGATGAATAGTGCAAACACTAATCACCAAACTACATCAATGAAATGAAATGTAAAAGTAAAAGTATTAGAGAGAATGTAAAAGTAGACAAAAAATGAAATGTTAGAGAGAATGATTCAAAGGTTATAGTCACATTGAACATGTTTGAGTAAGATTTTTTTTTAAATGTATTTTCGAGATCTCTTAAGAAACTCTCAAGAAAACATAATCTTTTTCTAGCATTCTCCTTGCGTGCTGCAGAATAAGAGCTTGGAAAAATAATATACACAATCATGAAAGGGCCAAAGATAGAGGGATTCATTCAAATGTTGTAATCACCATGCTATAACTGCCAAAATGAGCATCATATACAAAATGTGGAAGCATAGACAAGGCATGGGAATTACTTGATTCCAACTTCAAATAAATATATTCTCATAAAATAATGATTGCAAGGATTCACACACTTCTGAAATGATAGCTTCCTTATAATGTTGGTTATTGTTTCTTTTTCTTGCCCCATCTATGTTCAGTTCTACTTAGACATTATGTAAAGTAGATAGTTACACAGCCACACCAGATTCCTTCTAATCCATGAATTCTATGTTGCTAGGCTTCTCGAAAAGTGTTGGTGAACTCTTCATTTTAGGATGAGCCCCAAGGGATCTAACCACTCTACAATTGGATAGAAAAATATCATACTCCACACTCCCATCTTGAGATTTTCAAATTGATAGATATTTGATGGCTTAAGACACAGGGATATGCAGATGGACAATTGCCCGATGACATTTTTCTATCATATTTCATTTCAAGCTTCATGGTCTTGTACTTGATGTATATACATGATGTATATTGTACTTTCATGATGTAGTGATGCATGAGAACTTATTTGACATAATTTTTATATTTGATACTTTCATTTTATATGGATAAACTTTGTATATTCAATAGTATGGTCTACTTCACATGTTTGAAATTATAGACTTGGTCATTGATAAATATCAATCGATAGTTTGGGTTAAATCTTTGTATTAACCTTTATGAGTTAAATGTTTTTTTAAGTTGACTAGTCTATTAAATAAAAATTACTTTGTCATTTCTTTTGTATTATTCCAATCATTTTGCACTTTGATGACATGGCATTGATGAGAGAATTTTAGTCTTTACAAGTGGTATTAGAGCTATGTTTTGTTGGATATTGCTAATGCATTAGGGAGATTATTGGATACATTTAATATGTTTAATCACTACGTTGAGTGATGTTGGAATTACTATTGTTTTTATTCATGTTTTGTCACTAATGTCAATATATATTTATATGAAGAGAACATGTTGGTTATTATAGTGTATAGATAATGTACGGATGATTCAAAATGTGTGAAGTTATTTGTGTGAGGAAGGTGTTGTGATCTTATATCTAAGATCACAGGATGTAATATTTCATATTGGCTAAGTTACACAAGATTTGGTGAAGAATGGTTACTGGATAGTGACAGTGGAAGTTAACAAAGTAAGTCTCTGAGTTTTGGGTATATCTTACAGGCGATCATGATTTAGTGTATGCAAGCTTAAGGGATTAAAGATAGGGTATTGAAGAATGTTCGCTGATCTTAGCAAGGTATGAAAAGGAAGATGATGTCAGTTTGGCGTGTGTTCAGGAAATGACCTATTTGGAAGCTAACTTTAGAGTTGTAGCATGTATCATGAATGGAAAACATCATTTATAGATGTTGGTCCTTAATTATTGAATTGTAATTGTTTTATACTTGTTTTAGACACTGTGTGTATCCTAGCAAGGAGTTATGTAATCATTTGTATATTAGAAAATCCTAATTGGTTGGCCTGATCATTTATTTTGTAATAGGGTATATATGTAAGATCTTTTCTTTTTAAAAGATATGGTAGAATGGATCTGATGTAAAAGAGGATTGTGGAAGCTACGAGCTTTTTTCTGTTGGATGTAGACAAGAGGATAATTTATATATACTTCATTGGAACTGATCAAGCAAAGAAAGTTTCTATCAGACAATTCAAAGATTATGTATTTATTTACATACACTTCTGTTGCGAATAGTAAGTCCTGAAGGTGGACATAACCTTGTTTTGGCAATGAGCCTACCTTATTTCTCTTGACTCCTAACAGGGTCTATTCTCTAACAAGGACTATGTACTATAATGTTTTAATCAGCTTCTAATAGGGCTAGATCTTCTAGCAAGGATACTATACTCTCATTACATCATTAGTGGGTGTTAATTCCCACCGAGGTTTTACCTTTAATAGGGTTTCCTCAATGAAAAATATTATTTTATTGTGTTGGAATTCATTATATTCATTTGATTTGGTATTGCTGCTATTCAAAGTTTAGAGTTTAATAATATGTCATACAACTGATTCACCCTTCCTTATAGTTGTCTGGGTGGATTTTTATTCCTAACAATTGGTATCAGAGCTACTGGTCCCTAGAGAGAAAGCTTAACAACTTGAGGTGATCTTGGAGATGACATTTTATAAGAAGGATAGTCCAAAATTTGATCCTAAAAACTTTGACAGCTAGAATAACAAGATGCAAACTCATTTTCTATGTTTGGACATCGACTACTAGATGATTACAAAGAATGAAAAAATTATGAAGGCTTAGGATGAATTAGATAAAGTTGTTAGGAATGAATGCTAAAGTGTTTGGCAACCATTCTGTAGCAGTTGTTGTGGCATTCATGACTATGATTGTCATTGATGTGAACACAGTGATTTACCAAAGACTTGTAGAGAAGCAGACAGATTTTGGATTAGCACACGTGGGTTATTGCAGTTGGAGCTATGCAATGTTGAGGGTTTACTCTTTGATCAAGAGGTTCCCTAGTCAACATATCTTGTGTCATTGTGTTATTGTGTATGAATATATTTATATGGTTGGTAATTATATTGCTTATATGGTTTAATGATGTTGAAGATGATAAAAGTTATAATTATCTAATAATTGATTCACCCCCCCCCCCCCCCCCCCCCTCTCAGTTATCTTGGTGGACTTTAATTTCTAACAAAAGCTACTGGTGATGAATAGAAGATATTTTCATATAACATGGTTGTAAGGGAAGTATTTATCAACGCACTCTCTAAAGGATAATTTACTGAAGTTAAAGATTTGGATTCGGCACACAAGATTTTGATAAGATTAGAAGCATTGTATGAAGGAGACACATTTACCAAGAAAGTGAAGTTATAGAACTGGAAAAAAAGGATGGAGAAGCTACAAATGAAGGGTGATGAAAACATTAGGGATTATGTACAAAGACTTACAGAGTTTTTTATTGGAATCAAAAAATTCTGGAGGCACCTATGAAGAGGAAGAAGTCATTATGAAGATCCTTAGATCATTCATACCTATCTACAAGACCAAAGTTTAGACTATAGATGAAATTATACCTTTAACTCCAAACTTTAGCAGAGAAATGTTGATTGCAAAGATAACTACCTTTGAAGATGTAGAAATGGGAGATTTTGTACCTAAAGTTGAAACAACATTTAAGGCATCTACACACAAGAAGATAATATCTGCACTTTCGAGCACTAGAAATGAGAACATAAAAGAAGAGCTTGGTGCATATGCTGATGAATGGGAACATATACAAGAAGAGGAAAGAAAGCTAGATGAACTTGTTGCACTAATATCTAGAAGAGAAAAGAAAGGTAAGGGTAAATTTGAAGGAAAGTTACCTTTGAAATGTTTTCCATGCAATAAGGTAGGTCACTTTGCATCTAGATGTCCTACAATAGTACCTAAGCACAAACCTAATTTTTCCAAGCCTAAGTATCCAAAGGATAAGGAATGTTATTATGAAAGTGAAGGTATTTCAGATGATGATGATTTGGATTAATGGAGATTGGATTTATTGCTATTAAGGATGAAAAATTAGTACATGAAAAATCTTTAGTATCACATGTTGATAAGAAATCTGAATGGGTTATAGATAGTGGTTGCTCACATCATATGACTAAAGACAAAAGAAGAAGTTTTTAAACTAATGAAATATGATGGTGGTGTTGTAAGATTCAGGGACAATGTTCTTAAACCTATCATAGGAGTAGGATCTATTTCTTTAGATGGAAGGACTAATACTGATATTGTATTGCTTGTTGATGGACTTAAGCATAACTTGTTGAGTGTTGGACAACTGATGGATAAGGGATATCAATTAAAGTTCATTGATTTGCAATGTCTTATCATAGGTAAGATAGGAAACTTGATTGTATCTGGTACTAAATCTAGAGGTAATGTATTTGAGTTAAATACACCTGAAGCTTCTTATATTGTTATGAAGATAGATGACAATTGGTTATGACACATAAGATTTTGTCATCTTAATTTTGATAATATTGTGAGTGAAAGCTTGAATAATGCAATAAGAGACCTTCCAAAGATTGTGAAACCATCTAACACCATATGTAGAGAATGTGTTATGAGAAAATAGACTAGAAGTAGCTATAAAATTAAATCATATACAACAAAAGGAAAGTTGGATATGTTACATACAGACCTATGTGGACCTACAAGGACAAGATCATACTATGGTGAAAGGTAGTTTATACTTTTTGTTGATGACTTTTCTAGAATGATATGGATCACTTACTTGAAAGACAAATCAAAAGCCTTTGACAAATTCAAGATATTCAAAGAAAAAGTAGAGAATGAATCAGGTCTAAAGATAAAATGTTTGAGATTATGTTTGGCTTATGATGCACATAAAGACTTCAAGGTATATTAGATGGATGTAAAATCTACATTTTTGAATGGGGATCTTAAAGAAGAAGTTTATATAGAACAACCTGATGGATTTCCTATATTCAAAGAATGCAAGTTGAAGAAGGCACTATATGGACTGAAGCAAGCTCCAAGGGCTTTCTATGCAAGGTTAGAAAAATACAAGTACTTCACCTTGGGTTCAAGAAAGGTAATGCTGACAGTAACTTGTATTTAAGAGCTAGTGAAGATGCAATTCTGATAATAGAAGTTTTTGTTGATGATATTATTTTGGAGGCAATGATGAAATGTGTAAGAAAGTTCCTAAAGAAATAGAAAATGAATTTGGGATGTCCATGATAGGTGAAATGAAATTATTTCTAGGACTACAAATAAATTAGAACAAGAATAAGATTTTTATTTCTCAAACTAAGTATCTTAAAGAAATGTTAAAAAAGTTTGGAATAGAAGACTATAAACCAGTTGGTACACCCATGGTGACTGGTCATAAACTAACAAATAATTATTACATAAAGAGTGTTTTTCAGACCAAGTACAAATCAATGGTTGGTGGATTACAATATCTGACTCACACCAAATATTGCTAATGTGGCTAGATATTAGGCAGAACCTAAAGAAACACACCTAGCTATTGTAAAAAGGATATTTAGATACCTAAAAGGAAAAATGGAATATGGCCTATGGTATGATAGAAATGATTACTTTGAACTACATGCTTATACTGATGCTGATTAGGTAGGGAATATTGAGGAAAAGAAGAGTACTAGCGGTGGTGTATTTTTCCTTGAGAAAAAGTTGGTGTCATGGCTAAGTAAAAAGAAAGATTTTATAGCTCAATCTACTACCGAATTTGAGTATGTTGATGCTGCTATTGACTACACACAAATTATTTGGATGAAAAAAATGATGAAATATATTGGAATAAATTTTTTTGAACCAATGGTTATCCATTGTGATAATACCAGTATAGTAAACATGTCAAATAATCTTGTGATGCATTCTAAAAGTAAGCATATTACTATTAAGTATCACTTCTTGAGAGATAAAGTGGCAATGAAGGAAATAAGATTAGAATACATTAGCACAAAGGAACAAATAGTAGATATCTTTACAAATTCTTTTTCAAAAGATTCCTTTGAGTATCTCATAGGTATGCTTGGGGTACAGGCCCCTCCTAGTGAGAATTAAATGATGTAGGGATGCATCAGTCCAGTGATTTTTAGAGCCTTATCATATTATAGACTTGATGTGTGGATCTACTCCTTGGGGGGGATGATCATTGAAGATAGTTGTTGAAGACAGATGATAACTTATTGTACCCTTTTCCATTGTTGTCAAAGGGGGAAAGATACTATGTGAAAATCCTATGGGAAAGAGACTATGTGGTAAAGGTACTAAGAGAATACTTTTGGGTTGATAGATTTTCCCATATGTTTCCATCAAGCCAAAGGGGGAGACTGTTGGATATTTCTAATGTATAGGGGAGATTGTTGGATAAATTTAATATGTTTAATAACTATGTTGAGTGATGTTGGAATTACTTCTATTGTCCTTCGTGTTTTGTCATTGATGTCAACACATGTTTCTATGAAGAGAACATGCTGGTTATTATAATGTACGGATATTGTACGGATGATTTAGAACATGCAAAGTTAGTTCTATGTATAGGAAGGTGTTATCTATTATATCTAAGATCACATGATGTAATATTTCATATTGGCTAAGTTACAAAAAATATAGTGAAGACTGGTTACTTGATAATGATAGTGGAAGCTAACAGAATAAGTCTAAATTATGGGTATATCTTACAGGTGATGAGGATTTAGTGTATGTGAGCTTAAGGGATGACAGATAGGGTACTAAATAATGTTTGCTAATCTTAGAAATGTACAAAAAGTAGGATGATGTTAGTTGTGGCGTATGTTATGGAGATGACCTATTTGGAAGCCAACTTTAGAGTTGTAGCATGTATCATGAATGGAGAGCATGATTTATAGGTGTTAGTCCTTAATTAATAAATTATAATTGTTGTATACTTATTAAAAGATATCGTGTGTATCTTAGCAAGGATTTATATAATCATTTGTATATTAGGAAAGCCTAATTGGCCAACCTGATCATTTATTTTGTAATAGGATATATATGTAATATGTTTTCTTTTGAAAAGATATGGTAGAATGGATGTGATGTAAAAGAGGGTTGTGAAAGCTACAAGCTTGTGTCTGCTTGATGTAAAGGAGAGGATTATTTATATACTTCATTGGAACTGATCATGCAAAGATAGTTGCTATCAGATAGTTCAAAGATTGTGTATTTCTGTACATACACCTATGTTGCAAACAATGAGTTCTGAAGGTGGACATAACCTTCTTTGGGTAGTGAGCATACCTTATTTTTCTTGAATCCTAATAGGGTATGTCCTCTAACAAAGACTATGTACTGTAATGTTTTAATTAGCTCCTAACAGGGCTAGATTTTCTAACAAGGATACTATACTCTCTATACATCATTAGTGGGTGTGAATTCCCACCAGGGTTTTACCTTGAACAGGGTTTCCTCGATAACAAAGATTGTATTATTGTGTTGGCATTCATTGTGTTCATTTGATTTGGTCTTGCTTCTATTTAAAGTTTAAAGTCTAATAATCTATCATACAACTGATTCACCCCCCCCCCCCCCCTTTTCAATTGTATTCATTGACTGTTATTCCTAACATGTTTAAACTCTAGGGCCTTAATCTACCATTACTTTAAAGTTACATAAACATAATTTCTATGGGATTTAATTTGTCAACATGAAAACTAAAATTAGTAACATGGTTAGAACTAGAAATGGATGGAATAATGACAATCAAAATCATAGGGTATATCAGACCTTATCCCAATTGAATAAAAAAGGGATCCTCTTGTAGTAGAAAGGTAATCCTATGAATCATCTTGAGTGGGATTCAAGGGGTACAAAAAATGAAAACTAGAAAATGAGGAAGCATAGAGGAAGAGGAAATAATATCTAGGATTGTAGACTCAGAGGAAACAAGAAGAGGATTAGATTCTAGAGGTATAGAGGAAATAGGAAGAGGATAGGATGAATGAGGAATAGTTGAAGAGAGACACAAAGAATAGGGTTTCTTACGTAGCCAATAATAGGGGAAAAATTATAGAAGAGTTGAGAAAAGACCTCAAGAAGGTTTTTCCTCCTACTGTCAATGGTAAGACCATTGGTGATGATATTGAGGCTTGAATTATTTCCATGGAGAAGTTTTTATATGTTCATGATCTTGTAGGTGAATCTAGTGCTATGTGGGGTGCTTTCTAGTTGACTGGAGAAGCTTCCACATGGTGGAAGAATGAAATGGTGGAGAAGAGATTGCAACCTAGAGAGATTACATGAAAGACATTCTTTCATCTTTTTCGCAAGAGGTGGTTAGCACAATTATACTATGACTATAAAGTGGTTGAGCATATGAACTTGATTTAGGGTGTTTTATTTGTTACAGAGTATCATGAGAGGTTTTATCATTTGGTAAACTATGTTCCTTAGTACCTATAAGATGAGTCATTTAGAACTTGCAAGTTGAAATTATTAGGTTATGTCCTAAGATAGGTTTAAAATTTAATATGCATGAACCCAAAATAATAGATTTTTCTTTCTGGAAGATCTTGAGACAAGAAAAAAAAATGAAACAGATGCCAACAATGAGAAAAAAATAGATAACTAATGCTCCCCAAGGTTTTAAGAGGAAATTTCAAGATAATAAAAATAAAGATAATGGACGTTAGCAATTTGGATCATGAGAGGTAAAGGTTGAGATAATTTTTGAACAAAGTCCAATAATAACACTCGAAATCAAACTAGGGGTAACAAAAGGTATGGAAATAACAAGAATTAAAACATGAGGAACAATCCTAAGGGTAGATAGGTACCTAAAGATACTGGTAAACTTATTGGTCATGATGTTTTCATTTTTATAGATATTGGAGCTACTGAATGTTTTTTAGATCCTAGAGTTGTATCTAGATTATATATTAGAGTAGTATGTATGGCTGAACCTTGGATGGTAGAATATGGAAATAGTGCAAAGCGTAGGGTGGATCAGTGTTTAGCTTGATGTAAGTCAAAACTTCCAATTTTTCTAACATAAGTGAACCTTTATTTAGCACCATTGGGCTCCTATGATGTCATTTTTGGTATCAACCAGTTAATTAGGCATAAGGACATAGTAAACTATAGAGACAAATCAGTTGAATGTCTTGATGATGTAGGGAAACCTACAATTGTTTGGAGTGTGAAAAGATCCATTGAGTTTAGAAATATGTTTTCTATGTAGTTAAAAAAGAAAAAGATGAAGGGGTACATGATGTATGTAGTATATGTGAAGGATCTTAGCACTCCTAGTTTGGATGATTATCATATACTATAGGATTTATAGGATGTCTTTCCAGAGTATTTACCTAAATTACCTCAAATAGGGAATTTGAAATCTCAAGTGATGTGATGCATGGAACCGAGACACAATCTAAGGCTCTATATAGAATGACTACTATAGAGATGTATAAATTGAAAGTATAGTTGTAGGAACTTTTGGATAATGGGTTCATATTCCCTCATGTATCACCATGGGGAGCCACAATGATCTTTATAAAGAAAAAGGATGGTACCTTATGATTATGCATTGAATACAAAATAATTAAAATAAGGTAACCATCAAGAATAGATACCATGTCCCTTTGATAGATGAACTATTAAACTTGAGCACAACCTATCACCCTCAGACAAATGAGAAAATAGAGAGATTCAATAAAATGTCACAGGATTTTCTTTGCATGTACTGCATGGATTAGAAATGCAAGTTGGAAGAGTATATTATCTTGGTAGAGTTTATGTATAATAAATATTTCCATTCTTCTTTGGGTATGGCACCTTTTGAGGCTCTATATGGGTGAAAGGGTCAAACTCCTATTAGTTGACTAAAAATTGAGCACAAGATCATTATTGGTCCTGATATGTTGAGAGAGATGGAGGATTAGATGAATTTGGTTCATAGTCAGATGACTGAAGCATTTGATCAACAGACAAGCTATGCGGATAAGAACCACGCTATCAAATAATTCCATGAAGGTGAGAAGGTTTTTTGGAAGTGAGGCCTCATAAGAGCTCAATTTCATTTGGAAAGTCTTCCAATCTTGCACAGAGATATGTCAGGCCCTTTGATGTGTTAGAGGTTATCAAACCAATTTATTATAGACTTTTTTAACACCCACACTAACCGAAATATATAATGTATTTTGTGTTTCTTTAATGAAACCCTATCATCTAGATATATCTCATATATTAGATTGGTGTGCATTGCAAGTTCAGGATCTAAGGGTGGTGATAGTGGATTCTACCCAACTCATTGATTGACATACCATTTGATTACATGATGGATATTTTCTATAGTATAATGTCCAATGGGATCAATTCTGCATTGATAGTGCTACTTGGGAAGATGTGGAAGAGACACATAGATCATTTCCATAGTTATTTACATAAACATTACATCTATTATTTCAATTTTATTTATGTTTTATGTGTGTGATGTGATCTTTTTGATATCCTTTCATAAGACATCAAGTCAACATCTCTTCCTAGTGGGGAGGGATGTCACAACTCAATCCTGGTATACTACTCTCTTTCAAGAATTCCTAATGACGTTTTGGACTTTGGTTGACTTGGTGGGGTATGTCTCAACCAATGTCAATATGGTTGTTATGATAGACATGTTAGTCTTCATTTTGGATGTTTTCAATCTATGGATGATTACTATGATGTTTTTGATATAAAAAGCAGCAAGAGGGTGCTAGCCTGAGGAACAAAGGACTAGTAGCACATTAATAGCACATTAATGGAACTAGTCAAAGTAGATATAATATTTTAATATTATAATCACCAAGTCTAACTCTACCCCTATCAAAAACATAAACCACAGTACTGATCAAGAGAATTAAACTAGAGTACTTAAAATGAATAGTAGCATGTAAACTATCAGTTATAAGCTGTACAGTGCTGAACATAAAGATATAAAAACTAAAATTAATCCCAACCACAAAACAAGGGATCCTAGGGCTAAGCCCAGTCAAAATTAACCAACACATGGAAACCAAAAATTATTTCTTCCCACCCAAGTGCTTAGACAATAGGGTCCTAGCCCACTCTTCTTGCAGAAATAGGAAATGGTCCTTGTTGTGCTCATTCACTTCCAGACTATCACCCGCTAGCTTTTCCTGCACATGACAGAGGGTCGTAGCCGAAGCATGCATGACCTTCAAGGAAAATTTGTTGGTCATCATGCATTGGTTCATCAGATCTTGTATATTTTTCTTGATCTCTCCAATATCTTTGTTCAAATTTGAGAACCTCTTTTGGAGAGTGCCTTTGAATTTTTTTTTGTCCTCCAGGGCCTCGGTATTGTAATCAGAGGTGGGGGGCTTGTCATAGGGTTTATGAGAAGGACTCAGCGGTGGGGTAGGGATATTGGGGGTTTCCATGGTTTTCTTGAGGTTGGGTAAAGGATTGTTACCAGTCCTAGGGGGACTCATATGATCATCCGAGGACCCATTCATGGACTCAGTGGTTTGGGAGTCTTTTTTAGTCATGGAATGCTCTTTAGAGGCCATTTCCAACAACCTAGTTTTAAATTGTTACTTGGAAATTCTGCTTGACCTCCTACGAACCGAGCCACTCAAGTCCACCACCAAACTAACCTGGCTCTCCATCATTCTCTATCTTTTGGGCCTACATTTGGTCTTAGGAGTACTGTAAGCCTCCTTCCTATCTTTATTCTCCATAGACTCAGAGACATAAGAATCCTCCTAGCCCTCCTTCCTATTGAAAGGGTTTTTAACACATTTTTTGCAGGTTCTACCCTCTTTAGTACCCAGCTCAGACTCCTGGATGACATGGATGGACTGGGAGGAGGAATGGGTGGGATTTTCAATTTTGGCTAGGGAATCCTCCTAGGTCATCTCTTGGATAATCAAGGGGGGGGTTGGGGCACCGGGTAGATAGCTTTGTGAAACTAGTAAATGCAAAGAAGGAGGCCCTGATGGAGGATAGGTATTGGCTTATTAGGGTTGTCCTTAATATCAAGAATATTACTCTCTATGGAGTGAAAGAGATAGAAAGGAATGGAAATTAAATCCTTGTTTCTAATGTGATTTAGGAACGGTAAGTGGTAGTAGTAAAAAAAATGAACTTACCTTCTAGCGTTAAGTATTTCATCACTATGAGGCAAATTTTTGGCCAAAAGTCCAACAACATCTCCCTGTTGAAGCCCCCTTGTTTTTCACCGGCAGCACACCATCCTTGAAAAACTAGTTGAGGCTGGTAGGGTTGGGAGTCCAACTAGTTTTTTTGTATTTCATCCCCACCATAGAAAGCCTAGTTGCCTTAGTTATAACCTCTTCATTCAGCTAGAAGTGGAGGCCTCCAACAGAGACACTCCTATTGTTCCAAGATGACACGAACTATTTGGAGATTTGTTCATCATGCCCACCCTTCATTCTCTCCAAAAAACCCCATATGCCACTTTCTTTGCAATAATGAGTCACCAACGCATTAGAGGTGAAAGATTCATCAATTTTATTAGGCTCAATGCGGAGAGTGTTTCCTCCTATTTCAAAGCTCAGCCCCTCCTAGGCTAGAATATCCTAGAAAACTAAGATTCGAGTGTTTTTGCAAACCTTAAAAAACCTCTTCTTTTTGTAAAGCCTTTTCGTGGAAGGATTATACTTAAAATGATGGCTTTGAGAATTTTTTCAGAAAATAGGCTCTGTACCACCAGATCTAACAGATCTCCAGGTGCCATTAATAGCTATAATACCAAGGACACACTTGTTGTCCTTATTAGCCAAGTAAGCCCTCTGATTCAGATAGCTCCTAGTCCACACATTTAAAAGGTAATGATGATTCTTTATGGGAATTTGGGTTCTCCTTTCCATAATCACAAAAAATAGTGGAATATGCTAGCACGTGATCCAGTAAGGATTCACAATGAATATGATAGCTTGGCACATTTAAACAATGATATTCATTTCACCCCCAATGATTTTCTAAGTCATTAGAGGTAAATCACTAACCACCCTCTAACTATTGAGTGTGATTTATTTTAGGCCCATTGCTGCCATTGAGTCAGCAACTGAATTCCCTTCTCTGTACGTTTGAACCATAGTGGTGCACTAGAAGCTATTGATTAACTCACTGATCTCCATAATACTAGGTCTAGCCCACCACCCCACACTAGCACCACTTTTGATGGCATCAACAACCACTATGGAATCCCCCTCAATTTCTAGCTTCTTGACATTCATTTGTTTTGTGAATTTAATCCCCCAGAGAAGGGCCATTGCTTTTGCCAGGGTGATAGTGTAGTTATTGATCGGCCTAGCATAAGCTAGTAGGAAAATGCCTCTGTGATCTCTCAGAACACCACCCCCTGCTTGGCCAATATTATTTTCCACCCCATCAAATTTTAATTTGGTTCATCCTCTAGGAGGGGTGGGCCATCTGGTAGCTTTTCTAGCTATCCTTTTAGCATCATCAAACCTCGAGAAGCCATCAACGATGTTCCATCTATTAGAAATTCTCACCTCCCAGGAAATAGGATAGGGGGGAAGCTTCTATTTAGCCATCCTGGCATTCTCACACAGAAGCTTAGTTCCAATATGGAGGGAGTTCTCAGAATGGTTACTCTCCTCTCTGAAGAGCCTGTTGTTCCTTTCCTTCCAAATGGCCCAGTAGATGTAAGGGGGTAGCATATGCTAGAGGAGTTGGAGCAAGGGGGACTGGAGGGAGATCTCTAGTTGTTAAATTAATGCAATTCTCTACCCATGGCCCACAAAATACCTAATTTTTTGATAACCTCTTGTCAAATTCTAGTGGCATAATCATAGTGGATGAATAAGTGGTTCATCATTTCCTCCTCCTTCTTACATAGGACACATCTATTTTCCATGGAGAATCCCCTCTTTATAAGATTATCCTAGGTTAGGATCTTACCATGCATTAGAGTCCACTAGAAAAAGTTTATTTTGGGTGTGAGGTAGGGGATCCGCACCTTCTTCCAGTCCCCCGAGTTACTTTCCTCCTTCAGAAGTAGATTGTAAGTATATTTAAGAGATAAGGTACTAGCTTGGGTGGGGACCCAAATAATAGAGTCATCAAGCCCCAAAATTTTGACATTATTCATGTTTTCCATGAGATCCTTGGCCAAGTGTTTTAGGTTTGGTCTATTCCTTAATCGATTAGGTATATCCTTCCAATCCCTACCAGTAATGTAGTTGGAGACTCTATTACCTAGGATAGGTCTAAGATAGTCCATAAGAGGTTTGAATCTCTAGCCCAGGTTAGGTTGTTTCACAATCCAGTGGTCATTCCAAAATTTGATGGATCTCTCATTTCCAATTTTCCAAAAAGCTCCTTTAGATAGAAGAGTCTTACATTTACATATGTTCATCCAGAGTTTGGATCCACTTGGGAGATCACTATTTTGGAACATCTACCTATAGGGATGTCCTTGGAGGTACTTGGCTTCCATTAGTTTGCACCAATCCACCTTTCCTTCTATGAGCTTCCAAGCCACTTTCATGGTAAGGGCTTTATTCATCAGACCAATTCTTCTTAGTCCTAGGCCACCCATTCTTTTCGAGAGGTAGATAGTGTCCCAATTGACAAGAGACATCCTCTTCTTATCTTCAGAACCTACCCATAGAAAGGTTCTCTGAATCCATACAAGTTTGTCAGCCATGTTGCCTTTGATTTTAAAGAGGGATAGGAACTAAACAAGGATCCCTTGGAGAGTGGAGGCCACAAGCTGAAGTTTGCCAACATTGCTTAAAATATTCCCCTTCCAACTAGCAAGTTTCTATATCATCTTAAAATGAAAGTAATTCCATCTTGATAGGTTTAGCACCCTCTTTTAGTACATGTATCATTATAGATTTTCATTTAGGATGCATTTTGCTCTCATCTTCTTCATTATAGGTGAAATTAGGGTTAGGATCCTGGAGATTCTCCTTAATTTCCCTCTTCCATGGCTCTATTTTCTAGGTAGGACTTAGAAATAGGTCCTCCTAGCCTTCATCATGGCAATCATTGGATTTTATGTCTATCCTTGACATTCTGTCACATGTTCTGGCATCAGTTCTAGGTTTCTAGGCATCCCCGGGACCTCCTAACTTGGTTTTGAGTCAATCTAGGACCAAAGTCAAGGTCGAGGTCAAACCTGACTAGGTCAGGATCAAGCTCGAACCAAACTAGGTCAGGATTGAGCTCAAACCTAACTAGGCTAGGTTCAACCTCAATCTTGCCCCCTTCCTTCAAATCTCCAATTTCCATGATTTCCGTGCATCGGGCTTTTGGGATATTTATTTTCCTACATCCGAGTTCACCATTTCAGGTTTCAGGATGGTAAATCCTCTAATTTCATTTAATCTAGGTATATATTCTAAAGGTTAGGACCTAACTAGGATTTAATTCTCCAAGCTAGCCCCTCTAGAGGAGTGTGCTCTAGTTCTCTATAGAAGGAGGCCTTCCTCTCTAATTTTGATCATCAAGTTTTGTTTGAACATTTCATCACAAGCAATTGCAAGCTCTCAAGTGCAAGCAAGAATTCAAGCAAGCAAGGAATTGTGAAGGTGCAAAATGGCAAGAGGATGATGTAGAAGATCAAGCCATTGGTGAATTCATATTTGGAGCAAGAGAGATCACTCCTTCTTTGATCCATCATTATCAACTTTCAAGCATTCAAAGATTCAATCATGGAGTAGCAATTATGGATTGTGAGTTTGGTAGAAGTACTTTAGCCTTGGGGGCTTCGTATGCTTTTCTATCTCATTCAAATATATGCACTATTGTTTCATACATATTCATGCTAGGGTTTTGATCTAGAGGATTAGATCTTGGCATTACACTTTCAAATACATACACACACATATTCTATTTCAATCAACTATTCGTGGAGGTGGAGATCACCAAAATGGGGGTTTGACTAAGGCAAAACCCTATATAGCCACCCAAAAAACTCCCATTTTTCAGATATCTACATTTGTTGTTTTAAGAATCAGATGACAGATTTGAGTACCCTTTTCGCCGAACTTCTGGGATCTGTGAAGGGAATTAGAATTGGACTTCATATAAAATTTTTAGTATTTGACCTTTTAAGAGGGTCAAACTTAACCTGAGCCATCTTGGAGAAAGATTTATGGGTTTTCTCCATCTCAACATTTCCAGTTCAGAATAAGTTGTAGAATTGCTTGAAAGTGTACATGGACTTCAGAAAATAGGTATTTACAAATCAATTTCATGATGAGGTATGTATCTTGACCTTGTTAATTTTCAAGTATTTCTAGATCTACTTAGGTTATTCCAATTCCAATTACAATTCAAATGAATAAGTGTTGAATGTTAGATAAATTGCTATGTTTCCATTTTAACCATATTTATTTTGGTGAACCCATTTACAACAACTCTTTCTTTTATGGTGTTAGAGTTAAATCTTGTATGCTTATAAGATTAGATTTCTTTCTTGCATTTATATTTCAAAAATCCAAAAAAACCAAAAATTGCAAAATTCCTTTAAAAATACAAAAATATTTACATGCTTTTAGTACTTTCTTTGTATTCAACATGTATGATTCTTGTTTTGAGTACTTTGATGAGGCTTTTATTGTACAAGAGGATAGATTCCCTAACAAGGTACATGGTAGTGAGGATGAAAATGGTTCGAATATGATCTCCATGGATCCTATTCCTATTTCACTCTCCTCCACAACCTCTCCAATTGACCTTTACCATAGGGTGTGTACATGGTTACCTTCATGTCCCACTATTTCCCACATTGACAAACCTAAAATGATATATCCTACACCTTTGATGATGGTAAAAGGATGTCCTCGTATAACAATTAGGGGAAAACCTAGAGATCCTTTGGATTTCTTTGATAACACGAATTCCATTTCACATGCTTATCCCACATGGAATAACCCTCAACCTACTGTTCCAATTTCTTTACCTCCTTCTGAACCTATGCTTCCTCAAGCACCTAGGTATCCATCTATCTTTAAGGAGTACAACTTACCTGACCAATTACATGCTACTCTTGCTAAGATATCTTTATGGGAGTTACTTCAAACATCCCCGACATATCATGAGGCATTTCAAAAAGTTCTATCTACTCTTCCTACTTCACCTCCTAATCAAGAGAAAATTCATTCCATTTTGGATTGTATGCATACTATGCCTTTTGTACCTCCTATCATGTTTTTTGATAATGATTTACCTTCCTTAGAGGTGCATAATCAATATGATGCTCTTATGGTCATTGTCTCTATTAATCAAAGTATCATTCGAAGAACCTTAATTGATAATGGATCCAGACTTAATGTTTGTAGCATGGATATGCTCAATGCAATTAAAGTTGATTTATCTACTATTCAACTTGATAATGTTCCTATACATGGATTTTATAATATTGCAAAAAGAACTTTGGGCATTATTACCTTGTTAAAGTAGGTCCAGTTATTCTAAATAATCCTATTCATGTGATGTCTAGACCTCTCAACCATAACCTTCTTTTAGGAAGACCTTGGTTACATACTATGCATGCAATTCCTTCTACTCTTCATCGCAAGGTTAGGTTCATCTATAAAAACCTAATGTATACATTACATGCGGATGATGCCCCTAACCCTTGCTTAAATGTAGAATATGCTAAGGACTCTGAACCTATTCAACCTAATAAAGAGATTCAAAAACCATCAGAGATACAACAATCTGAGATAAAACAACTTGAGATTCAACAACAAGAAGTTCCATCTTCTTCTTCTTTGTTAACTGAGGATGATTGGGGGACATTGGATTTTAACCCTATGTTTATTGGAGAATACAAGGTCTTTGATTTGGAATTCATGAAGCAACAAAATGAATTTGAGGAAAAGGTTTTTATTTCTTCCACATTGTCTGAGGAATTAAAAAGTAATTTCGTTGCCACTTCGATTAATGAAATGCTTGACACTATAAAGCCTAATTGTTATGAAATTGTGACATATACTACTCCTTGGACTCCTTCTGACATGACTGATAGATATGGTCCTGGTTATCATTTTCTTAAGAAATCAAGATTTTATGGGAAAGGATGCAGTAAATATGAACAAGGTATACAAATACCTTTGGATAATGACGTCTATGATCATACATATGGATTAGGATTTAATCCTTATAGACAACCATTGACTTTTCCTCTTAATGTTAATCATATTTGTAGTGGACACTTGAAGTTGGTTAACCCATTGCTTATTGACCTTAATCAACAATCCTCTTTGGATATTTTTCCTAAGGATGAAGCCTTAATGGAATTTTTAGGGGTTTATGAGGATCTACCTAAGTTTCATCACAAACAAGGAAAGCCTTATTGCTTAAAAGTAGATGCTTATTTTGGAGAACATAATGAACAAGATATTCTTCCCTTACTGATGGATTCTCAACTAAGAAGTGATTTTTTAATCACTGTAACTATTGATATTCAAGTGGATGAAAATGATTTTGAAAGGAGGATAAAAATTGGGAAATGTTTGAATCAGGATGAACGTGATCAGTTGGTTTCCCTTTTGCTTGAATTTAAGGATATCTTCGCTTGGACATATTCAGATATGCCAAGTATAGATTCTAAAATTGTTACTCATAACATTGTTTTAAAGACGACTATGAAACCTGTGAAACATAAAATTAGAAAGATGAATCCACAAATTGCTTTGTTAGTCAAAGGTGAAATTGAAAAACTATTGGACTCTAGATTTATCCATTCTATTGATTACTCAGATTGGATTTCAAACATTGTGTTTGTGTCAAAAGGAGAAAATAAGATCAGGATGTGCACTAACTTTAGAGATTTAAATAAGGCATCCTTGAAAGATGATTTCCCGCTACCTAATATTGATATGATTATGGATTCAATAGCGAGCCATGCTTAGTTATCTTTTATGGATGGTTTTTTAGGATATAATCAAATCTCTATCCCTCTTGAAGATCAATTTAAGACTCCATTTATAACACCTTGGGGAGCCTTTTGTTGGTTCATGATGCCTTTTGGATTAAAAAATGCAGGAGCAACTTATCAATGGGCTATGACTCTGATTTTTCATGATTACATTCATAAGATTCTTGAAGATTATGTGGATGACATCTTGGAAAAATCTATACAAAGAGAAGATCACATTACTATTTTACGACAGATATTTGAAAGGATTAGAAGTTATAATATGAGGTTGAATCCTAAGAAGTGTGTCTTTGGAGTTGATTCTAGTAAATTGTTAGGATTTATAATCTCTAAGAGAGGCATCAAAGTAGATACTGAAAAGATTGAAGCTATTGTTAGTATGCCTCCTCCTAATAATATTTATCAGTTACGAAGTTTGCAAGGAAAAATACAAGCTATTCATTGCTTTATTTCTAATTTAGCAGACCAAACTATCCCTTTTACTTCCTTGCTTAGAAAGGATACCATTTTCTCTTGGAATGAGGAGTGCAAGAAAACTTTTGAGTAATTTAAGGACTATCTTGCGAATCCTCCTATCTTGCAACCTGCAAATTTTGATAAACCATTTCAATTATACACTTCAGCAACTCCACGAGCTGTAAGTGCATCATTAGCTCAAATTAATGATAATGGTAAAGAAACACCTATGTATTACAATAGTCAGACTCTAATTGATTATGAAACATGATATATAGATTTAGAAAGACAATGTCTAGCCATAGTTTATGCATGTCAGAAACTCAGGCATTATCTTATAAATGTTGAAGTTAATGTGATTGTCAAGTTTGATCTGTTAAAACATCTTTTCTCACAAACTGATCTTTCTGGTGGGTTAGCAAAATGGGTTATGATGCTCACCGAGTTTGATCTTAATTTTATTTCTCAAAAATCTATTAAGGGAAAAGCATTGATAGATTATCTAGCTGAAGCTCCTAGTTCTTACCTAGATGAAAGTTCTACTTTTATAGAATTTCCTAATGATAATATTCTAGCTATTCAATAAGATGATATTTGGGAATTATATTTTGATGGGTCTAAGTGTAAAATAGGTTCTGGTGTGGGTATCATCTTGATTCCCCCTACAAAAGAACCCATCCCTCTATCATATAAATTAACCTTGCCTTGTACTAATAACATTGCGGAGTATGAAGCTCTTATAGTTGGGCTATGAGAAACTTCATCCCTCAATATCCAACATTTACAAATATATGGTGATTCACAACTGATAGTTGAATAGATTATAGGAGGAAATCAGACTAAAAATATTAAAATGACACAATATAGAGATTTAGCTCTTGATGTGCTTTCACAATTCTCCTCTTATACTATCCAGACTTTACCTAGGATGGATAATCGACATGCAGATTCTATGGCAAGTGCAGCTTCCTTGGTTTGTCTTGAGAACAATGCTGGAAACTTTCAATTTACTATACAAACTCTTAAACACCCTACAATTTCTGACAAGCTTACTTCTGCCTATTTCAATTTGTATTTGGATGAGTGGTATTTACATATTTTTCATTTTTTGAAAGATGGTACTTTTCCTGAATCAGCAACATGAAACATATGTAATCGTATTCACAAACTTGTTGCAGGGTACATCATTTTAGGAGATACGCTTTACAAATGCTCTTAAGAAGGATTATTATTAAGATGCCTCAATAGAACTAAAATTCTTGTAGCTTTAGCAAAGGCTCATTTTGGTTCTTGCGGGGGACATTTTGGGGGAAAATCCTTGGTTAATAAATTACTTCGAATGGGGTATTATTGGCAAACAACGGAATAGGATTCTTTCATATTTATTAAGAAATGTCCTCAATGTCAAAAAAATAGTAATTTGATTCATGCTCCTGCTTGTGAGCTTCATAATCAAGTTTCTCCATGGCCTTCGAGTGTTTGGGGCTTTGACCTTATTGGAAAAATCTCACCGACTTCTTCTCAAGGACATACTTATATCCTCACCGCTATAGATTACTTTACAATATGGGTTGAAGTTGTCCCTCTTTGTTCAACAATAGTGGAGGTTATTTGTGATTTCATCTTAATAAAATCATAACAAGATTTGCTATTCCTTTGATGATAATTTCGGATAATGGAACATCTTTTAAAAATAAGGAAGTTGCAAAATTCTTGGAGAAATATAGGATTCAACATAGATTTTCAACTCCTTATTATCCTCAATCTAATGGACAAACTGAAGCATCAAATAAAATTATTGAACAAATCTTGAGAAAGATAGTTAATAAGCATGCAAAAGATTGGCATACTCAAATGAATTATGCTTTATTGGCCTATAGGACTAGTGTTTGTACTGCCATGGCTACTTCTCCTTATAACCTTATCTATGGTACTAATGCTATTATGCCTTTGGAACTGGAAATACCTTCTTTACATATTTCATTTTGTGGGATAATTGATAAAGATACTTTTCATGAACAATGCTTACAAGAATTAGAAATGTTGGATGAACAATGAATACATGCTTTAGAACATATAAAATCTTATCATAAATCTCTTCAAAAACAATACAATCATAAGGTAATTGAATGAACATTTCCAGTTGGTGACTTAGTTCTTTATGAGAATCAATGGAATGTGAATGCTTTACCGAGCGACAAAGGAAAATTTAGCCCTAATTGGCTTGGACCTTTTATTATTATTGAAGACTTTGATTCGGGTGCTTACAAATTGGCTGTTATGGATGGTGTTTCTTTTAAGGAACCCATTAATATTATGCATCTTAACTATTATTACCCCTAATCTCATTTATTCCCTATGCATTTATGTGTTCCTTATAAAGATTTATTTTATAGGTTATGTAGTTTTACTAAAAATTACATATTGAATATGTTTATGCACTTTCTTTCTTTCTTTCTTTCTATTAAGTTTTATATTGATGAAAGAAAAGTAATCAAACATAGAACTAATCAGTAGAGAAAGTTTCCATTCATCAAAAGTATAGTTTTCCAAGTTTTGATACATATGAGGACAATGGCCCTATCTATCACTGCATCTATCACTATGTCGCTCTAATGGCCGATGACTCCCAGATCTCTCCGCTCTGTGATGGGAAGATGAAGATTTGTGTGTCCATGTATGGCTTCAAGATATTCTCATACCCTGTACACATTCTTGGAGACTCTGTACCTCTTCCATCAGCTTCTCTCTTTCTTTGCACATCCTTAGTTCTCATTGGATACATACAAAGATGTTGGCATGTCTACTAGGATCTCTGTGACCAATGGAAGAATCTCACTCATCAGTAGGATATAATGTTATCCTTGAGAACCTTGCATAAAAAGCTCCTCCACTTCGCTACACTAGTTGTAAAAAGAAAAGCTTCTAACAGTCCATTATCCTATCTATTTCAAATATTCAACCAATTTTCAATCAAATTTATACTTGGGTCTCCCTCCTGGACATCACTAAAGTGCCTAGATGGTGGGGGCATGGAGTGACTACTCTCTCCACACTCACTATATCTAGGCCTTGATGGTGGTGTCTTTGTGTGGGGATATGGGGGCCATCGTGACCTTAATGGTGATGCATGCATAATAGGTATATTTGTACCATTATCACTAGCTAGGGGCATGTCCTCGGCTCTCTCCTCTGCTCTCTCATCTACTCTCTCCTCCTCCATGGGATCTCCCTTGGAGATGTGCTCCTCCTCATCTTTAATATCCTCATCCTCTTTCATGGCTCCACTATCCCAGTGTGTCCCCTCTATAAAGCTTGGATCACCTATAGGATAATCCTCAGGAAAGATAGGATGAGTCCCCTCCAAACTCCAGTACCTGATGTAATCTTGGCTCACACCTGAATAGGCTACATCTAATGGTACCTGTCTATCCTCCATCTCCTCTACATTAATATCCTCTATGTCTTCTATCGATGGTCAGCATATGGTGCCGGGTCTCTGATAGTATCTCATCAAATGTACATAGCAAGGTACTACCTTAGGGACTCCCTGTAAAAGGCCGAACTACCTCTTCACCCGATCATAATAGTAGGGCATCACTATATGACTTTGATGACCATCTAGTAGCTTACACTACTATGAATGTCTCATCTAGAATCATGTATCAGGCCACTCTGTCATCTGATAGTAGGGTCTCCATATCACATCGGTGCTAGCAATGCAGTGTACATGTACTCTCCAATAGAGCATATCCCCAAACTGCCAAAAATCTCTCAAAAGATATGAAAAGGCTCTCACTATGCTTGCATCTACCATCACTGGTGCTCCCTATGGATGTGTACATGTGAAATTCTCAAAAATCCATATCTATAGAACTGTGCATGTCACTAGACACTCCCGCTGATACCTCAATAGTTGACCCAACTCATGGTATAGCTAAGGTAGCATGCTACGACCCCAAGAGAACACAGTTGTCTCTCTCTCCATCTTCTATATGAGATGTGTCAGAGGTGAACAAAATATGGTACCCTTTGAGTTGGGTAACACAACCAAGGCTAGTATACACAACATCACCTTTCGTATGGTAGATAGTAGGACTTGATCTGATCGGCTCCACATCAATGGACGCACACCTGTACAGTACTTTGTATCTGCATGGATCTCCTTACTACCATGTTGTGCCCTAGGTTTGATAGTCTCCCCTCAAACTGGAAGCTGCATGATCCTATAGACATCCTCTAAAGTCACTATGATCTCACTAGAAGGAAGATGGAAGGAGCATGTATCCTCGTCCCATCTCTCTATCAGAGCTGACAGCATGGCTCAGTGTAGTCTGATCTATGGAAGGACTAATACATAGTACAGTCCTACATCCCTCAGTAACTACATCTCCTCATCCTCAAGCTCAGACAGTCTCTCCTTGATATTCACTAGAAATTCCCCAAAGGGATGCTCTTGGAAGCAGACTAGATCCTGTAAGCACAAACAAGCATCATATCAGTACTCTACATCATCAAATCTACAAAACTAACTAAACTAGGTCAAAGTCTACCTGAGTTAGGTCAATGTTGACCTTACTGGGTCAATGTTGACTTTACTAGGTTAGGGTCAACCTTTTTGGGTCAAGGTCAACCTAATCTCAAAACATGACAAAAACCTTCTAGGCAATGTAGACTTTCATGGGTCAAAGTTGACCTAGTTGGGTCAATGTCAACTTAAATGGGTCAGGGTCAACCTAAATGGGGTAAAATCAACCTAACCTATAAAAAAACAAGAATTTGAAAAGAGCAAAGGTGGATAAAAGCACAAACTCATCTCGGATAGTGGTCGTCTGGTAGCTAAGTTGTGTCTCAAAGATTCCAGGCGTGTCACCCGTAGTTCCTCTCTTCTCAACATCTTGCTTTCTCAATTCAAATCTGTAAATGGTAAGAATGAGTAAGTATTTCTTTTCATCTCTTTTCTAAGTTAAAATTAGGGTTTTCTTTGGGTAAACTTGAAATTTCTTTCTTATGCATTTAGACAGACATCCACTCTTTTCATCATAATTTGAGTTTGGTAACTCCGTTTTCAGTGTCGTCAGCGGTGTTGGAATCGTGATTTAGATATCTAACTCCTTGAACTAGTTTAGGAAGGTTAGGAATCCTAATTGGTTTAAGAAAGGCCTTTTCATTACTTTGCATCTCTAGGATATAGAGTTTTTCTTATCACCCTGTTTCACCCTTCCGAAGTAGAAAGCCGAAATAGGGGGGGCATAAGGGGCTCTATACACTTCTCAAATTATCATATAGTAAGCTTTAGGTGATTTATATATTTTCACTAACATTGTGTGTTGCAAGTTCTAATAGTTTTCTGTAGGATCTTTACATCGAGGATTTGGCTATATCCTTTTCATTTACTATGATGTTTTCTTACTTTAGTTTTCATATTCACATAGTGTCATATCTAAGATAAAGTGGGGGCTAAATGTATCATCTTAAAATGGAAGTATTTCCCTCTTGATAGGTTTAGCACCCTATTTTAGTACATGTATCATGAAAGATTTTCATTTAGGATGCATTTTGCGCTCATCTTCTTCATTCTAGGTGAAATTAGGGTTAGGATCTTGGAGATTCTCCTTAATTTCCCTCTTCCATGGCTCTATTTTCTAGGTAGGACTTAGAAATAGGTCCTCCTAGCCTTCATCATAGCAATCATAGGATTTTATGTCTATCCCTGACATTCTGTCATGTTCTGGCATCAGTTCTAGGTTTTTGGGCATCCCCAAGACCTCCTAATTTGGTTCTGAGTCATTCTGGGACTAGGGTCAAGGTCGAGGTCAAACCTTAATAGATCAAGATAAATCTTGAACCTAACTAGGTTAGGACCAACCTTGATTTTTTCCCCTTCCTTCAAATCTCCAATTGCCATGATTTTTGGGCATCGGGCTTTCGGGATATTTATTTTCCCACCTCCAGGTTCACCATTTCGGGTTTCGGGATGGTAAATCCTCTAATTGCATTTAATCTAGGTATATTTTCTAAAGGTTAGGACCTAATTGGGATTTAATTCTCCAAGCTGGCCCCTCTAGAGGAGTGTGCCCTAGTTCTCTATAGAAGGAGGCCTTCCTCTCTCATTTTGATCATCAAGTTTTGTGAGAACATTTCATCACAAGAAATTGCAAGCTCTCAAGTGCAAGCAAGGATTCAAGAAAGCAAGGAATTGTGAAGGTCCAAGATGGAAAGAGGATGATATAGAAGATCAAGCCATTGGTGAATTCATAGTTAGAGCAAGAGAGATCCCTCCTTCTTTGATCCATCATTATCAAATTTCAAGCATTCAAAGATTCAATCATGGAGTAGCAATTAGGGATTGTGAGTTTGGTAGAAGTACTTTAGCCTTGGAGGCTTGGTTTTCCTTTCTATCTCATTCAAATCTATGCATTTTTGTTTCATACATATTCATGCTAGGGTTTTGATCTAGAGGATTAGATCTTGGCATTACACTTTCAAAAACACACACACGCACACACACACACACACACACACACACACACACATTCTATTTCAATTAGCTATTTGTGGAGATGGAGATCACCAAAATGGGGGTTTGACTAAGGCAAAACCCTATATAGCGACCCCAAAAACTCCCCTTTTTCTCATATCTACATTTTTTGTTTCAAGAATCAAAGGATAGATTTGAGTATGCTTTTCGCCGAACTTTTGGGATTTGGTAACAGAATCAGAACCAAAATTAGACTTCAAATAAAAAATGTAGTATTTGACCTTTTATGAGGGTCAAACCTAACCTGAGCTATCTAGGAGAAAGATTTATGGGTTTTCTCCATCTTGACATTTCCAGTCTAAAATAGGTTGTAGAATTGCCCGAACGTGTACAGAGACTTCAGAAAATAGATATTTACAAATCAATTTCATGATGAGGTATGTATCTTGACCTAGTTAATTTTCAAGTATTTCTATATTTACTTAGGTTATTCCAATTCCAATTGCAATTCAAATGAATAAGTGTTGAATGTTAGGTACATTGCTGTGTTTCCATTTTAACCATATTCAGTTTCCTTTGGGTTCTTTCAAGGATGGAATTCCAGAAGTCTTAGGACACCTCTTTAACCATAAGGGGGAGGCCAACGTAGGTAGAAGGGAGTGAAGCCACTAGAAAACCAAGGATTTGAAGCACCTTATTTTGTAGCTCCATGGGGGTATTGAAGAAGAACAACTTGCTCTTTTGATAGTTGATACACTAACCAAAAGCCCATGCATAACTTTCAAGGATAAATGTTTCCACTGCTTGGCCTCAATCACAGAAGAATATCCAAAGAGGAAGGTGTCATCCACAAACTATTCTAACACCACCTGAGGAAGGGTTTGATGCCTTTTATTATTTCCATAGCAGACAACATACAAAGATTCCTCCTAAGCACATCAGCCACCATAATAAAGAGGTAGGGGGAGAGAGGGTCTCCCTATCTAAGACCCTTCTCAAGTTTAAAAAAACTACCAGGGAAGCCATTGACTAGAATAGAGAAGCTAACAGTTTGAGTACATTCTTGTAAAATCTAGATAACCTTCTCATTAAACCCCATTTTAGCAAGAATTTTAAGTAGAAATGACCAGTTAACTTTGTCATAAGCTTTAGAGATATCCAGTTTAAATGCCATATCTGGAACCTTGCTTCTGTCCATAGAATGGATGATTTCATGGGTGGCAATGGTCGCATCCAGAATCTATCTACTTGGCACAAAATTTTTTAGAGTAGTGCAGATAATCCTGTCCAGTAGAGGCTTGATTCTGCCCACCAAGATCTTGGTAAGGATCTTGTAGAAGGTATTGCAAAGGCTGATGGGCCTTAAATCCATCATAGTGGTAGGATTGTCATGATTTGGAACAATAACAATGTAGGTTTCATTATGCTATCTGAGAAGGCACCCAGTCCTAAAGAAGTCTCTGGCTACATGGGTAACATTAGTCCCGACAATGTCCCAATACTCCTGAAAGAACGCTAGAGGAAATCCATCTCGCCTAGGAGCTTTGTAAGCTCCCATAGCAAATACCACATTCTTGACCTCTTCATCAGAGACCCACTCCGTAAGCATGTTATTGTCACTAAGCATTATAGCACTTTGGATGTGGTCTAGGAGTTGGTTTTGGATGTTGTCTAGGCATATTGGACCTTCATTAGAGTACAACCCCCTAAAGTAGTTAACCACCACCTGATTGATTTTATCTTTCTCCTTGACTTTGTTCCCTCCTTCATCCATAATAGCAGCAATGGCATTTCTTCTTTTATGGATGTTGGTAGACCTATGAAAGAAGGTTGTGTTCCTATCCCCTTAAGTAGGCCACTGGATTTTGGATCTCTTCTTCCTGTAGATTTCTTTTTTTTTAAGAGTTTCCTACCACTTATGTCTAGTCAACTCCTCCTCCAACTAAATTTGGGGTGGGTAGCTTCTAGCAGCCAACTGGGCATGGAGGGAGTCTAAGACTCTAGACAATTCCATCTTATCTTTGCAAAAGTCTTTGAAATTATGTTTGCTCCAACCTTTAACCTCCCTTCTGATAATTTCAATCTTTTGGGCTATTCTGAACATGGCAATACCCCTAATATTAGTCTTCCACCATAGTTTCACTTGATCTCTAACAGATGGGTGAGAAAACCCCATAATTTCAAATCTAAAGGGTGTTAGGCTAAGTCTAAGGGTGTTCTACCAGTAGAGAAGGAGGGGGTTATGATTTGACATTGTTCTAGGGAAGGAAGACAAGGAAGAGTTTAGGAAAAGGTTCCATGAAGAGGTGGCCAAGACCTGATCCAGCCTCACCTAGATGAGGTGGTGTATCATCTTAAAATGGAAGCACTTCCATGTTAAGAGTGTTTATCCCTCCATGTAAGTAGTTTGGGGTCATATCGGATGCCTTGAATTAATATTTTCTTTGATCTGACTTTCTCCCCGCTTTCCACTTTTTTTCTGCTTCATTCTAAGTGAAATTACGGTTAGGATCCTAAGGATTCTCCTTAATTTCCCTCTTCCATGGCTATATTTTCTAGGTAGCACTTACAAATAGTTCCTCCTGGCCTTCATCATGTTCATCATAGGATTGTGTGCCTCTCCTTGGCACTCTACCCTATTTTGGCATCATTTCTAGGTCTCCAAGCACCCCCGGGACCTCCTGTTTCTCACTCTAACTGAGACCCTAAAATCTATGCCCTTAAGGTCAAATTAGACCTAAAGGGGTCAAATTTGACCTTGACCCTAACCTAGTTAGGGTCAAGCTCATCTTTGACCATGGGTTCAAATTTCAAGTTCCTGGGATCTTTGGTTGTCAAGTTTCAGAAATAATTGTTTTCCCGCTTCCAGGTCCGTTGTCTTGGTCTCTGAAATGGTAAACTCTGAAATTATATTTAATTTAGGTCCATTCCTATAGGGTTGAGTCCTAATTGGAATTTAACTCCCCAAGGTGGCCCCTCTAGAGGATTGTGCCCTAGATCACTATAAAAGGAAGCCTTCCTCTCCCATTTTCTCCATCAAGTTTTGTGAGAAGATCTCTAAATCAAATTTTTATGCTCAAGAACTCTCAAGAAAGGTGATCAAGCAAGCGTCCATTCAAGCAAGCATCCAATCATCCATTCAAGTCCTCTTCTCCATCCAAGTTCTTCATTGAAGATCAAGGATTCAAGCATTCAAGCCATTGAAGGGATTTGGTTCAAGCATTCAAGATTCATCATTCAAACCCTAGATCTAGCCATCATGATGGTGTGATCTTCCTTCAAGATCCTTTGTTCATCTTCAAGATCCATTTCATTCTTCCCTCAAGGTGGATTACAAGCATATAATCATGGAGGTTTGATTTACATTTATTGATTTTATGTTCAAGCTTTCATATCAAGATACTCGATTACATTTCAAATACAATTTGCATATCTAATGAATATGATAGTTTCATTGTTAGATATACTTCTACTACTTGCTAGTATTCTCCATTTCAATTTCAATATTAAGGTTGATTCCAAACAAGGGTTTGACCAAGGCAAACCCCTCAAACAAATAACAAAAACCCTCTTTTTCTTGTAGGTACATGTGTGGAATTTTGGATCTAAGAGAAGATTTGGATACCCTTTTCGATGAACTTTCAGGATCTACGAACAAATTCAGAATTGACCTTCAAACAAAAAATGTAGTATTTGACCTTTTATGAGGGCCAAACTTGACCTCCCTTGAAATTGGAAAAGATTTTTGGGTTTTGTAGATCTCTCAGTTTTGGTTCAAGAGAGTAGTAATCAACAGTTTTTGAGACTGTTTAATAGGGTTTTCAGCAGGTTCTTTTTCGGAGGTAAGTACCTTTATCTCTTCATTTCAACATTAGTCATTTACATTTACTTTCCATATCAATACAATTCAAATGTAAGTCTAAAATATTAGTTTTGGGGTCTCTTTTATGTGCAAACCATTGTTCTAGGACCCCATCCATATTTTATCCTTTACAAGTGGATACCCTTCCTATTGTTGGACCAAGTGAAGGGGTTCCTCTTTAGAGTGATGTCAAGAAGACCTGTGGAAGAGATAAAATCAGCCAGCTCCCCCATGCTATCCAAGTAATCCATTAGACCACCACACTTTTTTGAGGGGTAAAGGGGGGTATTAAAGTCACCTGCCAGCAAAAAATTTGTAGAACAGTCCTGATCCAGCCAATGGCCAAGATCAACCCACAAGGAAGCTCTACCAACCTGAGTATTAGGAGCATAAATATTAAAAGTAATCTATTTGATTCCATTCTTCTTGAAGGTGACAACAAGAAATTTAGGGGAAGAAGCAATCAGCTGACTAGCTATCCTATTGGGGTTCCAGAGTGTAGCAATACCACCAAACGCACCCGCAGCTTTAGAGTAAAGGAAGGCAACACCCGACCAAAGATTGGGCACCAGGGTAGCGAAATTACTAGTGGACATCTTAATCTCTTGTAGGAGTAGAACATCAAGCTTGAGATAAAAAATGTAGTGTTTGACAACACTTTGTTTAAGGGAGATGTTCAAGCCCCTCACATTCCAAGAAAGGAAATTCATTTATTACTTTTGAAACTAGATTCTAGGGTTTTCTACTTACCTGCTACAACATCCCTTGTGGTCCCTCATGATCTCCTTGCCCTATCTGAAGGCCTTCCCCTTGGTGTTTCCATTCCCACATTAGCCTTTTTAGGCTTGGTTTTCTTTCTCTGAGTTTTCCATTCCCCATAATCATCCTCCAAGCCATCAAGGGAGCTAGATGGGATCTTCTTCACAAGATTTGGGGGGTTTACCATTTGGCTTTGGGGATTGTAACTCTAGAGCCACCACAATGGTAGGCTATTCTACCTCAGTAGGGTTAGTCATCCTCCCCTCTGGGAGGGAGCGCATTGAGGGGGTTTTTATTGACTCCGCCATCAGCTACAAAACTGGTTCCTCTATAGACTCAAGAGTACCCAGATCATGGCACCCAACATTTATCTCTTGGGGGGGGATGATCTCACCTTCCTCCAGGACCAGATCTTCAAATGCTAGGGTTTCCATTTCATTAGTCACCAAGAGTGGCCTAGTCTCCACCTTCTCTTCTTCACCTATGGAGGGAGGACCCTCAGCCACTTCTTTTTCCTTGTTCCCTTTTTTAGATCCCAACTTGGAGGACTTACAAATGTCACTAGAGTGGCCTTTGCTATCATAGTTCTGCTAGAATAGGGTGGACATCTCATACACCAACGCTTGGGTCCATCTACCTAGTTTAGATTTCAAAATGATAAAGTTGGGTAGGGTTTTATTTAGAGTGACATTCACACAAAATCTAGCAAACACTAGCCTGGACTTCAAACGGGTCACCTGGTCTGCTATGATGAATGAGCCAAAGGAGTCACCTATCCATCTGAAGACTTGCTCATCCCAATACTCGAGTGGGAGGCCAGAGAGGTGGACCCAAAATGGGGCCGTTCTTGTTAGATCCATCACCATATTGAATTCAAGTTTCCATTTTGCAAGGGCCAGGAAGTGCTTTCGATAAACCCATGACTCTGCCAACACACAAGATAGGTCCTCAAGAGTGGTAAACATAAAAAGAAAAAGTTCCCTTGGCATAGCTAAAACTAGGACAAAACCCTTGATCTTCCACTGGTTAGACACCCATTTCCTAACCATTTCGATGGTAGGTTGAAAGTTGAAGAATCGACTGACTAGGGCCAGATGAAAGTCCGCCATCGTTCTATTCACCACTAAGTCTGGGAGTGACAGTTCAACACCTTCCTTAGTCTGAATGAAATCCACCAGCAGAGCCTCCAAAGATTGGTGAGCTTCTCCAACAAGTGCCCCTTTCTAGTTGGGTTTGGGGGGAACAATGGGATATCAGTAGAAGAGGATGCTTTTTTATATTCCCTTGTTGACTCAAATGCTGGGCCCATGACAAAGGAAATCATGAGAATGGCCTGGGTCCCATCAGGACCAGTAGGTGGGTCAGCCAGGGGGACAACATCTCCCCCAGGGGAGGTAGGCATGGGAGCCTGCAGTTTGAAATTTGAGCTTGAGCGGGAAGTTGCAGAGTGGGATTAACATGATTACTATGATGTTATCATGTCATGATGATGATTTTTTTTTCTATTATATATGCAAAATGATGTAAATGATGAATATTGCAAGTATAAATGATGTAATTTAATTTGATTGTGATTTTTATTGGGACTAACCTACTAATGAGAAATTATAGTGGATTGAACGGGATTACAAGATGAAGGAAGGAGTGTAGTTTAGGTAGAGGAGGCTAGCTCCATAGAAGTGGTGTGAATGGAAGATCTGGCTCTTGCACACACCACATAAATCTTTATATGTTTAATTTATTTTGGTAGAATAGAGAATTTATTCCTTACTCTATTTGAACATGAAAAGTGTGTGTGAATTCATGATTTGATTAAATGTGTGATTTGAATGCTTCCAATTTCTTCTCATCTTTCTATATTTTTGTTTCGAGTAGAAAAGTAAAATTATGTGACTTTTATAAAGCTATTTTACTTAATTTAGTTTTGGATTAAATATATATAGTTAGAGGAAACGTAACTTGAAATGCTCTTTTATTTTAGTTTTCTTTTAAATACATAAATATCTATCATCAAAGCTTTTAAAATAGAACTAGTGGTAATCTTAGAGTAGGTCTTTAATTTGCAAAGACAAAACATTAATTATACAACTCCCACATGCATCCTTGATTGGTAGCATGCAAGCCCATTGCTTAGGATTAAATTTGGAAAAAAAACTAAAATCTAATTTTTGAAATTTTACAATGTTTTAGTAAACTACATTTTTGAGGGTCTTCGGTGCATTTCTGGGCTTGGGGGCTCCATGAAAGTAGATACTACTTCCAAATTTTGGTTCTAGATAATTTGAATATCTTTCCAATGCATCAAACGGTTCACAAATCAGAGCTACGAGTAGAAAGTTATGCCTTCTCCAAGTGGACCTAATTTTTATATATATTTTTTTGATAATTTTTTTATAGTTTGAATAGTTTATTGTAATAAATATTATGATGGCTCTTCATTTCATTTTCAAGGGATTTTGATGACCCTTGGGATCCATCAGACTTGTATAAACTCAAATATTCGAATAGAATGGATCAGTTTTTGGTTTGCAATTATGTTGTTCTCCATTTTCATGTTTAATTCTACAATACTGTAGGTATCACACCAGCTATTGTAATCTGGTTTCCATAAATTAGATCAGTGGTATCAGAGCGGGAATGATCCCTTATGCCTATTTACACAAGGTCTTCCTACCAAAGATTAGGATTGGATGTACACAAGATTTATCAAAATACCCACCTTTGAGACGTACATGATTGAAGATGTCAGACAATGATGTTAAGAAGTTGGTCAAAGAAGCTTTAAATAAGCAACGAGAGGAGATGATGAGTCAATTTTAACGCCTCCTATAGAATCAAAAACCCTCTAAATCAGAAACATCATTTCATGGAAATACGCCTTTCAAAGTTCAGGTGAATTTCGACATCCCAAATTTTGAAGGAAAGGTCGATTCTAAAGCTGTTGATAATTGGTTATCAAAGTTGGATAGATACTTTTCTATAAATAATTTTTGAGATGTAGAGAAGATAATGTTTTCTCTCCTCAAAGCTGAAACCCATGTGAAATTAGCATGGGAAACTAAAGTCGCAAATAAAGAACGGGAATCATTTGTTGAAGATGGTTTTGAAATTTGTCTTGATAAGTAGCCCACATGGGGAGAATTTTTGGAATACATAAAAGAAGCTTACCTTCCGGAGGATGTATATGAACAAAAATACATAGAGTGGTAGCTTCTTCGACAAAAGAGGGATCAATCTGTGCAAGATTACACCAATACATTCAGTTTCAGCAAAACTCAGTATTGATGATTTAGAGAAGCATCAAATTTTGAAATATCAGAGTGGACTTCACAGATATATTCAAACAGAGATGGAATTTTTGAATATTGAGACATTGGCAATTGCTTATAAATATTCTACAAAAATTGAAGATAAATTCAAGCAGAAAGGGAAGAGGGACTACTTTGAAAACAACAAGCCAAGGGTTGAAGGTGGCAATAAATTTGTAGGAAAATAGGTGACCAAGGAACCTCATTCAAATTCACCCAAGAATACATGGTGGTCTACTAAAAAGACACAAACAGGCACAGGCATGTAGTGTGAGATGCATAAGTCCCCAACCCATAACACAAAGGATTGTCAGAGCATTAAAAATTTGATGACAGAAATACGAGGAGAGGAAGCTGAACCTGAATCGTCACTAGTAAATAATTTTGAGAAAGAGGAGAATGATTCCATCATAGAAGCAAACCCATATGCCGTAGTTGGAACTACTAAAGTATTGCCCCGTGAAGATGAAGAGAGACTTTTTCATTCACAGATGTGGGTTGATGGAAAGCCTCTGCATTTTATTGTTGATAGTGGGAGTCAAAAGAATTTGATCTTTAGGGAGACAATCAAAGGATTAAATCTAAAAGTGACAAGACACCCACAACCATACTCTTATGGGATGGGTAAATGAAGGGGGACAAGATATTCAAATAAATCAACAATGTCATTTTCCATATTCAATCAAGCCTTTCAAGGATGAAGTGATATGTGATGTAGGACCATTGGATGTATGCAATGTCTTGCTAGGGCAGCCATACATGTATTAGAGGCATGGGGTGTATGAGTCCAGGCCACGTAGTGTTACAATCAAGCTTGGTGGGAAGAGGTATCGAATACCAGAGGTATGTCCAACAAAAACTACTTCTTTAATTAGTGCTAAACAATGTAAATGCTTGATTGCTCAAACTAGAGCTTTTGTTCTATTCATGATTCGCCCTGAACAAACAAAGTCAGTTGTTCTTAATACACATGCTAAGGTAACAGAGAATCAACAAAATCAGATGGATAAAATTTTGAAAGAATATCATAGTGTGTTTAAACCACCAGTGGGAGTACCAACACACTGTCAAGTCAAGCACTCCATTGATTTAATCCCAGGCACACCGCTACCACATGAGCCAATATATAGGAGGTCAGTTTTGGAAAATGATGAGATTAAGAAACAAGTTCAGGAGTTGATTTAGAAAGGACACATTCGTCCAAGTGCTTCACCTTGTGGAAGTCCAATTGTCCTTGCTAAAAAGAAAGATGGGACATGGAGGCTTTGTATTGATTATAGAGCATTAAACAAAATCTCTATTAAAAATAGATATCCAATCCCTCGAATTGATGATTTATTGGACCAACTTAAGGGGGCTAATTTCTTTACAAAAATTGACTTGAAGTCTGGATACCACCAAGTACCAATTGATCTAGCAGATGTGTGGAAGACTGCATTTAAATCTAAGGAAGGTTTGTTTGAATGGTTGGTCATGCCTTTTGGCATAACAAATGCCCCAGCCACATTTATGAGATTGATGAATGATGTGCTTAGACCATTCATTGATTCTTTTGTAGTTGTTTATTTGGATGACATACTCATCTTTAGCAGAACTTGGTCTAAGCATTTACAACATGTTGAACAAGTTCTTTCAACTCTGCAAAAACAAAAACTTTGTGCCAACATTGAGAAGTGTTCTTTTGGTATGTAGAGTATTCAATACTTAGGGTATATCATTGACACTAAGGGTGTTCATGTTGATTCAACAAAGATTCAAATAATCCGAGATTGGCCATCCCCTAAAAATTTAATAGAACTTCATAGCTTCTTGGGCTTAGCCAACTTCTATCGCAGATTTGTGTTTGGTTTCTCACACATATCATGGCCTCTTAGTCAATCACTAAGGGGTGGAGCACAAGCAAAATTTCAGTGGACAGAGGCAAAGCAACAAGCATTTGAGGAGTTAAAGAAAAGACTATGTTCAGCACCAGTATTGGTCCTTCCAGATCTACACCAAGCATTTGAGATAGAAATAGATGCATCTGATTATGCTCTTGGTGCGATACTCACACAACATGGGCATCCTGTTGCCTATCACAGTGAAACTTTTTTTGATATAGTGCATAGGTATCCCACCTATGATAAGGAGTTCTATGCCATTGTTCAGGCCTGCAAACAATGGAAACACTATATACTGGGAAAGGAAACTGTTATACACACAGACCATAAACCACTTCAATTCTTGCAAACACAAGGAAAGTTGCAGAATGATAGACATCAATGGTGGTTAGCATATCTACAACAATTTCATCTCAACATTCGTCATAAAAAAGGAAGCAGTAACAAGTTGGTAGATTGTTTGAGTAGGCCTCCAATTGCAGGTTTGACAATAGTGTTGGATTCATGTGGTCATCAATCATCAACTTGGGCACAACTATATGGTACTGGCCCTGATTTTGCTAACATCTATGGTAATTTGGTAGAAGGAAAGTATGTCCCTAATTTTCACTTGCAGGATGGGTTGCTTTCCCATAACGTTCACATATGTGTACCCACCAAGGAATGGAAGAAAATGATATGGGAAGCTCACTACAGTCATGTTGCAAGACATTTTGGTATTGGTAAGACTACTGCTACCCTTCAAAAGTATTTCTATTGGCCAAAAATGAAGCAGGATATCATTTCACATATACAAGCTTGTGCAATTGCAAAGCTAGCAAACCATAAGTTGGGTCTATACTTACCGTTACCTATTCCTGATAAGCCATGGCAGTCTGTTTCAATGGATTTTATGTCTAGACTTCCAACTACCAGGTGAGGGCATGATTGTGTATATGTTGTGGTAGATAGGTTTTCTAAAATGGCTATCATGGTGGCATGTAAAAAGATGATTTCTACAGAAGATACTGCCAAGATATTTTTTGAACAAGTTTGGGTTCATTTTGGTTTGCCAAAAACCATTATTTCTGATAGGGATAGCAGGTTCATCAGCAAATTTTGGTCTGCACTATGGGCTAAAATGGACACCAAGTGGACAAAGTCCACAACATTCCATCCCCAAACAAATGGGCAGACAAAAGTGGTGAATCGAATGATTATTCATATTTACAGATGTATCATTCAAAACATCCTCGCACATGGGATGAAAGCTTACCCTATGTGCAACACAGCTACAACTGTGCATTCCATAGTACTACAGGGCACAATCCATTTGAGGTTTCTCTTGGGTACCAACCATTGGCACCTATGGATGTAGCAATACCATCTCTATAATCTAATAGTCCATTGAATGGTGAGAAGGAGGTAGATAAAGCAGAAAAATTCATTGATAACATTAGACACCTCCAACAGCAAGTTCATGAGATCTTGGAGCAGAGTAATCAGAAGTATAAGGAAAGGCATGATAAACATAGGACTCCTCACAAGTTTCAGATCGGTGACAAGGTATGGTTACACCTTCAGAAAGAGCACCTGCACGGACCAAATAGGAAGCTTCGTCCTCTTCATTATGGTCCATATACTATTGTGAAACAAGTTGGTGAGAATGCTTTTGAACTTAATCTACCATCATTTTTTGGACTACATCCAGTTTTCAATGTAGAATTATTGAGACCTTATTTTCCTCCTTTGTTAGATATTTCCCAAGCTACTGAACACATTCAAGCTACAAAGTTAAATCCATCTACTACTATTCTAGTCTAGTGTGACCATGTTACTGAAGTCATTTTAAAGACTTTGAGAAATCAGAACATTCCTCTATATCGGGTGGTTTGAGCTGGCAAGCATTCTAATCAAGGCAAGTGGTTTACTAAGGAACAAATTGAAGAACAATTTCCTCATCTGTTGCAGCAGATTAGTGCAATGGGGCCCATTGCCTCTCAAGGGGGGAGGAATGCTCAGGATTAAATTTGGAAAAAACCTAAAATCTAATTTTTCAAATTTTACTATGTTTTAGTAAACTGCATTTTTGAGGGTCTTTGGTGCATTTCTGGGCTTGGGGGCATTCCTACTTTTGAAATGTGGTTCTAGATAATTTGAATACCTTTCCAATGCATAAAACGGTTCACAAATCGGAGCTACGAGTAGAAAGTTATGCCTTCTCCAAGTGGACCTAATTTTTATATATAGTTTTTTGATAATTTTTGATAGTTTGAATAGTTTATTTGTAATAAATAATATGATGGCTCTTCATTTCATTTCCAAGGGATTTTGATGATCCTTGGGATCCATCAGACTTGTATAAACTCAAATATTCGAATAGAATGGATCAATTTTTGGTTTGCAATTCTGTTGTTCTCCATTTTTGTGTTGAATTCTACAATACTACAGATATCACACCAGATATTGTAATCTGGTTTCCATAAATCAGATCACCCATGTGCAGGAAAATGGTTAGAAAATGTAAGCTCGAGAAATAAAGAAAAAAACATAGATTAACACAAAAAAAAAATTGGAAAAAAAAAATGAAAATCACACATTATGTAGAGAAAATCTAGAAGGGCCAAGCTTTCACCAAGAATTGATCGTTAATTGTCAAGTTCCTTATTTTAGTTTCCTTCAACAATTGCATGGTATCTAAATGCTTGAAAACATCTGCTAAAATTAAAGGAAACAAAAAGCTTTCAGTATTTTATTTTCCTCATTTGATCTTCTCTAAGTCAAATATAAAAGTTTAATTTTGTATTTATATTCTATAGGGGAATAAATTATCAAATTTATTGCTACATAAATTTTTCTAAGTATGGGAGAAGTTCATAATCCTATTGGATTGTTTAGGCTTCTTTTTCGGCTGTATGGAAAATGGTGTTTGTTTTTGTCAAATGTCTTCTAAAATCAGGGGCCTCTCTTGTTTAATAACATTGGACTCAAATATTGGGAACCATCACACTTCCTCAAAAAACTTGTAAATTCTTGTCTGGCAACATTGTTCTTTTGTAAACAAAGGGAATATCTTTTATTTTATTTTATTTTATTTCTACTAGCTATTTTTCCTTAGTAGAAACCCAATATGGCTCTGTAATAGCTGATTTTTTCTTAAAAGTGACAGAGGCAAAATTTGGAAAAGATCTTGTTCATATTTTTTTGTGGTTTCTTTGTTTGATGAAGTAAAATCTATGGGAAAGACTCCTCATTTGATACTTTTTAGATGTGAATTACTCCTTATTTTATGTTATTTATAAACTGAAACGATCCTAGTCTTTTAGTCGGAACACATAATTGCTAATCAGTTTTAGATGAGAGTTATTTGTATAGAAAAAAAAGTCCATAGTTTTTTTTTTACTTGGCAAATCTCTTCCTTGTTTAATTTTTGTAACTATACTGAATCGTTGGAAATGATGCAATTCGGATACATATATAAATAAAACTACATTTTTTTAAATGAATTTCGGTAGGAAGCGATAGTATGTTTTTTTTAGTATTCCAACAACCATTATGTCACATGAACCCTCAAACATTCGTTTGATGTTGTTTTCATTAATATTGTCCCATCAATAGGAAAAGCGTATCTTTTTATCTAAGTTGATTTAATAAAATTCGTGATATTATAAATCCATTTGTGTCATCAAAATTGTGGCATTCTTTGTCTAAGGGGTTGGACGTTTCCAGAATTTTGATTAGTTCTAATATGGATTTGATTTTCAATAAACCTATGACTGAATTGGGCAAACTGATCACTATCTGCAATAAATATTGGATTGTTTTCATTGATCTTGACTAATTAGAAGTGGAAGTTATTAATTTCAAGAGAAAAGTATACAACTTTTCCAATTGACACATAAGTAAAACTGTAGAGATAGCTAATTACTTAGTTTTTGAATAGCATTAAACCACTTGCCTGGAGTATGTCAAGTATAGAAAATGAAGTGTTGTGCAGGCAAAAAATAGTGTAGATGTTTAGGTTAAAATGAGAAAACAAACTATTGTCATGATTTTTCTTTAAGAATATGTGATGAGTGAACTAAGTACCTAGCTTAGACTTTAAGGTGATGTGGTGTATACTTCTTATTTTTTTTAACATTAAAATCAAGTATATGTTGCTAAAGAATAATTATATTCATATTGTTCTATTTGGATGTTTGAAAATTGTTTGAAAAGCTTGACTCCTAAATCTTTTAGTAGAATTATTTTTGAATTGCATCTAATGTTTACTTTGGAAAGGGTGTTGAATGTGGAATATTCAGGAAAGGGTAAGAATGTATTTCTCTTACCTGCAAGTAGAAGTGAAGTATAATAATTGCTTTTGCCAAAGCTATGTTAGCATATGTTTCCTTAAATGTGTTGATTATATTTTCTTCTTTCTACCACATCTGTGTTTAGTTCTACTTAGACATATGTGTAAAGTAGATAGTTACATAGCTATATTGGATTACTTTTAATCCACCAGTTCTAGATTGTTAGGCTTCTTGGGCAGGATCGATGTGCTCTTCATTTTAGGATGAGCCTTGGGGGAGCTAACCACTCCATGGTTGAGTGGGCAAAGTGCCTAGGCTACACTCCCATCTTGAGATTTGTAGATGGACATATGTCTGATGGCTTAGGAGACATGGATATGCATATGGAGAGTTGTCTGATGGCATTTTGGTATTATATTTCATTTTGACCTTCATGGTCTTGTACTTGATGTATATATATGATGTATATTGTACTTTCATAATGTAGCAATGCATGACAAGTTAGTTGTCATCCTTTTTGTATTTCATACTTTCATTTTATATGGATAAACATTGTATATTTGATAGTATGGTCAACTTCACATGTTTGAAATTCTAGACTCGATCATTGATTTATCATTCGACAGTTTGGGTCAAATCTTTGTATTAATCTTTATGAGTTAAATATTTTTTTTAAGTTGAATCAATTTAATAAAATCAACTTTTTCTTTTCTTTTCAATTATTCTAAAAAAAATTCTCTTTGACGACATGCCATTGATGTGAGACTTTTAGTCTTTATCGATAGAGAGGTGAAAAGATTGATAGAAATAAAATTAGGGAGGGTAAAATAGGGAGAGAAGATATAAAATGATAAAGATATACAAGGTAATAGATAGATAGACTAGACCAAAGACAAATTAGAGGAAATGAGATATAGATAGAAAGGGGTGAGAGGTAAAGAGAGGGGTAAGATAAGATAGAGATAGGGAGGGAGAAAGAAGTAGTGTCTATGTGTATAAGAAAGATATTAAACTAGGAATAGGGAAGTAGATAAGGAGAGTGTGTGAGTTAGAGAGAGACATATGGAGATAGAAATAGAGAGGGACATAGATCCATAAATATATCACAATATCATCATTTATATAAATTTTACTATCAATGTAACCACTGCACCCTTTGAAGGTGCAAATGTTAGTTAAATATGAAAGTAATTAGAAAGATACCTGTTAAGAGATATGTTAGGTCCCATACATGTACATAAGAAATCATTTATGTGGCAAATCATTATGCTAGCATCTAAGATGAGGGTTAAGTAGCTTTTTTAACTATAAATAAGTACATCTTGATCGATTGCATAAGAAAATGTCTACGTTAAATAAAAACTAACCACTACCTACGTTATCAAATGAAAGGTGTTGATTGATGAGTGGGATGATATGTTTGAGAGACAACTTAAAGGAAGTGGTTACAAGTTTTTTATATGCATTGTTCACATGGATTTAAATCTCCCTTAAATCAGTAAAACTTCAAGGATGACTTTGTTACCCAAATTACAAAAGGGAAAATTAAAGGCCAAAGTTGAGAGAGACATATGGAGATAAAAATAGAGAGGGACACAGATGCATAAATATATCACAATATCATCATTTATATAAATTTTACTATCGATGTAACCACTGCACCCTTCGAAGGTGCAAATGTTAGTTAAATATGAAAGTTATTAGAAAGATACCTATTAAGAAATATGTTAGGTTCCATACATGTACATAAGAAATAATTTATGTTGAAAATCATTATGCTAGCATATAAAGATGAGGGTTAAGTAGCTTTTTTAACTATAAATAAGTACATCTCGATTGATTGCATAAGAAAATGTCTACGTTAAATAAAAACTAACCACTACCTACGTTATCAAATGAAAGATGTTGATTGATGAGCGGGATGATATGTTTGAGAGACAACTTAAAGAAAGTGGTTACAAGTTTTTTATATGCATTGTTCACCTGAATTTAAATCTCCCTTAAATCAGTAAAACTTCGAGGATGACTTCGTCACCCAAATTACAAAAGGGAAAATTAAAGGCCAAAGTTGACCCAAAAAGCACAAGCTCATGATGAAATTTGCAGTCATACGTTGCCATATAAACTTTTGGATATTATTATAAAGAAGATACCCTTTATTGTAGGCAAATATTATTTTACAACCACTTGGAACTACACAAGTAATGTAATTACACCACCCGGAGTCAAATCATAAGTAGCTCACAAGTCATCTTAATTCGAATAATTAAGCTGATAAAAAGTCGGCGACAACAACGACTACACTATACAAATATATATATATATATGGCACAACTTTTAAATAGAATGAAGCAAAGCAGTAGAATGAAACCCTAAAACAGTCCGTGTCTACCATCACCATCCGTGATGGGAAGAACCGCTCCACGAGTTATAGTATCCAAAATAAGGTCTCCGACGGTTTCGCCGATTCCTTCGACAAGTCCGTCCACAAAGATCTGAACAATCTGAGAAGCAAAACGAGCAGCCCTTCCAATCCTGCTCACCTTAGGCGGCGCACTGATTCCCTGCTTCTGGAGGCCATTTACCAGACCTTTTGCACAGAAAGCATGGAGGTAGAAGTTACAGGAAGCGCAGTAATATACCCAGGTGGTGCCCTGCTTGTTGCATGCATTGCATGTGTAAGGAGTGCTTTCGGATACCACGGATAAGAGCTTGAGGGAGTGCTCAGGATGCTCTTTGAATGTGAGCTCTGAAGGGAGTTGTGAGCAACAGGGGTGAATGCAAAAAGAGCAGGTTGGGCAGCGGAAGGCGAAGCCATTTGTAGCCCTTCCACAGACCTCGCATTTTGATTTTATCAACCCGCCAGGTTTGCTTTGGAAGACGAGCTGGTGCTGCGTGTGGTATGGGTGAGAAGTGGTGGGTGGAGCCTTCGCACAGAATTCGTGCATGTGGAAGCCGCACTTGCCACACCTGTGTCAAAAGCACACAAATGTTAATTTACAGGGATAGTTTTTAATGAAGAATTTCAAACATAAAAAACAAGTCGTTGCAGGCTTCTTGTCTCTGTGGGACAGTCATGTCCGCAGATCTGAATTTCCATTGAAAAAATAAGTCGTTTGATGGCAGCAAAAGTATCAGATCGGGGATGGGATTATGTGATGATGTATTGGGTTCACATAAGCATTAAGATGAACAAATAAAAGCTATAGTAAATATAGTAACGAGATTAATTCTCTTTTCTTATGAAGAAATCTATTAAATTTATATTTTTAAAAGCAATTTCTATTCTAAAGATGAACAAGCATCAATATGAACTAATATAATCTATTGTAGATAAAACAACTAGACTAATACTAGTTTCTTTTGATCAACCTTTTTTTAATCCATATAAAGAAACGAGTCTACAATAGAAACCAATTGGAATCAACATAAACTTTTACAAGTTGTTATAGACACAACAGTAACTATTATTAGCTTGTGTCAAGCAACCACATGAGAACCACCTTTATGCTAGAAACCAACTAGCATCAATATGAACCATTACAAGCTATTGAAAACTTGAAAATGAGACTAATACTAGCTGGTTTCTAGAAACCACAATTTAGACCACTTATTTAGAAACCACCTCTATGTAAGAAGTTAACTATCATCAACGTGAACCACTACAAGCTATTGCAAACACAACTGTTAATGTTTGTAGCTTCAATCGTATGATCACTTAGATTACATATAATACTTAGATATTGATTAATAATAATATATTGTATGTATGTATATATATATATATATATATATATATATTATATTATTATTAATATATATTATTCTAATATATGATTGATTAATGAAACATTATAAAATGAATAGACATGTCCCATGAAGGGACATGTCTCTCATAGCCTCATTCCTAATATAAATAAGAGAGATTGTTGCATTTGCAATACACATACTATATACAACACAGGCAGTGCTATTACATTTGCAGCGATCTTAAAATCTCAACAACAACAATGAGAGTAATACTAACAAATAAAATAAGGACAATTTATTTAGAAACCACTTCTACACTAGAAAGTAACGAGAATCAAGATGAACCAATAAAGGCTGCTGTAGACAAAACAATGAGACCATGACCAGCTTCTTCAAATATCTTCAACATAAACCACTTATTTAAAAACTATCTCCACAATAGAAATCAATTATGAAAGAACAAGTATCACAACTTAAAATACCATATTAAATGTCCCTTTAAAATTTAAACTTAGATTTCCTCAATGCTTCAACGAAATTATATAATAATTTGTCAAATTTTCGTTCTATGAATTAACATTTTAAAATTAAATTTGAACTACTTTTATTTTTTTCTCCTACTCAAACCATGTGCTAATAGTTGTGTAATGCCACTTTTTCTCTGCTTTTCTTCTCAGATGCAAGCTGAAAAACAATACCCACAACGAGCAACTTAAAACTAACTTATCTAATGCATGTATTATCCTGGATAGAATGAACATTTAAAGGCAATACCTAATGTAGTTGTATGTAATGGCCTGTATTATCCAGAAAAGATTAAAAAATGTGAAGCCTATTGTGAAATAAAACACTTTGCTCGAAAAATTTCACAGATGGGTTTAACAATATGAAATAGTTTGCAACCAAAGAAATTTCATATAGGTAATACCTGTATCTCAGTCCGGTACCATATTCCTTACACCCACTGCATGTGTACAGGTATGGTGCAAACACTAGCTTCAGAGGATGTTGTGGATGACTGTAATGCCGAATCTCATCTCCTACTTTAGGCACCATTTGCAGAGTTGCCATCAAGTCCGAAAACTTCTAATCCAAACCTTGAAATAGACGATCAAGATCAAGCCTAGGTTTAAAGCTTGTTTTACTCTCGATAATTTGTCGAGGACTGACCTCTTATTTATATGCAGCCATTTATCTTGTAAAGCAAGATTTTTATAAATATCTTATTTTAAGCGCCCCGTGGCAAAACATAAAAGAAAGGAGGGGCGAATGCAATGTATTCGTCGTCTTCGAAACAGTGGAGATTCTTGTATGTTTTGGGTGTCACCTCATAGAAAAAGTGAAACGTGGCTTCCTCAACAATCTTTTAGTTCTTATGATTATCGCATAAGATACATTTTATGTGAACGGGAATCGTTTGGTTTGCTTCTGGCTCAAGAAGTTTGAAGGGCGGGCCATTTTTTCTAACATTCCCAATGGGGGATCATGGACAAGGAATTTGTCAGCTTTTTGACACGGCGAATCAAATGATGGATCTGCTCTGATAATCACTACTGATTTTATTCGATGCAGTCTTTCACTAGGCAATATTAATCTCTAGTGCAGTTTGATCTATTAGGTTTCTACAAGCCCATCACGTCTTTTGACATATCAAATTCAATAATTTACTCAGTCGTATAATTTCATGTCTATTTATCTGTACACAATTCTTTATGATGGTGGCCCCTCTTTGGATTCTCTAAATAAATTGGATTAAATTTTACTACACATGGGTTACTGTCGGATTTTTTTGGTTAAAGTCAGAGAAAGCATCCACGCAAATTTCAACCAAGAAAAGTAGAGCATCTGTTGAGTGGTCCTCCATTGAAATTATATGTGGATGGGATAAGCTGGGCATTTCTCAGTACAAAGAGTTACTTTGCTTGAATGGGAAGATTCAATCATTGGCTTTGCTTGCGGGTCTCATTTGCCACGGACGCCATATTCATGGGTGTAAAAGAAAAGAAAAAAGTATGCTTGCATGTAACGTAACATCTGAACAAATTTGTGAAATGGCATAGATTGAATGTCTCCATTAAAATAATAAAAATGATTCCGAGATTACGTTAAAGCTTTACGCTAAAGGTAACTATGTCTACAGTTGATTAAAATGTCAAGGAAATACAACCTTTTTAAAGTAAAAACAATACAAGTCCCTTCATAGAAAATATTATTTATGGTTGCTTGTACATTGGGGGTCCTTTTCTTAAGGCTTTATCACAATAATGACACAAAGGTTCACGAATATATACAAAGGTTATTTAAAGATATCTTAATATATGTAAGTGAAAAATCACATTCGAATAAAGATTTTTGTTATATATATATATATATATATATATATATATATATATATATATATATATATATATATATCAGGTATAATATTTTTTATGATAAACTTTTTAGTGAAAGCGGTGATGTTATTGCGACTTACTTTTCAATACTATGTGGGTTGAGGGGAGACTAGACCTACTCCTTTACCACAAGAAGCTCTTGTCAATCTAACTATTCCCCCCACCCACATTATTAGATATATAATTTTAATTGGACAATTGGAATTTTATATAGACACTAAAAACTCAGTTATTAAGATGATAAAATCTTATATTATTTATAACCTATACACTTTAATGTACACTATTTCGAAAAAGTTCTATGAGGGCAAAAGTCATGTTTACGTATACATAAATGAACCAAATATAGAAATATGAACCAATGCCCAAATATGGTAATTATTTGTTCTCCCAATAATTATATCTATGCTTAAGGATGTCTATAATGATGTTGTAAACAAAAATTATTAATAAAATATGGATTACATATGTGTTTTTAATTTTTTTTAAATAAAACCCGTGGGAGCAAATATAATATTTATTAAATACTAACTATAAATGGATTACAAAGAGTATTGAAAGAGTAAACATGTTCACATGAAACTCCCCAACTACCCTTAATAGAATGATGTACAAGCCTACAAATTCCCTAAAGAAAAATCTATGAACAATTTTATCATTTAATAATGTAGTAGAAAATGCTAAGAAAAATTTAGGCCCATATGAGAAAAGGTGACATAAGAGACCTACAAGATACAAGAATAAAAGAAAAATGTGCACTCCCCTTGAAGGAGGAAAACTTAGTGAGGGAGCTATAATAAAAACTAGAAGATGTGACCTTATGAATTCCAAAAGAGGAGAGGAGACCAAGTATTTAAAAGGGGGAATTGTGGATCATAGATTATAATATTTCCACCAAGAAATAGAACTACCTTCATGTGGAAATTATTCCTAAGGAAAGACCATGAGGGGATGTTCAGAAACCTTGGCCATGAAAGCTACAAGCTTGTGAATGCCTAATAAATGATCCAACACCACAGCCATTGGTATAGCCTCAACATGATCCATGATTTTTATAATCCCTTGGATGACCTCATCAAATTAGTAACTTAAAAGACTATCCCTACTCATTCATTGTAGATCGACATAGAAACCATTAGAATTAATGTTTGAAATTTTTTTAAAACCTCCTGTTAGACAAAAAATAGAATCAAAAGAGTAAAAAAGTAAGAAAAATCAAGATCAGTGGAGAGAAGATATAATTCTAAGTATAAGTCAATGACAATTCCCTGACCATGCACTTGTCTCTCGCCATATCCATGCACATTGTCAAGAAGCAAGATGCAATATTCAAGAATGGAACCAAAGGATTTAAAGTTATTCAATATGTACCTAGAAACAATATAATTTCCTCCTCTATACAAGGATTAAATAATTGAAAAATCATTCTTAGAAACATGCTATGAAAAATATTTTCATTCCTAATGACAAATAGTCCAAGACTAATGTAGTGTCCACTATGGAGGTAAACCTAATGAAGTAACCAAAGCAGGTGCAAAAAAATATGCATCATCACATATAAAGATGAAATGAATCTTCTATGACCAAAGATGGGTGATTTGAGATGTAATTAGTAACTATGTAATGATGACCATTACAAAAAGGAGCCCAACCAAAGGACAATAGGCAATAATTGGATATATTACATATATTGGTTTGTTAATTTTGATCTTTGTTTAATGTTTTTTTTAAAAAGGGAAAACTTGTGTTATAGGAACTAGAAACCCAAGTTCAAAACATCAAAAGGTATAAAGTATAACCAACAAAAAGTCCTCTGTTAAGAAATAGGAATAAAAAATAGGGGATAGAACCCCAGCCACCTACAACTTCTTAGCTAAATCTACATTCTTCTGAATAAATTTTAAATTAATGCGCTTAAGTTACTAACAAGATTGTCAATGAAGATTACTCCCTTGTCCTTGTTCCATAACTTGGTAGTAGGGTTAGGAAGAGCTTTCATTTTTTGCATTATCCTCAGCAATATCTGCTCCCTTGGTCAAACCCGTATCTATGAAGTATGAATTTTTGGTGGATTTAATACTCATAGAGGAGGGGTATTTTATATGTGTTACATTTTTAGATATGTTCATATAATATTTGAATTGAGTATGTAGGTTAGATAAAGTATTAATGATGGTTAAAGAATGACAATGACATAACAGTCTTAACTTTATCCTCCCATCACTCCTAATTATAGTAAACAATATTTATCTATTGTGTAATGCCCTTGTCAGGGAACTAGAGAGAATAACTAAAAATCTATGAAGAAAAATAGATATATTTTTTTAAAAATAAATAATACAACTAACATTACAATTACAATTGCATATAACGTTACTCATAAATGATACTTGACATTAAATACAATCATAAATGTAAAACATTAATCAAATCTATGAATGTCCTCTTAGGATCCCTAGCGTTGCTAGTAACAACACATAACATACATGACAAATACATTTACCCAACATGAAACTATTAAAATAATTATAATAGGAATGAATCCATTTAAATATTGCAACCATATGACTTATATTCACATGATCAAATCATGGCCAATCTTCTTATCCACTTCTTTTATTACATGACAAGTAAATAGAGATACATTTTACATTTACAATTACATACAACCACTAAAACGTATTTACATATTCAATTTACACTGATCTCATCAAGGACAATACAAGACTGCATCAATAAATCAATATGATGATATCAATAATGTTACATCATTAAAAAAACATGAAGCTACAATAATAAGATACAATGAATCATAGAAATCATCTAGCTGCATGAACAAGAATCTATAGAGGAGAAGATGCAAGACTATCCCACTTTTTATCAAAATCTAAAAAATAATCGATGGGTAAAATATTTTACACATAACCATGTAGAACCTTGAGGTCCCATCCCTGATCTAAGAGATAATAAAAGGCCCTACACAACAAAAGAAATACAAGCATAGAAAAAAACAATGAACATCCAAAATAAGGAATAACATAGGGAATATACATGGATAAATAATAGGGGTACCATAAGATACCAAAGGAAACTCACAAGGCTAGATGGAGGCAATCCTAAGATACATGTTCCCACTCTTGGGTTATCCTGGTAGTATCTATACCCCTCTCTAGGCCCCAACCCCTAGGTGGAACTGACAACCTTTCATGAGGAGAAGGAAGTTGATTTTCCATATCAATACCCCAATAGATGGCCAAGCCTTCTCGAACCCATCCTTGTTCTATACCAACACACAAGGCCATTGGTGAGGAAACTCAATTATCTTGTTAATGTGTATTACAAACAAGTTCATTTTTATTATGTTTTCACTTGATTAAAACTCCATAATGGGTTACCCTAGAATGACCACTTTGGGCCCTGAACCCTTTTACGAGCCACTCTCCCAAAAATTCTCCTAGAAAACAACTCCTATGCTCCAAACTAACAACTCAAACAAAAGCACCACAAATCAATTAAACATAAAAAAATCCACATATATACATCTTCCAAGGAAAGATCAAAAGAAGAGTTTGGAGGAAAAATATATGAATTCATCAATAGGATCCATCTGGGTGATCATAATAGATGGAGCATCATAAATACATCATACTAAAAGTCTCATAGAAAAATCTCTAGGTTCCTGAATCATAAATAATAAAGCAATACATATAACTCATGCATACGCCCCTATTTGGACACATTCCATTCAATTGATGACAAAATGTCCTTGTAAGTCATCAATCACACAATTAGGCTCCAAAAGTGCCAATATTCATAACACAATAAAAATCCCACAAAAATCCATAGTAGGTTAAAAGTGCCACAATAATCATCAAATCCATATCCAAAGAAGATTTGACCATGAAATATCCAAGATAACAACATGGTTGTCATGTGACCTCAATTACATTATTAGGCCTAAACAACACTATACAAGAAAAAATGATACATCCACAAAATAATAGAAAAATTAAGGGTCCACAACTTTAAGATGAAAAGACTATGACAACTGCAAGCCTCTAGTAACACATGGCCAACCCAACACTAAACTACCACATACTCTCTATACATTAACATTGCAAAAATCACAACATGAACATCATTATGAGAGGACATATCAAGGAGCACATGATTTGATTTATACTTGAATGCAATCACATCGAGCTTACACTAATTAAACACAACAAATCATGAACTTACTTACAACTTTAACATAATGATGTCACATATAGATTACAATTTCTAATTTGACAAATAAATACACCCTCATAATTATAAGCCCTATTTTAAAAGCATTGAATATCATGATCAAATTAAAATAAATCTACATATGATTTAATGTTTAGAAAACAATAATACATCATACTACCCATAATACTACTTGTATAATTAATCTGATAATGCATATAGATATAATGTAGTAATCCTACAAATATAACAATTGGTATTAATATAAATCTAAGATAGACATCTTAATTCCTATACTCAATATTTTAAAAACATAATTTAAACTTAACCAAACATTGTCAATAAATATCAAATCGATGATTAATTAACTCATTTACAAATTACTATTTTTAAAATTAGAATTATTTAAAACTCTCTAAAAATAATATAAATAATAATTATATTATCTCCATAATCTTTATCATTTCTATTTAGACATATATTTCTACTTTAATATACTTATAATAAATAATGTATACACATCTTAAATCCATACCCTAAAAATTAAGACAAAATACAAATTACACTTATAATATTAAGAGAGCAATTAAACACAACTAGTTGTGTAACTCGCCCATAAATGACATGTTATTAATATATAAATACATTTAGCTAGTAAAAACACCTTCGTAACATGATACCAAATTTGCAATACAACCTAAATTTTATTAACATCTTTTACATGGATAACGATGAGAACGATTACATATTTTCATTACAAATGAAATACAACCCAGATTAAATATATAGGTGAAATAAAACAAGCATGTAATACACTTTAACCTATGACAAAATTTATTTTCAATGAACTAAGTGTTGAATCACTTTTCTTTTCAAAGGAAACTATGTGGTATTTCTTCTAATATCATGAAAGAAATAATTTACTAACTAAAAAATCATACCTTCTTAAGGATTACATTAAGTATACTAATGAGTAACTAATATATATCCAAGTGAGAAGAGGAACGTTTTGATAAGATAGATGAAAACACTATAATCTCTAATATATTCTAGAAATATGAAGAGAGAACCCCACCTAAACATCACTTTAGTTTCTAATTAAAACAACAATATATCCTACCTAATAAATATGTATAACAACTAAGTTTATGTAAACAAACTAATATTAATTGTCATTAATAAACTAAATTCAAATAAGAAAACTTAACTACATGAAATACAACCTTTTTTGTCTAGACAACATAATTTCCTAATAAACATTGAGATTTAATTTTCTAAGAAATAAAATTCGTAGTACAATAACATTCCTAATATATAAAAACTTATAATTAAGCCTTAACATCAATACACCCAACCAAATCTAATGTCGACATATACATATTCATGGAAACTTTATCATAACCTCGTAAGCATACTAATGTTCTATTAACTCTTTAAGTCACATGCCTTCTACATTAATTCTTATTCCACAACAGAAGAAAATATTTATATACGTGAATAACTAACAATAGTTCCTAAGAACACAGAGAACTACAAAGCATATTCTCTTCCAAAACAGGTCGAGGAAAGGAAACCAAAAGTCGAGATTGTCAAATATAGACTAGGTACCTGTGATCTCCAAGCGGTAATTGGTCTAATATCATATTAGAACTAAGGGTGGTCGCAGTAGACTCTTATTTAGATGGCATACAACCATGAGAGTAGATGATAAAGAACGGGCTAACTGAAAAAGAATTTAAACTCTTTAAAATAAACTATTTGAATAAACTATATTACTTTCAATATGCATAGAGTCTAACAAATTAGAATGAAAATCTTGTTAGGACCCATGATGAACTATAATATGGTCTATAATAGTGCCTAGCTTGAAGGAGGATTAGTTTGATTATATTTGTTGTCAGTTGTTATGGCGTCATGCTCGCTGGCGGATTCCAGGTTGCGCGAGAATCAGAATAGGCAGTAATACACTAAAACAGATGGTCATGGTATGCTATGTAACAGTTACGCACCGAAGGCTGGGCTAATCACAATCTAAGTTCAGTCTCAGTGGTCATCACAAGGGGAAAAAAGGAGTACATGTTCGATTGGAACAATAAACTAGTAAATGAAGTGCAGATTGTAGGTGAAAACAGATTCAATGACCTAAGCCAACTTCCTCGCTACTTGAAATGAAATGGGAAACTTGGAACATGGTAAGGGCATCCATCAAAGCATAATGATGGCGCGTTTGTCAAAAGATAGGGCGGGAACGAGCTATTAGATATGCATGCAAAATTTGGAAGCACAAACAAGGCTCGATAATGGTTGAACAAGAGAAACGATGAAATAAGGATGAAGTTCTCCGCACTACAAAATAGTGGACCTAGTTCAATGAATTTTGTGTTGGATTGAATCGCCACTTCAATTTAAAGGAGACTAGAAATTTAAACATTCATGACAAGAGATAAATTTAGAGCAATGTGGAGCGTGTGGAAGCTTTCCTCGCTAAGAGTCAGTGATGGAATCTTGCACATAATCCTGCTATAGGAGGAACAGATTCTATTCTTGTGAAGAATGTGTGAGAGATTCTATTTGCAGTCCCGAGGGCAGAAGCAATATTTGAATTTTCTCCACATTAAGATCTCTATAATGTAAGACTAGTAGTGCATCCTCATTACTTATGTGCCTTTTGTCGATTGCCTAATTGGTTTTTTAGTAACTCCTAAAGTCTAAAGTAATCTTGTGCTTAAAGATGATACAAATTAGGAAGAAAGTTAGGAGACAAATTAATAGTTGATAAAAATTAGGAACTAGGGAATATTTTCATTTTTCTTTGTTGAGACTTCTTTAAAAAACCTACGCAAGTATCCCTTTATGACATTAATTTAGATGTGCTAAAAATCTATGGTCTAGCACCTATGAAATCAACTCTCATATACATCTAAAAATGATCTATAATTTATAATAAGAAATGTGATATTCCATTAATAAATTTAATTTGGATACGAAGATACAAATAATTACATATACAAAGTATACAGTTAAACTTTAAGTTTGTGAGAGAAACACGAACTGATTGGTTCCTGTTGTCACTAAGGATTGCACCCTGTTTTGCTAAGTACCGAACCCAGCAATCCTATGAAACATGGGAATATTCTCAGGCTATGGGTAACCTATCTGAGAATAGACCTCCAAATTAACGGCCGGCTTCCCCTGGATCACTTGAAACTTATCTAAACATGGAGGGAAAAGGGGTAGAAAAAAATGCTTGAAAATAAACAACTGCAACTTGAAATGAAAGGAAAGTGATCCACCGAATTTCAGGAGAAACCACAATTGAGAAATAAGTTCACTTCATCAGCAACTCAAATTTAATTCACAACTCAATCCTACTTTCTTAATCCCTGATGAAATAAGGTACTTAGAATCCAGAAAAGGAAGAAAATTTTACAAATCTGAAATTCTTGATTATACACAAATCACACCACTGAATTAAGACAAATCCTTGAATACCCACTTGAATCCAAAATGCAGATTAAGGATATAGAAACATCACAATAATCTCACATATGGCTTCAACATGTTACTCCCAGTTTCTGTTTTGGTCCTTGGTCTTTCTTAAGCAGATGTGTGTCTCCACGCTTTGTCTCTTCATCAAAATATGCCCTTCACAAACTTCCCTATTGTCCTTGTAATTGGTTCATATGTTGTTTTTGTCTTCTCAGTCACTTAACTTTGTAAATCTTGAACCGTCTTGAACACCCCTAAACACCAGCGAACAATGTAGAACTGTGTTCACATAGGTTCAAAGGTGTTTGCATATTTCTAACATTTTGATTGAGTTTGCAGATTTGCAGGTGATCGGTTGCACTTTTTGAAAATGCCCAAAAAGGGGGTAAAGTAAAGAGAATATGAATCGTAAGAAGTTTCGGATTAATGATTTCAGGTATGGAATTTTGTCTAAAGTTTGCCGACAGTGAATGGTATGGAACCGGGAAGAAAAGTTGAGAACCCCAGAGAACTTGGTTCCTGTATGTTCAAGGGAGTTCAGTGACGTTAGCAAGAGCATGAGTTTCTAAAGGTAGCGGTGTTTTGGGACCCACAATAAAAGGAATTAAATGCTATTACATAACGTACTCAATAAACTACCTCCTTGGTATGCGCAACCATAATTAGAAGTGATGGCCTCGGGACTTGTTTAAATAATGATTATGGCTGCTTGATTTAAATGTCAAATCAAATCCGTAGCATTAATTGCAAGGATTTGTAATAAATTTAGGTAATCTAAAGGTATACTAAAGCTTAATTCTGTGTTCATTTTTATTACAAATGCTTAACTATTCTTCAAGAGCTGGTGCACGGAGGTAGTCCTGGCAACGCTTTGTGATCAGTGGTGTTTGCAATTTTGAGTTGAGTTCGCTGTTGTTCTTGTATTTTTTAAAAAAAAATTTATGATCAGCGAGAAAGGGTTGGATGTTATTTGCAGTAAAAATGAAGTCAGTTTTTCATTTATTTGGGAATTCTTCCAGTCTGGTGTGTGATGGTCCTATAATTATAGACACTAATTTACAAGGGTATGACATTGAAAACCTACCTTCTCAGCTATTGAATTCCCTAGACGACACACCAACCCTAGAGATTATGCATAGTGATTTATGTTCTACAACCACATTTCCTCTCGCCATTACCTGTCCAAAGCTCATTTTTTAGTGTATTCAATGTTATGACGTGAGGACTAAATCTATAAAGAAGAAAGATGGCTCTATTTTGATACCCATTAAGAGGGAGTTAGTTTCTCAAGCCCTGAAAAATACCAAAAAAGGATTTCTCTACCTTCTCACCAACCCAATGTATTATAAAATGTAATGAAAATAGAGATGCAAATCGCACCTCTATGGCTAAAAACTGGTTACTGAATCCTTAGAGGGGTGGTTCCCACCTCCCAAAGAAATTGAATTGGAACCATGTTTGTCGATACATCAGTGACCACATAGTCATGTTGCACTAGGTCAGTGGTTCTCAGGTTGCCTTTTTATTTGCCGACTGGATGTACTTTTATGTCCAGATTATCTTGGAAGGGACCCAAACTCTGGACTGGGCTCAGTTGATCGTGAGCTCAATACGGGAATAGCTTAACACATCCAGGTTAACAGGGAGTGGCTTCTTTATGTCCTCATATCTCATTTACTGCCTTGCATGTAGTAGAACCTAGCTTGGTCTCCCTCATGAACCTTTGGTTGCTGATATGTGTGTGTATGAATTCTATCCTCTCTTGCGAAAAAATAAAGCTATTGAGGACTATAGAAAAGTCCATGATACCTTTCCGGGAAAACTGTATTATGAACTGGTTAGTACACTTGGTAAAAGAATTAGTCCTAAAGCTCAGACTTTGATAACCAAGTATGGGAGCTACTATATTCAATTCCCAAAATTTACCTATATCAGGGTTGGGGGATTTGAAGATCAATTGTTAAGGCTTCCTAGGTACACCTTTGAATGCTTTGTATTGGCTGAAATCTGTCGGCAGTTGTCAATAGTTTTGAAATAAATTTTACCAGAGGATGAATGGATTAAAGTTTTCCCTATCACTTTAGGAAGGTTATCATGCAATACCATGGCAGA